>JAMZAV010000766.1:0-473547 GCA_024449915.1 Sweltsa coloradensis | reverse complement strand
CACGGAGGGAAGTTTCCCATGCAGGGTACGGCCCAAGGTTTTCATGACACAAAAGAAACTAGCGAAGGTACGGTGCTTCACACAACTATTATAGTAAAGAAACAAGCGAAGGTACGGTGCTTCACACAACTATTGTAGTAATGGTTCCAATGAGTAGAAGGTTGAACCCTTTTTCTCGAAAATTGATGGGATGGGGGGGGGGAAGGGGAAGGGAGAGTTATAATTAATAGCAGGTTTATTGTTGTAAATAATGCCTCGATCATACATCTTATCGCTTGTTCTTCTTCTCCCCCAACCCCTCTCACTCTCTGCTCGTCCCTCTCTCACTCTCTGCTCGTCCCTCTCTCCCCCTTACTCACTCCTTCCCTCGCCTTCTCCACCCTCTCTCTATCTCTCTCTCTACCCTCCCTCCCTCTCTCTCACACCCACAGATCGACCCCCGCAAGAGATCCTGCTACTTCAGCGGGGAGAAACACCTCCGGTTCTTCCGCATCTACACTCAGTGGAACTGCCAACTGGAATGTCTCACCAACCACACTCGACAGGAATGTCACTGCGTAGAGTTCTTCATGCCTCACCTAGAAAGGACTCCCATCTGTGGCGCGGAGATGTACAACTGTGTGACAATTGTCAGGCGTAAGTTGAAACTCAGATAGGAATCTTCGGTAATAGTTATACAAACCCGATGTGAAATATGTTCTGGATCCGTATTATTTTATATTAATTCCCTACACTGGAGAACTTTCCGACAAATAAAATCGAGGACTTTAGGCCTTTTTGAATGAAGAAGAATGCTGCAAAAGGCAAACTCAAGCCCTGTCTGAGGGTCTAGCTTAGAACTTTCCTTTGCCGTAGTCAACGAGCGAAGCTGGTCCGTTGTAGTTGTTGAACTAATTTAACAATGTCAACGACATAACAAGCGGGCAGCACTGGAGCTGAGAGTGGCTGACTAGAAGGAGTTAAAGGGGTATTACATCACTGGGGTCGCCGCCAGCTCGCTACAGTTTGTGGTTACAATCAGAAGTGAGCAGAACGAATGTGCGCAAATCCAACCCGCAATTGCAGTCGGCAGTTTAAGAAAATTCTCTATCCAGGCAAAAGATGATTTTCAAATTAACCAGCGCCCTCTCTCTATATCGCGCGCGAAAGAATTATGGGAGAAAGCGCATTTACACGCTAAATACCATTACGCTTCGGTGTGTGGCGTACTGCGTTTCCAGCAGAGTCAGTGCAGTCCGCCACGCGCCCAAGCATAATATGGCTTTTTTGTACAATGCCCTTTTTTTCGTAATGCTTTGCAACGGAGGGCGCATGCGCAGTTAATTCTGAAAATGGTCTATTGTAGACAATTGGCTTGTTCACTGCGACTTTTACTCACCACGCTGCGCTATTGTACTAACCCCCCACCGCCGTCTGTATACCTGTAAAGGCGGATGTAGAGTGTAGACGGCGGTGATAGCCCAACTTGCGGGTGTCATGGCTGCTCATAGCTGTCAGCAGCCTACTGTTTTTATTGTCAATTTGCATAGTTTTATGTTGAAAGCAAAATGACCAATTTCTGTGTGTATTCGTGTAAGGAGAGAGGAGGGCATACTGTCGTGTTTATTACTACAAATAAATACAATCACACAATATAATATACTGACAATTGTGTCTTTATTCGGCTTCCTGCCTACGTAACCTCTCTCATGTCAACAAATCAGCCCTAGGCTTTGCTGAGGCGTATGCAAGTAGGGCCTAGGCCTATACTTGCTAATTTATAATACCATGATATTAATATGCCTAGGTCTACATCTAATGCTGAAGAAAAGCCTAGGCCCTAGTCCTTAGTAGCCTTGTTCCAAGTAGGCCTAGGTCTAATCTCAATAACAGTGCTAGGCCCCAGGTTTAGACTTCAACGGCGCCATGTGCTTTCAGCTCTTATTTTAATTTTCCTATCGTTCACGTTTTCATTGTTTAAAAGTTTAAACAAACAAAATATGCTATTGAATAAAATTACTTGAAATAGGCCGTACGACTACTTACGTAAAACCATTGATTAAAGAAGGAATGGTAAAACAATACGTAAACAAACAATCGAGGAAGCATACAGATTTGACAATGCAGAGCCTGCTATACATTGTCAAATCTGTATGCTTCCTCGATTGTTTGTTTACGTATTGTTTTACCATTCCTTCTTTAATCTATAGTTTTACGTAAGTAGTCGTACGGCCTATTTCAAGTAATTTTATTCAATAGCATATCTTGTTTGTTTAAACTTTTAAACAATGAAAACGTGAACGATAGGAAAATTAAAATAAGAGCTGAAAGCACATGGCGCCGGTGAAGTCTAAACCTGCCCCAGGTTTAGACTGAGCACTGTTATTGAGATTAGACCTAGGCCTACTTGGAATAAGGCTACTAAGGACTAGGGCCTAGGCTTTTCTTCAGCATTAGATGTAGACCTAGGCATATCAATATCATGGTATTATAAATTAGCAAGTATAGGCCTAGGCCCTAACTGCATACCCCTCAGCAAAGCCTAGGGCTTAGTCCTAGCCAGTGTTGATTTGTTGACATGAGAGAGGTTACGTAGGCAGGAGGCCGAATAAGTATATTTTGTGTGATTGTATTTATTAGTAGTAATAACACGACAGTATGCCCTCCTCTCTCCTTACACGAATACACACAGCAATTGGGCATTTTGCTTTCAACATAAAACTATGCAAACTTACAGTAAAAACAGTAGGCTGCTGACAGCTATGAGCAGCCATGACACCCGCAAGTTGGGCTATCACCGCCGTCTACACTCTACATCCGCCTTTACAGGCATCCAGACGGCGGTGGGGGGTTAGTACAATAGCGCAGCGTGGTGAGTAAAAGTCGCAGTGAACAAGCCAACTGTTTTTACTGTCAGTTTGTATAGTTTTATGTTGAAAGCAAAATGCCCAATTGCTGTGTGTATTCGTGTAAGGAGAGAGGAGGGCATACTGTCGTGTTTATTACTACTAATAAATACAATCACACATAATATACTGACAATGTGTCTTTCTTCGGCCTCCTGCCTACGTAACCTCTCTCATGTCAACAAATCAACACTGGCTAGGACTAAGCCCTAGGCTTTGCTGAGGGGTATGCAGTTAGGGCCTAGGCCTATACTTGCTAATTTATAATACCATGATATTGATATGCCTAGGTCTACATCTTATGCTGAAGAAAAGCTTAGGCCCTAGTAGCCTTATTCCAAGTAGGCCTAGTAGATCTAATCTCAATAACAGTGCTAGGCCCCAGGTTTAGACTTCAACGGCGCCATGTGCTTTCAGCTCTTATTTTAATTTTCCTATCGTTCACGTTTTCATTGTTTAAAAGTTTAAACAAACAAAATATGCTATTGAATAAAATTACTTGAAATAGGCCGTACGACTTCTTACGTAAAACCATTGATTAAAGAAGGAATGGTCAAACAATACGTAAACAAACAATCGAGGAAGCATACAGATTTGACAATGCAGAGCCTGGTTTATTTCAAACACCGCCACGGTCTTGGGGCAGGGTCCACTAGATACCTAACAAGCAGCTCGGAATAAGTATCTAGTGGACCCTGGTTTTGGGGGTTAGTGCAGTGGCGCGATCTGCGTGGAGCTTTGCGTGAACAAGCCAATTGTGACCCTAAACGGCAATTGGCTTTGATCAGTGTCTGACAGAAATCCTAGTGTTATACACCCCCTTTATAGTAAGGACCTGTGTCTTCTTCCAGGGAAACTGAACGAGGCCGAGATGAGGTGCTCTGGTGTGAACGTAAGGGAGACCCACACCACCAAGGGGATAAGGTCGTGTGAATGTATGCCCTCCTGCAGCGAACTGTCCTATGACGTGGAAAGTTCTGCTTCCTCACAAGACTGGGATGGATATTTCAAAGAGATCAACATGACGAAGAATGGGTGGGTTGTATCTTTCTTCCTAATCTGTTTGTTCCGTGACATTTGATATACAGTCAAGTAAGGATGATACTTTTATATAGTCAAGTACATCTATAATGCACACCAATATACTATAAAGTTAACCGTATCGGTAGCTTAGGGGTAAAGCATCCGGCCGGCAATTGGAAGACCAGGGTTCAATACCCCGCTTTGATGGATTTTTAAAATTTCTGGATTGATTTCCATATACAGTCAAGTACTAGTTCATTTCCTGAGATTTTGTGTCTCACATTAAGAGTCACTGTAGTTTGTGACATCATTGCAACCCTAGCTAATGCCTTGACTTCCTTCTCTTCTGATCCCGTCATTGCCATCCTTGCAAACATCCTTAAAGTTCTTGCGTGTAATAATGCTACTCTTTCGTCTCCAAACAATCATAGGAATTGTCCCTAAATCCAAAACATGTAACTCCCACTCACCAGTCCATCTGGCTGGATACTAGAGTCTAACATTCTCCTCTTAAGAGTTATATTGATACTCGGTATTGGATATAAAAGCACTTACAAAAGATTTGTTAAATACACTTGCCATAAGCATAAGCAAGCAAAAATTTGTATTAAGTTTCTTGCTAAGGGCTCCGACTAAGTAAATGTTTTGAGGCAGTGATTTGCATAGGTTTCCTAAGCCTGTAATCAAAGGCGTTCCAATGACATCCCCTCGCATTTGATACGGCAATATTTGTAGAATTAATACGGTAATTGTAATTGCTTTACTTGCAGCACGGCCCTGACACGACTCATAGTTTTCTTCAAGGACGATCAGTTCATCAGCGTCTACAGGAGTGAGCTCTATGGCATCATAGATTTTATATGTGAGTTCATGTTATACATCAATACTGACGTACGTTAAACCAAAACCGTCACAATATTATGTATGTGCAGTGTTTTTTAATCAGTGTTAGAACGATTCATACGCCATTATCAGCAAAGTTGTTTCGGAACAACTGTATTTTAACTCGGCAAATTGATATATTCTTGGACTAATTCCGGTCTCTAGATGGTCATTGTTCACTTGTCGATGGCGTCGGCGTCTACAAGGTTGGCTTAGTCTACTTTAAATTTAATGTATCCCACTGAAAATCAGTTCTGTGACTAAATGGGTACACTATAAATTAAATTTTAAAATTTTGTTTCGATTTTTTGTTTATTTGTTGATTGATTGATTGATTGACTGATTGATTGATTTATTATTAATTAATTAATTTATTAATTAATTTGTTTATTTATATATATATTTATTTATTTATTCATTCATTCATTTATTTATTTATAAATTTATTTATTTACTTGGGCCTCCTCACGGAATCAGCACCCTGACCGCTACAGTCAATCTGAAGGAGTACCAACACCATACAAAGACAAGTCTTGTTCTCATTGCAGCCAACTGTGGGGGTCTGGTCAGCCTCTTCCTGGGCTTTGGTCTCTTGTCAATCGTCGAGATCTTCTACTTCCTGACCATAAGACCGATATTCGGGAGAGCTCCGGAAACAGCCGAGGTTCTCCGACCTAATAACAACGAGTATGATCGTCTGCATCCAGTGGCGGAGAGCAAGAAGGGGGTTGACCAGTGGCGGACCGTCGTATACTAGCACTGACTTCTAGCTTTAAATTGAATGTAGAAATTGGAAAGTTTAATTGGATTGCATCATAATACATGCATTGTGTATTTTTTGTGTTGCCTGATTTTTTAATTTGAATTTGTGGATGTATTTATTTAATGAAGGTCTATAAGCATTTTAAAACTGTTATAATGTGTAATTTGTAGTTACCCAAAAAAAATGTATAATATGGACATAGGATAAATTTTGCGGAATAAAAAACATATAATATATAATATATCATAGCTCTCAACAATCACAACATATAGCGGTTTAGTAAGAGTTTGTCTAAGGCCCGGTATTTCAATGTCCAGTTAAAGTGGCAAGTAAATTTATGTGCCAGTTAAGTCGGATTAGGTGTATTTCCACTGCCAGTTAGCTTATCTGGAAGTTAAATTGGGTCCTAACTGGCAAGTAAACTAACTGGTAGATGAGGTGCTGGTTAAACTTTAACTGACAGATAAATGTGTGTATAAAGATGGCGGCTGGTAGAGTTTAAGGTTATGTTGGTTCAGTTGATGTAGTTGAGGCTTTTTAAATTTCCTGATGAAGAAGAAGACTGTAAATTTTATTAACTTTATTGAACGGCCAAGAAGGCGTAATGGATCTCGCCAACGAATCGATAATTTTACCTATTGGGATGACAGATTTTTGTATGGGGTTTTGCATATCATAACACAGTGGCCCAACGAAGTGTATAATAGTACCTTGTAACCTTCTGACAACAACAGACAGGCTTCAATCACTAGGTAGGCCTAGGCCTACATACATGCCCATTAATTGACCTAGACTTGACATAAACCTATTTCCTAGTCCCACATGAGGCCTAGGCCCCAGTCCCAGTTGGCCTACTAGGTCTATCCCCTAGGCCTAGGCCAACATCTAGGCCTAGACTATACTATAGTTTCACACGTAGCTAAAGGCCTAGCCCTGGGTCCAAGTAGTATATTAAGTAATAAGGTCTAGGCGTAGGCCCCAGTCCTACTTTGTAGCTTGGCCTAGGCCCTAATGCCACATAAGGCTTGCTAGGGTAGCCTACAGTCAAAGGTACAGTAAAATTAATTAGATTTCAAGCTTTGCCAGGGTTTCTTTATTTACCTACTCTAGGCCTACCTACCTCACTGTTTAGATCTGATTCTGGGGTCTAAACTTCATAACATGTTTTAGATACGTTTTTTTATTACAGCAGGCTATTTTTCTAAATAACTTCATTCTTCCAAGAGTTGATTTGTATGAAAATTTTATGGATGAAAAAAACACTCTTGATGTCTTTTCGATTCTTTGTCCATTGTAATTAATAATAATTGGTAATTTGGGAGTAGCCTAGCCTAGACCTTGATAACTGTCACGAGACGAAAAGTAAACACGGTAAACATAACCTATATTCGTTTCACAGCCTTGTAATGGCAATTCTATTCAAACCAGGGTCCACTAGATACCTAACAGCATAAGTATCTAGTGGACCCTGTTCAAAACCACACATTTACCCGGCTGTAAAATAGGATCTGAAGCACTTGAACCAATCACAGCTCGGGGGAGGTCCTCAGTAGCTGACTGCCAAGTAAAATGTAATTGAAATACACAAAAATGTTAACTGGCAGTTATAAGTGGTTGTTAAATTTAACTGCCAAGTAGTTAGTAGCCACATTAACTGGAGATTGAAATACCGGGCCTAAGAGCCGGAGGTTATGGGTTCGATCCCCAGTCCGGGCAAACTTTAACGACAATTACTATCATTCATTAACAGAAATAAGTAATCGTTAATGAGAGGTGAGATCTGATTAAACCTTATGAATACTTTTCTAATAGTATTGTGAACTATTGTACAAAATTGAACTGTTTAATTTTTTGCTTGTTAAAAAGCTTTGTATTGTGATACGAAAGTTAATAAAGAGGTTGAGAATAGCTTTGTCGTGATTCGTCCGTTGACAAGGCTAGAGTGGAGCTTTACGACCTAACGGTTGAATCGCCCTTCAACCAATTAAACCGAACCATATCAATCGATTTGCACAGGTGCACTCTTGTCTTAGGAATGTGTAATCGATGGCATTGGTGCCAACAAGCAACGAGGCACATAATACATTCTATAAGGTTGTTCCAAATTAGAGATGTTGATTGGGCATCGTGTCCAGCTTGATTGATCGGTGTTCCCTACTTAAATATGCCGGTCTCTAGTTCGTCATTGTTTGCTCGTCGATGGTGTCAGCGCCTACAGGGTTGGTTTGGTCGGCTTTAAATTTAATGTCTCCTCCTAAATACAGTTATGTGACTGAGACTATAAATATGATTTTTATGTTTTTATCATGCAGCTTTGCGGAAACGCGAATAACATCATGTCAAGTAGCATTTATTTATTTATTCATTCGATCGTTCATTTATTAATTTTTTTTATGCATTCATTCATTCATTTTATTTATTCATTCGTTCGTTCGTACGTTAATTAATTAATTAATTAATGAATTAATTAATTAATTAAAGAATTAATTTTAATTATTTAACGTCTTTCTTATTCAGCTATAAAAACTTATTTACAAAGACAGACAAGACTGTTTCTATGGCGGCCACCCAGGGCGAGTGACGTCGTACAGTATTGAGATTCGAGAACTCATTACATCAGACAATCCAACTAAAACTCTCCCAAAGAGCTTGACGAAGACAGAGAACTCACGGCAACCAGGGCCCACTAGATACTTGCTTATGTTGAGCTGCTGTTAGGTATCAAGTAGACCCTGACAGTGGCGTATTTATTTATTTATTTATTTATTTGTCAGTAGTACATTATACATGGTAATTGCAACAGGTAAAAGATATATTCTAGTGTGCTGCCCTCAAAAACATAGTTTGAACGAGAGCAGTTCCTAGAGGTATTTGTATACAGAGAATTTAATGTGGTTTAGTAAAAAGTAATACCTAAAGAGTAAAATGTAAAAAGAAAAAGTAAAAAGTAAAAAGTAAAAAGTAAAAAGTAAAAAGTAAAAAGTAAAAAGTAAAGTAAAAACTAAATTACTATTATTAGTTTATAACAACTCATTTCACCTATACTATTTATTTTGATATGAAATTATTGCTATGAAGCATAAAAATTAAAAACAAAAAACCGTTCGATAACAATCTGTTACATTTGAGGATACATTATAATTATAACTACAACAATAGGATATGTACACACAGATAATTTTTTTTTAAACAATACTAACATAAACAGAATTAATATAATGCTGGGTATAGTCATAAATAATGAAGAATTAGAACCGCGGGAATGGCAAGCAGGAGTTATAATATGACTCTTATTTAGATAACACGTTGTTGGTTACATCTTCAATATATTGTTGTGAACAGCAGGCCAACCATTTCGTTAGATCAATTTTGAATCGACTGCTTCGTACAGTGGTTCTTATTGGTAATGGGAGGGAATTAAATAGTTTGGGCCCTAAAAATACGGCGTGTCTTTGAGTTAATGTGAGTTTCGCAAGTGGTTTCGCAGTTCACAAGGGTGGTGGGGGGGGGGGGGGGGGGTGTTAGTTAAAGTGCACTTTTTCGATGGAGAATGTAGAATAACTGTTTTACCTCAATACAAAGGCAAAACCATCTAAAAAAAGAGACATTTAGTAGATACAAAGTTGGTTATTGTGATGCTTAAAAACGCACAGGTTTTTCACCAAAATGACCTTGAAGGAGAAAATGTTTCCCCCCGCACCCCCCACTTTGTCTTATAGGTACACCTATAAATTAATTCCTGATACGCCACTGGACACTGACAGACCGACAGCCAGATGTTGGCTGGAGATGGGGAATACGACTCACTCAAAACCTTGGAAGAAATTGTGAAACTTGTAACACTGGTATAATAATATTCAACTTCCTTGTCGTAAAACAGAACAGAATCGATGACAGGTGCGTTTGAACGGCCGCGTGTAGTTATTCTGATATCGACAGTGACACGCTATTAAAACATCCCGTTGCAAGTTCATAGTACCTTGGAGTTCAATATAATGTCATTGTAATAAAATATTAACTTCCTATTTGTTGATTTATTATCATAGATCATAGAATTTAAGGATGTGTATTTAATCTGTATTATTATAATATACATAAACTATTGTAAGACATGCCCGGACAGCAAGTTCCGGTCGATCCTGGGTAGTCACTTTGTAATTCTGTCTAAAAAGTACTAATATAATCAATTACCACCTACTGTTATTTTCAAAATCCCACCATATTCATGCACCTCAGGCCTTATAAGTATATTTATTTTATTTATTGAATTTATATGATAGGCTAAATGCAGCAGCAAGTGGTTGCCCCTGTAGCCTGACACAGTGATACAGAGTTACAATTTTAGATTAAAACCAATATCTATAGGTACCTTTCAGCATTAGATGGGCTAAAATCTATGTGTTAGAGCCTATAGGACTAATGTGCTTTAACGAAAATACACATTCAGTCTTAAATTTAATTGTATTATTAAGGTTTTATTATATTAACAAGGCATAGACTATTATTTAATGCAATTCATCTTAAATTACATTTTTAATTTTTCAAATATATTTACTCGCGACAGATTAGTAGGGTCAATTACAGTGTAAAATGTAATTATTTATTAATTTAAATGTATGTAACTATATTGAAAAAAAATCATTCGTTCATTCAACAATCACAACATATAGCAGTTTATTCATTTTATTTTTTTATTTACTACAATTTAGAAATCCCGGTCGGGGCGGGCTTTTTTAATTTCTAAATTGTAGTAAATAAAAACAGCTGATTGTTGGTGTACCACTTAATGGTGTGTACAAGCCTTGGATTTGGTTGTCATTTCACATAATTTTCTAAGCAGCTTTCTTCAAACGACTTAGTTCTGAAATTACAAGCAGGCATTGGGAACTTGTCCAGGACCAACTTGAGTAAAAAATTAAAATTTTTAAATTTAAAGTGATAAAATTAAATACTAAGATTCACTTACTACGTTTCATCAAAATCTGCCAAGGAAAAACTAGCGGAAAAATTACATGCATTTGTTGAAGGTAGGGTAAGAATGTTTGAAAAATGTGAGCAATGTCCTCTAAATAGTTCGTAGCCTACAGTGAGCTCATTTACCCCATCCACAGAATTCGCCTATGACTTTTTAGAGGAGGAAAAACGTTTGTTAAACACTTTTATAAATTATCTGAATTGCATTGCTGGTACCGGTTTGCATTCTGTTTATGGTGGAAAAAAAACAAAATATAGAAAATAAAATAACAAAACAGACAGAATTAAAAAAAAATACTAGTGAATTCAAAATACTTGGAAAACGTCAAAGTCGTTGTTAGACGAGTGAGTGAGCCATGTATTTAGTAACCGTAAACATCCCCTTTCTTCCCCATATATACCTATAATGCTGGATCCTGGAGAGTGGCACATTATGGCCTTACAGTTGACGCGCCCTTATACCAACTATAAACTCAAAACTCATATATCATATATCATTTATATCTTATATATCAATTAATTAACTTAAATGCAAATGTTCCCTGGTACTCAACACAATGACTCGCTTACTCGTCTAACAATGACTTTGGCGTTTTCTTATAGTAATAGATATTATTGTCACTAAAAATACTGACTGCTGTCAATAAAAATAATAATTTCTGTGTGAAGCCTGCCCAGGGTGCAATTCATGCCCCTCTTCAGGTGTCTAACTAGGTATGTTGCGGATAGGACAATTGTGAAGGGATGTCCGAGGACTCAATCCCTTGCATTCGCATTAACGACTGAGGAAAACCTCGGAAAAACCTTCAGTCAGGATTGCCGGTCTCGACGGGATTTGAACCCGGGACCTCCCGAATCAGAGTCGCGCTTAGCGCTCGAGCCAACACTGCTGGCAAGTCCTTGAACACTTCCTTTGGTAAATCATTCAATTCCACTATTCCCAATTCCACTTGAGAGGTATCTCAGAATAACACAAGCAAGTCACAAGAATCAACCCGCTCGCATTTCCTACGTTGATTGAGCGAGACTTTGAGAGAAGGCAACAATATTGTCGTCTGACTTCTCCAAGCGTCAGGTTGTATTAGGTTAATTATTGGCGTCTTCGGAATTACTTTGCGATCAAAGTTAGGGCTTGGAAACCGTGACCGCCAATTAAGAGTTATTTGAAGGAAGTGTCAGTGTAGGAGATAGTTGGGGGGGGGGGACGAGATTCTCCGGGCCTGAGTCGGCTCGTGACCACACAAGTAACAACAACTATATCGATTTGGTAAGTGGGGAAAAACTCTTTTAGATTAAGTAGAATTATTAACCCTTTCAGTACCGAGTGTCAAAATTAAGTTATTTTAAACAAACCACTTTTTTTCTAAGATTTTTAGTCTGTTTTTACATATTTTTTATAGTGTGTTTAATGAATTTTTGGATTTTGAATTAAACCTTCATTTTAGATGAAGATGGAAATCTGATGTTCATTCTTAGTACAAGCACAGGTACTCTATTATCTGTGGTACAAGAGTTTTTCGAAATTGTTTTCAAATTTTTCATTTTTTGTATTTCAAATAGTAGCAATACTAGAAATATATTACTTTTCCGGGATAAACAAAATTTCCCCTTTTTTAGTTTTTTTTTGCAGATGTGTATTTTCAATCTTCTCTAAAAAAACACTTTTCGTCCAATCTGGATGGGGAAAGGGAAAAAATGTATTTTTTATGTACGAAAAAATGGTGTCAAATTGAAATAATACTATCTATAACGCGGATATAAATTTAGAAAGTTAATGTCCATGATCATGGACCATGGGTCTGAAAGAGTTAATATTTAATACATTATGTGTAGTTGTGTGACTCGTTGGTCTTGTGGTTAGCGTCTCTGCTTCCAATGCAGAGGGTCTAAGGTTCGATTCCCACTATAGAGCCGTCCTAGCAACGAGGCACATAATAAATTCAAAGTTGTTCTAAATCGGCCTTGTTTATTCTGGCGTTGATCCGCGGGTGTTCGCACTGTCCATACCACTGATTGCTATATTTCCTATTAAAAAACATCGGTCTTTGGTTGGTTTATCGTTCACTCGTCGATTGCGTCGGTTGCTACAGTGTTGGCTTGGTCGCTTTGGTTTAATCTCCCCCACTGAAAATAAGTTTTATGACTGAGTTTTTAAATAAGATCTTTTAATTTAAAAAAAAAATGTTTAGTACATTTAAAAGGCATTAAAAAATGATCATCCCTACCGGGGTTCGAACCCGAGTCTCACAAACACATTCCAGATAGGCGCCTTAGCCAACTATAGACTATAGACCACCGAGACGAACATTTTAACTTTTGGACAGTAGTTGCATTATAGATCTGAATGATCTATAAATAATCTATAATGCAGATCTATATTATTCAGAAGTTAAAAAGTGACCGTCTATAGTTGGCTAAGACGCCCACCTGGAAAGTGGGAGACCCGGGTTCGAACCTGCATTGTATCTAGTTTCACAGCGTCTCGTCGAGAGTCTACTTTCACAGCAAGATGTACCGCTTCGCTAGACTCGCGTGGCTCATCGTTACTGTCGTGGTCGTCGCCGAGGGTGATGACAAGGTGACAGCCGCACAACGCGATGTGACTGCTGTGCCACAGGTGACAACGGTGAGTCCTAAATCCGATCCTCAGTAGCTTTCGGTTTTTTCAAGTGTGCTACATGACAATCTAAAGGGGGCATTACCCAAAAACTATTTTCTGCCGGTGCAACATATTGCACAATACTTAACAATTTAAAATTCATTATTTTTTAAAGATATTTTCCTTGATCTTTTAGGAATGCAATGCTGATTTTGGATTCTAAATTGACATCAAAGTTTTAAAAAAATTTTTATTTTATTTTCAAAAATGTTTTTTGCAATTTTTCATTTTATTCAATTTTTTCACGTGTTCAAATTAGATCTACTACCTAAATGCTAAAAAATGATATTACTTCTAGAAAATAGCACGTTTGGCGAATTTTCTTTTTTTCTTTTATCATTTTCGTGTCTTTCTGCAGCCCCCTGTGAAAATAGACGTCTACTACGAGTCGCTGTGCCCCTACAGCATCAAGTTCATCACTAAGCAACTCTACCCAGTCTACGAGGAGCTGGGGAAGCACATGAATCTTACCCTGATACCTTACGGGAAGACCAAGGTAGGAGCCAGCATCTGACACATCGACTTACTATTAGGAATGCGAATAGAGGTTTTTACGGCGGCTTGGCCGGGTTTGGGTCGGGTAGGGTAGAGACGGCCATTATACTGTATGTAAAAATGGATATCGAATTTTAATCGTAAAGAAACTTGCAAATTGATACATTTTCTTTTGTCTGGATTTTTATGAATGGCATTTTGTATCAAAAGCTATAAATTAAATTGTCTGGACCGGCATCTCCACCATCCCCCAAAAATTGTTTTATTAACTAGGAAGCTTCGCAAACGCTTTTTCAGGCGCGTCGTTGGATGAGCGTAATTTTTTTTAACGAAAAAAAGCGTAAAATGAGATTTTCATGAGAAATAAATTTTTGATTACGTTCAAATTTCACAAGAATATATTAATTGATAAAATTAAGGTTCTGTGAAAAAATCATTACAATCGGATAAAACATGTAGGTGTTATAAGTCGAAGAAATTAACAAAATTGAAAAAAATCGTAAAATTGCGATTTTCATGAGAAATATTTTTCCAATTACGCTCAAATTTCACACGAATGTCTCAATTTATAAAATAAAGGTTCTGTGAAAAAATTATTACAATCGGACAAAGAGAGTACGTGTTATAAGTCGAAGAAATTTTTTAAAAATCGAAAAAAATCGTAAAAATTGCGATTTTCATGACAAATAATTTTCTGATTGCGCTCAAAAACGTGGCAGTTCTAAGTTCAGAGATTTCGAAGGCCTCCATAAAATTTCATCGCAATCGGAGTATCGGTTTAGCCGGAATCGGGTTAACAGACAACAAAAATCCCCCCCCCCCCCCCCCCCAAAAAAAAACGGATTTTTTTCTCCAGTGTAGTTGAATGGAATCTTCGCTTCGCTCGCTACGCTCATCCACAAAATGGATATCGAATTTTAATCGTAAAGAAACTTACATAATGATTCATTTTCTTTTGTCTGGATTTTTATGAATGGCATTTTGTATCAAAAGCTATAAATTAAATTGTCTGGACCAGCACCTCCGCCAATAAAGTATGTAAATCTTGGACCGGCACCTCCACCATCCGTCAAAATTTTTTTATTAACTAATAATCGGGTATTTGTTTTACTATCGTCCCGATGCAACCCGACCCAAAATTTGGGGTATCCGCATACCATTACTTTTAATACATTAGTTTTGGGTTGGTTTGGTTGGAAATCGGCTTTTCAGCGGACAAGTTTGCTTAACGGACCAAGAACAACCCCCAATGCTAGCCAATAGCTTTGAAATCTCTTTTTTTTCTGTTACTAAGCGAGGAACCAGTAAATTTTATCTGGAACTAGCTGCCTGAAGCCAGTTTTGATCAGACTTTTATCAGCCTTTGCACATATGTTGTGCTCATGTATATACAGTCTTCTACAGGCACAATTTAAAAAATCTAAATAAATTAGATTGATATTTAGGATTTTGGATTTTTGTGAAATCATAAAAATGGGTAAATTTCAGAATTGTTTTGTGTGTATTTCGCAAAAATGTTTATAGTAATCTTTGACTATAACAAAAGTGACCATATCCTTGCTTGACAACGTAAAATTGCATATCGATCGGATGACAACTGGATAGCAGGAAAGATTCCAAAACAAGTTATTATATATTCTTCATTGTTATATACTTATGTTATACTTTTATTTTAAATCAGATCTCAAGATACCGTTAAACTCATACAAGGAGAGCTCACTCTCCGAGGGTCAAAGTGGTGGGGACGTTCAAAATTTCCAATTTTAACAATAAATATGGCCACCGTGCATTGTCTTATTCAGTTCCTACTAAGTTAAACTTGCTGCCTTCCTCACTTACACCTTGTCTCACATCTAAAGAATTAAAATAACATCTTCTTTATGACACCTTTTGCCTTCTAAAATACGTTAACTGTTTATTATTTTTAATTTATTTTTTTGGGTTTCACAAATAAACTTTATTTGTCATGCAACCATGGTATATATTTAAATATAGGCCCACTTAATTTATGTGTGTTTATTAACTTTATTTAGGGTATATGAACCGTTCTCTGTATTAAGTCACCTTATTATTATAATTATTATTATTAATTATTATTATTATTATTATTATTATACTATTACATTATTATTTATTATTATTATTATTATTATTATTATTATTATTAGTATTTGTTTAACAATTTCTTAGGTACAATAATTCATATAGATACAGACTTACGCTAGAGTGTGGACACAGGTAGATCTACATCTATATGCAAATATTACTAAGACATTATTAAGCAGGTTAGAAAGAGCTAAAAGCTAAACCACACAACAACAGTGCTAAACCTGCTTTTTAATCTAATTAAAAATATAATACTAACTTAAATGAGGATGATAATAAACGATAGTGCAGAGTATATTATAGTACATCCCACAGTTAAACCATGTTCTAGCTTTGTGTTTTTTTGATCATATACTTATTAAATTTTGTTTTATAGGTAATTTATGTTTTTCTTCAACTTGATATGTTTGTAAATATACGATTTTTTTAAATAAAAAATGTCCATGTTTCCCCCCTTAGCAAGTCGCAGATGGTCAAAAGTTGACTTACGAGTGCCGGCAAGGAGAGAGAGAGTGTGAGGGCAACAAGGTCCAGGCGTGCGCTCTGAAGCACTTGGCGACTACCGACCAGAAGATGAAGTTTGTCAACTGTGTCATGGACAAGGTGGACCTCAAGAACACCACTGCTACCTACCCTGGCCAGACGGTGAGTTAACGTAGTTCCTAGTAGGGAAGTGTAGGCGTTCGACCGAGAGAGCGCAGCACTGTCGTCACTTGACAAAGATGGCCGACCATCCATAAAGAATCCAAAATGGATACCACTTGTTGTTCGGAAATCAAGAATTCGTTAATAAGGATAGTTTATAAGGAAATCTATCCATAATTTCCAAAATCCATTTCAATCGTTTTAAATTTATTTTACGATTGATTCTTACAAAAACTAATTATAACTGTGTTCCCGATTAATAAAACCAAGGAAAGGATAATTCACAATAATTGCAGGCAGAAATACGGTAAACTAGGGAAACCCAAGGTCGTAGATAGACGAGCGATCTAGCCAAGCCATGATTGTTCCTTGTTTTGCTTCTAGTGCGCCGATAAGTTGGCACTACCGTACGACAAGATAAAGACTTGTGCCAACACAACGGAAAGTGACAACGAGATCCGGAGAATGGCAGAGAAGACTGACCGGTTGATGAAACCGCTCATGTTCGTGCCGACCTTGGTCATCAATTCGGTGAGTTTAATAGACACTAGTGTAACGTCATTCCATAATGGCCGCCCATCTAAAAGAACACAATATGCATTTTCTGACCTTTTTGTTTACTAATTTTCAGTGGTGTCTCCCCTTAAGAAGGAAGTCCCTCCTAGGACACGTTCCTAGCCCTTTTACTTAATTTTTCCGTACTAGAATAAAATGAGTTAATAATTTGATTTTTGCATTTTTCCCTACGAATTTAAGTATTTTTTTTGTTCATGTTTTTATCGTGATTTTTAAGGAATATTGGAAAATTAAGGATTTCAAATTAAAGTTATATTTTAAGTTTATACCTAAAACTAGATTTTTTCCTGTATTTTTTTCGCTTATTTTGGATTTTGTGTATCCAAAATACATGCAATACTAGAGATATATTAAATTTCTGGGACAAACCAGACTAATAAATAAATAAATTATAAATTCTTATTGAGGGTTCCCAGTGAGTCATATGATTGTATCTGGGTTCAAATCCCGCCCCTGTATTTCTTGCTCGTTCTAGAACTACAGCGATGCGAAGCAGGCGGACGGTGTCAAGGACTTCCGCAAGGTTCTCTGCGTCTACATAGGCAGCTGCAAGGCACTTCCCAAGGACATTTTCAAAGAGCTTCACAGGGTGTTGAAGAACGCGGCAGTCTCAACAATGGCAGACATCTGGACAGCCATCTTGGTGCCAGTCTACCTCATAATCATCTCCTAGTCACAAGAGACAAGAGATTCTAACCTAATTAGCCCATTGGAATACCATTTCATTTATTTAAGAAATTAAAGTTCTTAGGGTACAAGATGAAGTTATAACTTTATTTCTGATAATTTATATACTTATTTCCGGGGCAATATTTGTAAAAATTTAACAAATTTTGGATTTGACGTAGACCATAAAAAAAAATTATTTTCTATGCTTTGCTGGAAAGATGTCAATCATGATTTTTAAATAAAAATGAGGAACAATTTTGTGGTTTAAAATTGAACATGTTACCCTTTTTTGAAATCACAGAGATTTTCAAAATTTCTCTGTATTGTTCCTACCCACCCTTTTGGATTTTGGATCATTTATAAAATTCATACTAGCCATGCGATTCACAAGATTTAAAATACAAATTTTGAAAGAAAAAAATTGTTTTTTTCGTCAATATTTTGTATTTGTGTATTTTTTGCATTCTTTAAAGTTGTCCATAAAAATGACCGAGGACGACTCGTCAAAGTATTCTAATGGGTTGAACAGTGAACAACTCAAAGGAATTTGTTTTTCTTCTAGATTAATGTGTGGTTTATGGAAAACTATATTGTTCTAAAATAAAAACATTATTTGTTGACAACATAATTTATTCGCCAGGTGAAATTATTATTTTAGTAATGAACCCCCTAATCACAACCAAATCTGATCGTTTTACGCGTCAACACGAAGAAACAATTCCACTAAAGATTTTCCCACTTTGATCGAACTCGACATTGTAAGAAGTCAACAATATTGTTGATTTCTTTAAAGGTATACCATTGAGTTATAAATAAATAATAAATAAAATGTATTTAGAGTCTACCCACTCAGTTATATAACTGATTTTCAGTGGGGTACAGTAAATCAAAGCGACCAAGCCAACCCTGTAGGCCCCGACGCAATCGACGAGTGAGCGATAACCAACCATAGATCGATATTTTTAATAGGAAATATAGCAATCAGTGGTATGGACAGTGCGAACACCCGCGGATCAACGCCAGAATCAACAAGGCCGATTTAGAACAACTCTGAATTTATTATATGCTTCGTTGCTAGGACGGCTCCAAAATCACCGTTTACAAACTCCTAAGACAAGAACTGATGGACTTAAGTTCAAATCAGAAGTTAAAAAACTTCTGACTTTGACGGGAATCGAACCCTGGACCTTCTGCATTGGAAGCAGATACGCTAACCACAAGAGTAAGACCAACGAGCCACACAGCCCGCCGCGCCTAGGAGGGGGGAGGGGGGGGGTACTCCCACTCCCTCGCCGTGATTCTCCAGCACCGAGTCCAGTCTGTCCGTGTCTTCTCAGGTAACAACAGGTGTGTCTAGTTTCTCAGCAAGATGTTCAACTTTGCCAGGTTCGTGTGCGTCTTGCTAGCTGTGGTCGTAACCAAGGGAGATGACAAGATGAAGGATAAACAAGTCATGGTGAGTCTAATAATCCTAATCAACTTCGATACAATGAACGTCGCACCCCGATTTTTATGAATGCGCCATTTTTTGGTTTATTCGAACTTTGATTTTTTTGCGAATTCGTAACTTTAATAGGTCCTTCTGGATGTGGTAAAACAACCAGTTTAGTTTAATATATTTCAAGAGACATTGAAACTAAACCATTTTTTACAGTGTTTTCAAGTTGTACAATGTAAGACTCGTTTTATTCAATTAATATTAACAATAAGTTAAATTAAATGTTTAAAATTTGAAGGATGTTATGTTATGACTGAGTGGGTAGACTCTGAATACGAATTTATTTATTTATTTTAAGACGTGAAAAACTGCCTAATCATTCTTCAAATATATTACAGTTTCTTCTTTTAAATCCAATTAACTAAAAATCAACTGATTTGCGAAGATAAGTACATAATTTAATTATTGTTAACATGTAAAATGGATCCCGAATCGCGTTTATAGTTTTAGAATGTATTTCCTCAGACTCAGTCGTTTGACCGTTGGTCTGAAGCCCTGACCCTGAGCCGAGGTGCTGGTTTGAATCTCGTCTCGCGCCTGCCCCGAGACTTCTCATCTCCCACTCTACGCCTCCATAGTCAATGAGATATCAAAATACTTCAGCCCAGATGACGTTGTTAACATTAATAGGCGAACTCCCTTGTTTCGTGTCTCTGATGAAGATATTTTTCCATGGCTTGCCCAACTTGCAACCAAGTCGTGAGAATAAACCAGTTGTCTAGCAAACTCCTTCCAGGGAACTTGTTTGTTGGCATCAAAGGATGCACAAACAATGCAAACTTTAGTAGGTGTACAATTCCTTTCTTTATACGTTCTCGCCAAGTTCATTTATCTACACCGTTTTTTATATATTTATTTAACGTCTATATCGCATTCACATATATAAACTTATTTACAAGTAAAATAAAATATAATCATTATAGAATAATATCCTCGCGCCAAATGGAATATTCACATTTAGGCGAGAACCGCTATGAAATTTGATTTTCAAAATAAGCACGAAATAATTTCGAAATTGCAATAATTGAAAAGACTCGCCAAATTAACTTGCCGCTAAAACTAAAAGATAACCGCCGTACTAAATAATATGTATGCTTTCCATATAACAAAATAAAATCATAACAGTTTGTTTGTTTTTGCCTAATTGTAAAGTATAAGTATAAGTATAAGCCAGTATAAAGTATAAATAAGATGCAGCGCATTCGTATATTTTAGTCTAGAATTGAGAAACTAGAACAGCTTTTCAGCGGGGGACGTGAAATCTTGTTTTTTTTAGTTATTAGGGATGGCAACCAGTTAAGGGGAATCCCTAGACCCAAATATGATTTCTAAAGAATGCAGTAAAGACGTCTGAAAAGTAAGTAGAATGTAAGAGGGGCTTAATAAAAGAGCGGATTATTTTTTTGAAATTTTTTTGACGGGACATAACCTCAGAATCAACAATTGTATTCAAATTACTGGAATCAGTTGCTGAAGTTCAAAATTGAATTTTTTGCAGCGTTTTTTTTTTTATATTATTTCTACACTCCTTTATCTACAACCTAAATATAAGTATTATTGGTTTTATATGGTTTCAGGCGTTGCACGATTTTTTCCGTTAAACGGTACAAAATTTGAAATTGTACCGGCAGGCGAAAAAAAATTGTGCAACGCAACAAACCATATAAATCCAAAAATCATTTTATTTAGGGTTATTAAATTTCACATATACTCATTTCAGATTTCTACTGACTTTTGTACTTTAATTTAATTTCTTAACATATATTAGAGTAGCTCAATTTAGTTCTTTACTTTATAGTGTCTTAAAAAAATGTTGCAAATCCTTAAATTTCATATTTCATGTATCTTGGCTTGCTTCACCTCTCACTGTTTGTAATCCATTGCTGAAAGCCCCCTAAAGGCGAGCCGCTAGGCCATTGGGGGCTTGACCAATAATTGTAAAATGTGAATTTTAAACATGCAATAAAAGAATAAATCAATCAATCAATCAATCAATCAATAGGTTGTAGATAAAGGAGTGTAAAAATAATATACAAAAAACCGCTGCTAAAATTTCAATTTTGAACTTGAGCAACTCATTCCAGTAATTAAAATACAATTGTTGATTCTGAGGTTATGTCCCTTCAAAAAAATTTCAAAAAAATAATCTGCTCTTTTATTAAGCCCCTCTTACATTCTACTTACTTTTCAGACGTCTTTACTGCATTCTTAAGAAATCATATTTGGGTCTAGGGATTCCCCTTAAATTGGTCAAAGTAATAATTCTACTTATTTATTTCATCACTCATGGTTTAAGGAGTCAACTTATGATACATTCCCTTACAAGTTGAATTTTGGAACAATTCACTGTTGCTGCCGTTAACTTTACTCCAGTGAGCACACAAAGTGCTAGTAAATCCACTCGTTTACACTCATTCACTTCCAGTATTCGCGTTAACAACTGAACAAAACTTAGGAAACACTTTCAATCAGGATTGCCGGTACCGGGTCTCGACCGGAGACCTCCCTTACGAGAGTCTCGAGCTTTTTAAATATAAACACGTTTTTTAAATTTCATTTTGCACTTGGAAACTGTGAGGACAATATTGAACCAAAATTGTAAAATATGGCTGATGGTGAGGTCATGTCCCGCCAAAACAATGTTTAATTCATTTTGCTTTTACACCAAAGTCGTTCTATCATTCACCTAAAACCAACTCCTCAGTCCCCTCAGTATCTTGGCTAGACCGTCGTATACACCGGCCATCGGCGTGTGGAGGGGACCAACGCACCACAATAACGCAGAAGGAGCTATACGCCACTTGTAAAAAAATGAGTTTAGCAAAGTTTCAGTAGTTAAAACTGCTGTGTTAATTTTTGTATGAATAAATCTTTTTATTTTTGGACCTAATCATAAAAAAAGGAAAAAAGATTATTCATACAAAAATTAAGAAAGCAATTTTAACCACTTAAACTTTGCCAAACTCAAAATATTGTGGCTTCTCCCACTAGGCCCCTCAGTTAAAAAAAAAGTTATTTTAAAGTGGTTTTTATGTGGTTTAGAAGCCGAAAAAGAATAGAAATAAATAGATAAGAGAAAATTAAGTTATTTTTTTGCGTAAATCTAAATGATGCAGAATATAATATTAAAGTTGGGATTTCGGTGGGGGGGGGGCAAGCCTCCTGAGCCCCCTGGATCCGCCACTGAACCCGACCACATACCTCCTCGTAAGACATAAAGCCACACGATGAGCGGTGATGGCCGGACGACTATAAAACAAGGAAAGTTCGGGGGGGGCAAGCCTCCTGAGCCCCCTGGATCCGCCACTGAACCCGACCACATACCTCCTCGTAAGACATAAAGCCACACGATGAGCGGTAATGGGCGGACGACTATAAAACAAGGAAAGATCAACTCTACTCGGTATTAAAATAGATTTAACGTCAATTCTCTCTGAGAACTCGACCGACCACTTATGAAGTCACTTTTGCTTTCGTTTAACATAATCAAAACCCGATGTTACACGTAGCAGCATCATCTTTGTATCGTGTGTCATGTACTTAATGTCTACAGTACAGACAAATTACGCGACTCTGATTCGGGAGGTCCCGGGTTCAAATCCCGTCGTGACCGGCAAGCCTGACTGAAGTTTTTTAGTTTTTGCCGAGGTTTTCCTCAGTCGTTAATGCGAATGCAAGGGATTTAGCCCTCGGACATCCCTTCACAATTTCAATTGTCCTATCCGCAACATAATACCTATAGTTAGGGGCATGAATTTCACCCTGGACAGGTTTACAAGAGGACTCATTCATGTTCCACATTTGCAATTTACCATGCCTACTCACACAGTCACACTTACAATTTCAAAATATAAAATATACTTATAATTGCATAAACATGACTATGCACACATGATAAATATGATTATGAATATATTCTGTGTGTGAATCGTTGTACATATTTGTAAATATGTATGAATCCTATTCAGTTATAAAACTGATTTTCAAATGTGGACAATGTTTGTATGTATATACATGAATGTGTTGACTGAAGACATGAGTGAAGTCTATTGTATTATTTCTTTTAATTGAGTTTGGAGGCGATCAATATTGATAATAAGTGAACTTTATTTGTAAATAATAATAATACATTACATTTACAAAATGGCGAGGTTCGAACAGTGTTCGCTCTTCCACCTTACCAGTGTGAGCAACTCAGAATCTTATTAAAATAAACAAAATATGTAATTTAACTTAATTTAATGTAGGATATTATCAAAATTAATCTTAGAGATAAACTAGTAGTGCGGTAACGCAGATAAATTGTTCGTTGTATGGCATGTTCTCTTGAGAATAGTCCGCACATTACTATCCAAATTCACTTTGTATTAAATTAATACGTATAACTACATACTTAATATTAGTCCTACCAAACACAATATAGAAATTAAGTTTAAGAAAATATAGCTAAAAATTAAAAATTATAATGACAGTTACCTTCAAGCAATGTTGTGACAAAAGTTCTAGTAATATACGATTTTATATAAAAACAATAATAATAATAATAATTATAATATTATATTGGATTACAATACATTCTTTAAATAAGAGTACGGTAAGAAACATAAAAAAAAACACTACCGTAATAAGCAGAGATGTAAAAGAAGTCAGATGGTAAAATATAAACTAAACAGGATTTAGAGCTTATACACTAAACAGACAAACTAAAATAATACACACACATTTATGATGACAAAATTAATTTAGAATCAATGTACATGTTATTAATGCATATTATCAAAGATGTGCTGTCGGCAATATTTTTTTGAAAAGAAATGGGGTGATAACATACTTTTTTTACCTCTTGAGGCAATTTGTTCCACAACTTTTGGGGCAAGAAACTGAGAAAGATGTACTAGCGATTGATGATCGATGAAAGTGGGATTTCAAGATCTCTATGTCTGGTGTATTGTAGCTATGGTGTAGGTTAATAAGTTTTAGTTTTTCGTGTAGGTCTACCGGCCGTTTGTTTCTAATGATTCTAGCTACATTGCAAAGGTAATGTAGCATTCGTCGCTGTTTCATTTTTAGGAGTTTATGTTTTCTATAAACGTGGCTTATGTGATCGAATTTTCTTATGTTACATGCAAACCTAACTGTTGCGTTTGTACCATTTGGATATGATTTGCAACATTTTCGTGTATTCCCATATAAACAATATCGCCATAGTCTAATAATGGATATATTAACGCATTTACTAGTTTCAACTTCATGTTTTCATCTAATAACGTTTTAAAGCAATATAGTGATTTTGTTGTTGTTGATTTTGATCTGTTGTTCAAATCAAATCTTCATGAGGGCTATTCAACGGCAGAATATTGTTGCAAGTATTTAGACTTTAGCCTCGTGTAAGAGGAATTTTGGCACATCGCAGCGGTTAGGCAAGACGAGACGAGGATGTAAGAAGATACTTGAAGCCCACATCTGCTGGGGCTGGCATTCAGCTCAGTGTGGAACACCGCACACACCAAGTATTCGGTTAAGAAGCGCTAACAAAATAAAAAATACAAGTTTTTTTCGTACGAAACAAACCTGCCAAGGCCAACTTGTTCCTACGGTATTAGATTGTGTGGGTCCCTGCTTCCTATGCGGGAGGTCTCGGGTTCGGATACCGGTCCGATCAATACTTGGCTTGGATATTATCGTACAAGTCAAGGTGTCCCTTAGCTGAGTCAACAGGTAACTGTTTTGGTAAATTTACCGGTCAGAGAATTTACCGTAATTTTTCCGAGCATGTCGATAAAATGGTAAAATTTTCGAATTTCCCATCATTATATTCTAAAATCTAAAGAATAAGAACCTACACAACAAGAATGAGGTGGAAATAAGTCAAATAACACTTTTAAAAACTCAATCAATAAATCTGAAAATAGATTTTCTGTAGCTAGATTTAGGTACTCCAGTCTATTTCATTAGCTGAGTAGACTAAATCATTCATTCGAATCTAATTTATATTTTGTATTTTATTCGATAATTAAATTAATAAAATATTGCTTAGTTTGTACTTTGTATGGAATAGTCAAAAAATTTAAGGGTGAATATATGCTCTTTTAATTGAAATACACCTTCCTCATCACAAAAACTATTTACGTTTATGATAATATGCTCAATATGGACAAAATCAAAATTTTACCGCGTTTTTCGGTAAATTAGCCGGTAAATTACCCGAGTTTTAAAAGTACGATAAATCCAAATCGCTACTTTAGAGTTCGGCATTCCCTGCTAACAACGTAGTATCCTCAAAGCAACTGGTCTACAAGTTCGCATGTGCACTCAGCTCTTAAAGTAATTGCAGACATCGCATGTCTGAGCTGAATCGAACTCAGAGGCCTAGTAATCAGTTCTAACTTGTAGGTTGTAATTACTGTGATAGACGAATGTTTCGTGAGGGCCAAGTGGGTCAGGTGGGAGTGTGTTAGTGGGGGGGGAGGGGAGAGAGAGGGAGGGAGAGAGAGAGAGAGAGAGAACAATTTGGGAAATATACATGTACACAAATGTTACAATTTAGATTCCAATTTCATAATATAATAATGTATATATATATATGTAATATAAGAGAAAGAGAGATTGATTGATTGATTGATTGATTGAGGTTTTATTTATGCTGGCAAGATTAAGGCCATGAGGCCTTTTCTTACATCTAACCAGCTTCATAATAGTAATACATCCTTCAAAATACAATATGTTTCACAAAAATACATAAATAATAGAATATTTATCAAATATTACACTAAAAATCTTTTGAACCATGAAACTACTTCATAAAATTATAAATTTATTTAAACTAAACCAATTTTTAGATGCACTTTGATGCACTCTCTGATGAAAAGTGAAAACAAAAATTTTACAAGAAGATATTCAGCATGATAATAATACATTATAAATTAATTGATAGGAATTACCTAATTGTCTCTTATTAATACATTATGATTGCAAATTGTTTGAATTAATTAATTGATAGAACAACATATAATGATAATGATATGATGATAGAGAGGGGGGAGAGAGAGACTTGACTTTTATTCGAACAATATAGGAAAAATACATGTATACAAATGTTACAAGGAATCTCAATTTCCAAATATAAATAACAAATATTGTTGCAAAAACAGAAATTTAGGTGCCCGTTAGGGCGCCGCAAGCCAAGCCGCGGTGCGCTACACACTCAAGCACCTTATACACCAAGCAGAGTTGGGGTGATTTCGAGGTGTTACCCAGCCGTCATGTAACGTGATGTGAACTTGAAAACTATCACAATCGAGGGGATTTAGGTACCTGACAACACATGCCAAATTTTATTGGGGTACGATTATTCCTTCTTGGTGAAAAAATGGCTTGAAACATGCTCAAAATCACTTTAAGGATGTTAGCTACTCCTACTACTGCTACTACTGCTACTTACATCTAATACGTCGGCCCGCGATTCTGACCAGACGGGGTGGGACTACAATGTTCATATTTTACATGGACATTAAGGTTATAGTATTATAGTCTCTTTTGAAAAAAAAAGTTGAAAAAGTTTGTTGGAAGGCTTCCAAATAAAGGTTTTAAAATAAGCCTTATACAATCAACAAGTAACCATAGTTACTTGACACTTGTTGACGGTATAAGCAGAGTACGGCGGGAAAGTGCGATACGTAAACAAATGGCGGACATTTTAAATTTTTGCTTCTATGTGTGAAATGAGAAAAGTTGTCATTATACTCTCATAAAACAAATCAGAAACCGTCCCTGACCTAGGCCCAGATGTAGAAAATTATTTATATACAACAGTGTAGGTCTAAAGTTCCATTAGGCTATAGGACTAGATAAAATTATTACTTACATTACATGTTTGGCAAGCCTAGCCAACCCTAGGCCAGCACAACATAGTTCTGTCACACAATACACAAACACAATGTCGAAGCAAGGTGTCAAAATAATATGCGCTTGCTCATCTGTTTGTTTACATAATTGCAACAATCAAATCATTTTACGCAACTCGTCTTTCGATTGGCCCGCGTTTATGAAGGCACTGCCATCTAGAATAAATATAGAACTTTTTCGAGCTCTTTAATTGCTATACGCATATCTTTTTAAAGTGTCAAACGAAAAACGACTTCGTTTTCAAATTGCGTTTTCAACAGTCATCTCCCACGAAACTCAAGAATTGGGGTCCAGTCCTTATACCGTCGTTTATACCATGGTTATACCACCTATACCCAGGATGTACATGAATCCGGGTCTAGATATTTTACATCCTATATTGTTATTGCTAATACCATAGAAATTAAATCAACTTTGATAAAATTATTATATTTTAACATATAATTTTGCAATGGAACTTGAAAAAGTAATGAGATCACACACATAACAAAAACTTGTAGAAATACAGCCAAACCTTACACACTCAAAAGAAATGAGATCTAAAAAAAGGGCCAAGCTCATCTACCCTTCCACATTTGCGCATTCTTAATTCATAAACGTACAGTGTCCCATAACAGCATCCTCGAAAAGCTTGGCAAAATAAAATTTGCATGTTATTACGTTTTAATTAATTAGAAAAAAGAACTTGGATGAACTATTTCGTTTAAATTAATAATCGCAAATTCTATTTTGCCAAGCTTTTCGAGGATGCTGTTATGGGACACTGTACGTTTATGTGGAAGGGTAGATGAGCTTGGCCCTTTTTTTAGATCTCATTTCTTTTGAGTGTGTAAGGTTTGGCTGTATTTCTACAAGTTTTTGTTATGTGTGTGTTTAATTATCTAAAAATCAACAAATCAAAATGTTACATATTATTGTTTAATTTTGTCAGGTAAAAATGAGTGAACTTAATGTTGTTACAAAACTAAATTAAACTTTATTTAACCAAGACTACTAAAATATATAAGAAAGAAAAAGTTAATTCTATGTAGTCATTTTCCACAAAGCACAGAACTCTTGTTTTATTTAGCAAACTCTTAACTTGAGTATTTGGGAGGCTTCTTGGTCAGTCCTGATTTTAAATAATTTGCATAAGTCTTATCAGAGAGAGAGAGATTTGATTGTCGTCTTTATTGATGGCGGGATTAAGGCCTGTTAAGCCTTCTCTTCCATCCAACCATCCAAGAGAGAGAGAGAGAGAGAGAGAGAGAGAGTGTGAGTGTTTGTTGCACCGCACAGTACAGCGAGCACTGGTGTGATCCAGTGTGCACTAGATCCTGTGACTGGCACCGACTAGTACCATTTGTTTTGTACTCTTAGAAAACAACTTGTTTCATTGGTGCCACCTGTAGGGTACACATCAGAGTGACCCTCTTCAGGGGAACAACTAGGTCATCTGGTGTTTTAACTGAAAAAAATAATAGCGAATAATGTCCAAGGGGTATTAGATGGCCTACACTACACAACAGGATTCAAAACTTAGAGAGAATATGAAATAACAATATAAATTAAATTAAATAAACTAGGAAGCTTCGCAAACGCTTTTTCAGGCCCGTTGTTGGATGAGCGTAATTGGTGCATTGAGCTGCCATGTGTTATGCAGATTTTCTGTTGTTCTGTGAAAAAATCATTACAATCGGATAAAGCATGTAGGTGTTATAAGTCAAAGATTTCTTTTTTTAACTCGAACAAAATCGTATCATTACGATTTTTATGAGAAATAATTTTCCAATTGCGTTAAAATTTCACACGAATATATTTATTCATACAATTAAGGTTCTGTGAAAAAATCATTACAATTGGATAAAGCATGTAGGTGTAATAAGTCGATTTTTTTATCGAAAAAAAACCCCGTTAAATTGCGATTTTCAGGAGAAATAGTTTTTTTGATTGCGCTATAAAAAACGTGGCAGTTCTAAGTTCAGAGAATTCGAAGGCCTCCAGAAAATTTCATCGCAATTGGAGTATCGGTTTAGCCAGAATCGTGTTAACAAACACACAAAAATACGAAAAAAAGAAAAAAAGAAAAACATTCCGGATTTTTTTCTCCAGTTTAGTGAAATGGAATCTTCGCTTCGCTCGCTACGCTCATCCAATAAAGCTTGCAGTAACCAAATACAGCAAAAATTCATAGACTCATAGCTTGAATATAATAACTCAAAAATAATTGATACGTTAATCTAAGCTTTAAACATATTGTAAAATATGCAAACATAACCAACAAACTAGGCCTATATTTTAATGAAAATACAGCATTCAAACATTCATGGAATTATTCAAGTGATTATATTTTTTCCTCGTAGTAGTATAGTGTCGAACTAATTGAGGGAAAATACGCCATCCATAAAGTGCAAATATACCTTTGAGAGACCGTCCAAAATTCTACCCATAGTGTTTGGAGTCAAAGCTGGCCGTTGCTATGCGTTGCTATGGGCGGCCATGATGGAATCACGTCACACTAATAGTGGAGGAGATTTGATTTACGTGACGTAGCTGAACAGAGTTGAAATAAATACATCAAAACACGAGGCCACGTTATAATTGTTATTTGGAAACGCTTACTAATGCTTCTTTATTTATTTTGTTTGCGAAGTGATGCTAATTCGACCTGGCTACGCTCCTAACCGCAGAATCCTCCAATGCCGAGGGGCGGCTCCTAACCGCAGAATCCTCCAATGCCGAGGGGCGGCTACGTCGCGGACGTTGCATAAGATGCTCATTACACGTATTGTCCTGGGTAAACCTTGAGTTAGACTTGTTGAATAATTAGCCGACAGTCGTCACGAACGCACGCGATTAATGTTATGTACTTGTACTTGCATGGGTACAGTAGTACTTGCATGTGTACAGTATAGTTAGAGGTACGTTTTTTAGCATTTAAATCTAGAATATTTAGCATTAATTTTGACCAATTTAGCATTTTGTAGCCTAAATTGGTTTCCCTTCCACCAAAACCCTAAATGTAGGGTGTTTCTTACACTTTTAATGGTAAATGATGAATTATAGGAACATTTCAATTCAATACAGTCATATAAAATGCTAAAATACATTGATAAACTAGTTCTCAATAGGCATTAAAAACATTATTTTTGGTAAAATTAGCATTTTGAATCGCCAAAATTAGCATTTTGTAGCATCAAAAACCTAAAACGCTAAAAACCCGTATCTTTTAATTTAATCTTTTTTAATTTCTGAATTGTAGTAAATAAAAATAAAAATAAAAAGCTAGTACTTGCATGGGAGTACAGCAGTACTTGCATGGGACTACTGTTGTGTGCACTTGACAGTCTTCGGATTACGATATAAAAACAATTTTGAAATATAGAAGTTACAGACAGGTGTGGCTCAAGTGTAAAGCGCGAGACTCTGATTCGGGAGGTCCCGGGTTCGATACAATGCAAGGGATAAGTGTCAAAAACAGCCCTCGGACATTGCCTTCAATCCTAACCTATATCTTGTTATAAGACACCTGAAGATAGAAATGCAATTTCACAGTAATTCCAGTAGTATTTCGCATCCTAGTTTAGACCTAAGTTTGTAGTTTAAGGGTGACCGTTGGGTGATAATGCGCCACTCTAGCCTAGGGAGGAAAGACTCTTGGAGGACAAACAGATAAAGGCAGGTTGTTTTCTCACGTTCTCGGCGTCGGAGAGGTCGTCATAGAGTCTGTTAGACATAAGAAAAAGGTTACATGAAAATAGTAAAAAGTCGGTGAATTTTTAATTCTGTATATTATGGTAAAAGGGGAAAAAATCGTGAATTTGGGTAATTTTTTAAGAGTATTTTAACAATATCTTGATCTCCTCATACTGAAGAGTGTCCTTGCAAGAGTATCGTTCAAAGCTGCGGTTATTTTAAGAGTATTTTAACAATATCTTGATCTCCTCATACTGAAGAGTGTCCTTGCAAGAGTATCGTTCAAAGCTGCGGTTATTTTAAGAGTATTTTAACAATATCTTGATCTCCTCATACTGAAGAGTGTCCTTGCAAGAGTATCGTTCAAAGCTGCGGTTTTTTTAAGAGTATTTTAACAATATCTTGATCTCCTCATACTGAAGAGTGTCCTTGCAAGAGTATCGTTCAAAGCTGCGGTTATGCTCCTAAAACGCCAAGTATGAGTAACTCGACGTGGTAAAAATATCACCATCACTGCATATTTTATATTGCTCATTCTTCCTTGCTATTAAGTATTAAGTTGCTGACTCGGCGAGACGCTTATTACTTGTGCTAGTCATGCAGCAATGCGATGACGTCAACAGTCTAATATGCTCAGCGTTGCAGAAAGAACAAGTGTTTCTGTAACCATCGTCGTCATAGTCCGGAGGTTTCCTGGTAGCTACCTGACTAGGGCTAGGATTCCATCACCTGCCCACTAATACCCATGACCATGAGTCTATGCAATCCATACTCGATGCTAATACTTTCTGAATTCTGGCTCACGTTTAGTTTAGAGATTGGCCAACACATGTGGCTCGACTCTGATTCGGGAGGTCCCGGGTTCGAATCCCGTCGAGACTGGCAATCCTGACTGAAGGTTTTTACCGAGGTTTTCCTCAGTCGTTAATGCGAACGCAAGGGATTGGGCCCTCGGACAACCCTTCACAATCGTCGTATCAGCAACATACCTAGTTAAGACACCTGAAGAGGGGCATACATTGCACCCTTTATAACAGGGTCAATTCCCACGGCATTTAAAAAAACAAACAATCTATACTCAATGCTCATACATTTTCTGACTCACATATAGTTAAGAGTATAGTCAAAACTTGGTGTAGCTCAATAGGACGGCCATGATACATATGACCATGGAACTTGAGTAATTTTTGGCTTTGTTTGCCAGACTCGACTATTTTTGTTTGTTTTTACATCGTACACAACACAATGTGGCAGATTTACTTCTATATTTGGAACCCCGGAAGTAAACGTCGTAATGCCCCCCACCCCCCACCCCCACTTCGCTAATATATAAAGTTTGGTAATGCACATGTTCCGTGCCAATGACTTTATAAAGAAATCACATTCGGAAATTTCAATTTTTTTTTACAAAACTTTCGTCTTAAGGGGCGCCTATTTGTCAAGAGACTGGAAAGATTAGGAAACACGGGGTAGGAATCGTTTAGCAGCACGCGATGTGAACATAACATCGAGAATTAATAAAAAACTTAGTATATAAACGATTGAATTATTATGTTGGTGATTATGGAGAAAATCGAAATTTTTTAATGTCCACTTTGACTGGGACGAAGTTTTGTGTTCTCGATTTGGATGTAGCTTGTAAGCCTTTCAGTTCAGTTCAGTTTGAGTACAATAAGTTTGTCTTAACCTTTGCTTTAAATACAGTAACGGGTATTTACCCTTAAAAGTAGAATTGTAAGGTGTCCAGAGGGGAGAACGCTTTTACGCCATTAAATGGTAGAATTTGATGTTGGGGGGCTTTGGGCTTAGCTGTCTTTATTTATTTATTTATTTATTTAACGTCTATCCTATTCAGTTATAAAACTGATTTACAAAGGAGGACAACTAAATAAATCTAATTACATAGATGCGGAAACTACAATAAACTACATTATAGTACATATTTGAAAATAGTAGCATTACAACAACAATGTATTTAAACACAACAATTTTGTTAACAAATAAAAATGATATTAAATGTATTTAATGGATGAATCATAGCTGTCATAAGATGTGACTACGTAGCATGAAGCTGGAAGAGCTGAGTTGAGTTCAGGTACCAGTCCCCCCACTTAGGCCTAACACCGACAGCGGAGTTAAGAACTTGTTGAATGGACACGCAAGGAAAGAAGAAGCAAGTTGAAATATCTAGGAAGGAGTCGTTTTACTTCATATTCAAGCACTTTACTTTCGTTCCCGTCTGGGCCCGGGGTCTTGGCCCAGAGCATGGCTTTGGTAATCGTAAAAGGCGAGGGAAAGGATAAAGTCCATCTCGCAAACATCAGTTAGCAATCAAGAGAATACTCCCTGAAACTAGAGGCGAGCTCTGGCGGTCGTTATCGGGTACCTCCCCCTTCCCTTGACGACCTCCCCGACGACAACCATGACAACACGAACGATGACAAAGACGATAACGACCACGACGTGAGAACCCCCCTCTCCACCCCACTACTGTGGCTGGTTCTGACCAGCATGGCAAGTTCCTCCCCATATCCCCTAGGCTAGAGTGGCGCATTATGACCTAACGGTTGACGTGCCCTTTATGCAAATAAACTCAAAAACTTACTTAGAGCATCTCAAAATGCTCCCTATTTTTCAACAGGCTATGGCAAATAGTGGTTCGTGAGTCCGCGAACTAATGTAAGAAAATTATGAAAAACAAATGGTTCCGTTTAGCTCGCGGTCGTGGTCGTCATAAGATAATTACTTCTGGGAAGCAGCGACGTTGGAAAGTGTAGCCAGGAAAACATGGGGTTATCTGTGAGACGGGATCTCTCGCGAACAGGGGGTTCTGGAGTTGGTCGGCACGAAAGGCGGTGATCACGAGGGACTTATCCCCCATAAGTCAAGTTTGTTGCGTTGAAGTTAGTTTACAGTCACTCTACTCTACTGAGAAGGATAAAGTGATGGAGGGGTGGGGGAGTAGGTCGAGTACCAACAGGTAAACAGAAAAGAAGTGTAAGAACAATAAAATATTTACAAATTATCTAGAGTTTAACCACAAACAAGCACTGAAATTGGTTACTTGTTTAGTTTTCTACTTTTATCAAATATTCCCTTACCCGAAATAATGTAAGAAACTTCTATAGATATATGTGCTTACACGATTCCTTGGATTGTGCATGTGTATATTAGACACGTTCTACCGTACATCATTGCTGTTGTCTGTGCCATCAGCTATTCTTATCACAATATCATATCAACTAGGAAAACGCTTAAGTCCCGCCGCGTTGATGGATGAGCGTAATTTTTTTTAAACGAAAAAAGCGTAAAATTGCGATTTTTTTAATAGATAATTTTCGATAACGCTCAAATTTCACACGAATATATTAATTCATAAAATTAAAGTTCTGTTAAAAAAATCATTACAATCGGATAAGGCATGTAGGTTTTATTCGTCGAAGAAATGTTCAAAATTGAAAAAAATCGTAAAATTGCGATTTTCATAAGAAACAATTTTTCGATTGCGCTCAAATTTCACACGAATATATAAATTCATAAAATTAAGGTTCTGTGAAAAAATCATTACAATCGGATAAAGCATGTACCGTAGGCCTAGATGTTATAAGTCGAAGAATTTTTTAAAAAATAAAAAAAAATCGTAAAATTGCGATTCTATGAGAAATAATTTTTTGATCGATTTTTCCCTCCGTGCAGTTCTTTGTTCAGAGATTTCATAGACCTCCATAAAATTTCATCGCAATTGGAGTATTGGTTTAGCCAGAATCGTGTTCACAGACACACAAAAATACAAAAAAAAGAAAGAAAGAAAGAAAGAAGAAAAAACCTCCGGGTTTTTTTCTCCAGTGTACGGTAGTGAAATGGAATCTTCGCTACGCTCATCCAATTATGTGTTTATATACCACTATAATGTTATTATGCATCTACTCCCGTTAAACAAACACTGTGTATATCATAATCATTATTATTATTATTATCATCATCACTTTTTTATTATTTAATATAGACTATTCACTTTCTGTGCAAAGAGTGATACTTGTACACTGTACTAGTCCAAGTGAATAAAAATATATATCTATCTATAGATGTAACAGCTGTTGTATAGTGGTTCCAACTAAAGAATGTAGATGGCTCGAAATTGTTTTCCCAACTTAACAACTTTGACAACTCTATTCACGCTAGCTTAGCGTGGATCTAGCCCACGGAGGAACTCTGTGATATAGCACAGATAATTTTTGCTTGTGTTGGTAAAAGATATTTCTATTTCATACACAAAGGCTCCTCCGTGTGCTAGATGCTGAAAGTTGTTATATGTGGGAAAACAATTTCGAGCTATATGCATTCTTTCGTTGGGATCACTATATAATAAATGTTGTACATCAGAAAGCAAGGTGAGGGTGGTGTTAGAAAGAGGGTCCGGTCGGACGAGGTCAAGTCTTGGGGGGTTGGCGGGAGTTTGGTGACGTTCCTCAGAGAGATACTTTGCATGCAACATGGTGGAGGTAGAGGCGGGTGTAGGGTCATTTTGGGGGGTAGATCTAGATTTTTGGCTCGAACGGACAGTGACATTGAAATTTCGGGCCGGGCCGGGCCGCTCCGGGCTTTCGGGCCAGTTACAACGATAGGCCTTTATAGTTGAACTAAGAAATACCATCATAATACCGCATAATACACAATCTGTTGTCTAAAATGACTACTAAGTCTAAAAATTATCATGATTTTTATAGTCTTCGAAAGAACCGGGACTTTCGGTCCGGGCCGCCGTTTTTTCAAAAATTCGCGTCTCTATTGGGGGGTTGTAGAACTACTGGCGACATCTCTAGGAGTTACATGGGGACTGGGCGAGGGCGAGCAACCGATGTGTGAGAGCAGGATAGGAGTGTCTGCACTCTGCTGGAGGGCTCGTGCATATAAGGGACTACTCCTAACGGGCGTAGACGACGCCAAGTCTTAGGACTGACTCCCATAGGGGTAGACGGACGAGATGTCGTCGGATAAATAATTGTGTGGAGGCTACTAACATATAAAGATGACTCAAGTCTTGAAGCCAGACAGACATACGACATGTGTTCTACGCTAGTCACAGACCGTGAAGTGAGGCAGGAAGTTCACCACACATCACAACACAACGGTGGGAAAACGAGACCAAGATTTGTGTAACAAGGATTCGGTTTGTTTAGTTTCTAGCGTTAAAACATCTCAAGTCTTAGGGTGAATAAATTAGGCTGAGCGTGAGAACCAGTCTCATTTACACCGAGCATGACCGAACTTCAACGATGATACCCGAGACCATGATGAGTTGATTGCATGGACTCGGATGAGCAACAAATATGATGATGATGATGATGATAATGATGATGATGATGATGATGATGATGATGATGATGATGATGATTTCTCTTGTTTAACGCCTTACGCACTAAGGCTATTCTAGACGATGAGTAGTGATAGATGACGATAAAGGACAATGAAACCCATGCAATAAAGGTTGTTTACAAAGAATTTTAGCAGAACGTTTCAACGATTTTCAAAAAATATTGTAACAGCTAAAAAAATAACAGAACACATCACTTGTGTGACAAACTAAAGCTATGTTCTCTAATAGAGCTATAGAAATTAGGAGTAGGTTTAGTTCATTTAAGGGCGCGTCAACCGTTAGGTCATAATGCGCCACTCTAGTCTAGGGGATATGGAGAGGAATACCCATGCACCTCAGAACCACCCACGGGTAGGGGGAGGAAAAGGGGGGGGTTCTACATCGTGGTCGTCATCGTTTGTGGTGGGGTCGTCAAGGGAAGGAAGAGAGGTCCCCGACGACGACAGCCAGAGCTCGCCTCTAGTTTCGGGGCGGATGAGATCAAAAAGTTCCCCTCTCAATAGTTGGCTCAGGCGACAGAGACTTGAAACAATCTAGCCCAGGTTGAAGAATAAGGCTGATAATTCATTCAGATAAATAAATCCGAGTTGTTTTTGTTTTCTGCGCCTGTTCTGTTATTAACGTCTGATCTGAACGACACAAGTCGAGTCACGCGAGAAGATCGTTGATCATCAGGATTCAGAGAAAACAGCCGAGTCTGGAAACCCAAGTCACGTCTTGTAGACAATATGGTGATAATCAATCGATAGACTTGTGGAGTCTCCATTGGTATGCACTAGGTGCGCACTGGAGTACCTTGCAGTGTCACGTGGTGAGTGCACATGCACTCGGTGCGTAACGAATGTTCCACTGTAAGTGTAATATGATTCACGCCGAAGGAAAACGTAAAATTTTAAGCGATTTTAACAAAAACGCGATTTAAGGAAAGTAAAAAATTCAGATCTATATTTTTGAGTCATCTAAATGCTCACAGTTCATTTGGATTTAAGGGCGCGTCAACAGCTGGGTCATAATGCGCTACTCTAGCCTAGGGGATGTGATCTGGGGAGGAAAGTCCCATCCCATATGCTGGTCATAACCTGTCAAGGGCAAGGGAGGGAATGGGGGAGAGGTCCCCGACTACGACTGCCAGAGCTCGCCTCTAGTTTCGGGGATTACACTCCCCAACTTACTAGCTGAAGTTTTCTAGATGAACTTCATCTCTTCCCTCACCTTTTTCGGCTATAGCAGAGCTATGCTCTGGTCCAGATTCTACCCTGGACACAGTCGGGATTCACAATAAACATTAACATATGACATACATACATTAATCCAACCACTTAGTAAAAGAACTGATTTTTATTCTTATTAGTAAACAATTTATCGTGTGCTTCTTTGGTAGGACGTCTCCAAAGTCACACTTTTAACAATTCTATAACATCTCATAAGTCAATTTCCAACCGCTAAAACATGTGCTCGAACCGGGATTCGAGCCCGGGGCCCTTCTATTGCAATCATGACAGCCACACATTTAGTCTTGACAGTTGGTAGTCACTGCTGGTTATTATCCAGGCCGTGGGCAACGTTTGAACTAATTTACCATTCACAGTTTTTCATCTAAAGAATTACTAAACTTAATCAACAGTTTTAAAACGTTTCTTTTGGTTTTGGCCCAACACAACAATATAAATTAGTTCTGCTTTTTTAAATTCGAGTATAATTATTTAGGCTAAGGAATGTTCGTAGTTTTAGTTTTAGGGCTAAACAACAATGCGTGTTGCAAAGTCATCTAAGCGTCTCACAACAGTAGCAATCACTGTTCCGTATAAAACGACGCTAATTCGAGCGTGGAAATGTTTTTCGTCCTCAGGTGTTGATTGCCTCTCTTGAGTGAGGTCGGTGCCCTTATACGTTAACAACAAGGGACCTTTCTCTATTACTGTTAGTGTTGCTGAACATAAGACGCGGGCTGCAGGTATCGGAGTTGTACAGTTATATCCGTGATAAGCTCCATTGAACACGGGCTAGAGCAGCGAGCTCTTCGCGTGGATGGGGGATCCATACCTGCCAAATGTTGAGAGGTGAAGTCGGACTAATTTAGCTAGTTTTCCAAAAAAAAAGTTACTAACACGATTACAAATCTGTGAAAAGATTTTCCGTAAATATGTAAATTTTGACCACCAACATGGCCCTCATGAAATAACATTAGAGGCCCATGAAGGCCTAAGATCTGCCCACTGCATAGGCACTAGTCGGCTTCAAGGTTACAGTATAGCATGCGCGATCATCGAGAACACCCTATACCGACAGTATTGGCTCTGATTCGGAGGTACCGGGTTCAAATCCCGTCAAGACCGGCAAACCTGACTGAAGGTTTTTTCCGAGGTTTTCCTCGGTCGTTAATGCGAGTGCAAGGGATTGAGTCCCCTTAAACAGCCCTAGGACATCCCTTCACACTTGTCCTATCCGTAACATATAGTCAGACACCTGAAGAGGGGCATGCATTGCACCCTGGGCAGGATTCCCACAAAGTATTATATGCACACTGCCATAATATTATATACATTCGTCAAAAACATTATATTATGTCTCGTGGGGAACCTGCCTAGGGCGCAACGCGCGCCCCTTTTCGGGTGTCCATGAAATTTGGGATGTCCGAGGGTTGTTTAAAGTGGTTCAATTCCTTGCAAGGAAAACACAGAGAAAATTTTCAGTAAGGATTGTTTATGGCAAGATTCGAATCCAAGACCTTCCGAATCGCGCGCTTTATAAGCTTGAGTCAGTTTAAGTTTTTGAGCTATTTATTGAAGTTTTATAAAAACTGCCTCTGACATTGAGCATAACACCCAAAACACACATGGTAGTTAAAATTAAGTTCGGTTATCGAAATGAAATGTTACCCCGAAAATTTCATCAAGTCTGGGTTGCCGTCTTTGAGTCAAAACATCACGAAACAGGTAGAAAGAACTAGAGTAAGAATAATGTTCTACTTCGTCGAGGACATAGATAAATCAATAAATTGTATTTAGAGTCTACCCACTCAGTCAGATAACTGATTTCCAGTGGAGGACAGTAAACCAAAGCGACCAAGCCAACCATGTAGGCTCCGACGCAAGCAATCGACGAGTGAGTGTGAGCCAACCAAAGATCGATATATGTTTATAGGAAATATAGCAATCAGTGGTATGGACAGTGCTGCGGATCAACGCCAGAATCAATAAGGCCGATTCAGAACAACTTTAAATTTATTATGTGCCTCGTTGCTAAGACGGCTCCAAAGTCACCGTTTACAAATTCCTAACCCAAGAACTGATGGACTTAAGTCCAAATCAGAAGTTGAAAAGCTTCTGCCTTAGCGGGAATCAAACCCTGGACCTTCTGCATAGGAAGCAGATACGCTAACCACAAGACCAACGAGCCACACTTGAGGCGTCTGGGCCCCAGCCCCCTCCCCCCCAAGACGCGACTCGTGAGCGATCTGCCTATATACTCGTTCTAACGGAAGCTGAAGATTTGTTGCTATAATTATAATAAAACGTTTCTCAAGATTGCACGATGAAATTAACAGTTAGCTCTTCGTGCATTCTAGAATTTTCTCTTCCAAAATTGATAAATAATTATTTATATCACGCGATTGTCAAAGCTATTTTATAAATCATTTCAAATATCTCTTTTCACCAGGTGTAACATTATCCACAGTAACCTTAAATTCTTTGCATACGAGACCGACTAAACTGGAAATTAAAATAGTTACAATCCAATGACGTCACTATAGGGTTTAGGGGGCGTGCGCCCCCCACAATAATTTCCTCGTTTTCAGTTTTTTCCCAATTAACAACCCATTCTTGGTAATTTTTTAAAAGGCGCAGATTTTCACCAAATTGACCTCGAATGAGAGGATTTTATGAGATACAAAATTATTGTAATGCTTTAAAACGCACAGATTTTCACCAAAATTACCTCAAAAGAGAATCCCCTCCCGAACCCCCAACTTAGCTTTCGATACATTTTTAAATTAATTTGGTTGAACCTCCCCTTTATGAATTCCTGGATACGCACTTGGCACTAAAGCCCCCCCCCCCCTTGGAAGTTTTTTAATTTAAGGGGATACGCACTGGACATTTGTCAATGCTGGATTTGCCCCCCCCCCCCTTCCCCCAATGTCCAAACTCTAGTGATGCTCATGTTACAATCGTGTCATTTGTTGGCCCAGTGGTCCCCTGATTACAATGCAAAAGGTCCCGTGTTCGAACCCCGCTACAGGCAGATGGTTTTCAACTAATTTGGACTTAGTCCATCAATTGGCAAAGGAACGTGTAAACGGCTTCGGACCAGCGCCCTTATGTGCCACCGCGAACGGTTGTCCTGTAGCAAAGATAAAACATAATAAATAATGAAGTTGTTGCGAATTAGCCTTGGTGATTCTAGCGAAACCTACCGTATACATTTTTTTTTAAATGTAGGTATTTATTACGTAAGAAAAGTGCCAATCAAAGCTCGTTGCTTGTCTTGGAATGTGCGTAGCTTGCTTATCCAGCAACGTGGCGCAGTCATTAGGTCAGCACTATAGACAAAGCGCCTACTTTACTATAACAGCCCGTGAGTTCATACACCTTGTATAATATAGTAATATAATGTAACTCGGCGAAACCAAGAGAAACTTGTTATTAATTAGAGACAATGACCTTTGCAAAGGTCAACACCTGCATTCTCTCTGGGTTTCCGGCGGCATTTGGCTAATTGATCACTCAGACGCCCCCCTATTCCCACGCCCCCCGACCGTTGGAGAGATTCAAAGAGAATGTCGGTGAATATTATGATTGTTGAGGAGATGAAAGGAGAAACAACATAATGACAGTTTAAATAAATGAATACATAACTTCGTATTTAGAAGTGTCTACCCCTACATAACGTAACTGTTTTTCGGTGCGGGACATTAAATTTAAAGCCGACCAAGCCAACCCAGTAGGCGCCGACACCATCGACGAGCGAAACAATGACCAACCAAAGGCAGACATATTTATGTAGGTAACACCGATCAATCAAGCTGGACACGATTCCACTCGTGGATAGCAAGAATTAACAAGGCTAATTCGGAACAACCTTATAGGTATTATTAAGTGCCTCGTTGCTAGGACTGCTCCAAAGTCACCGTTTGCATAGTCCTAAGCCAAGATATGATGAACTCAAGTTCACATCAAAAGTAAGTGTAAGTAGGGGAGTACGCCCCGAAACTAGAGGCAAGCTCTGGCGGTCGTCGTTGGGAAACCCTCCCCACCCGTGGCTGGTTCTGACCAACATGGGTCTTTCAGTCCCTATACATCCATTAGGCTAGCTAGAGTGGCGCATTATGACCAAACGTTGACCTTAAACCAAATAAACCAAATCAAATTCTAAAATGACAAAGTTAACTTGTTTGAGTGCCACCCTCCCACCTGACTTATCACGCAGGACTAACTTCGTGATATGATTCTAGCTCCCGAAGTTATACGAAGCTTTCTCGCGGTAAAACAGTCCCCTGTAACTGCAAGGATAGCGCATGCGCGGGTCATCATGTAATCACTGTTATTATCGTAATGAGATTCCTCAGCCTGGGCCGCCAGGTCGCCTAGCTCTCTAAACTGACATGGTTCTCTTCCCACATCCATTCTCTTCTATCCTCCTTCTCCGTTGCTTTGTATTACTCTTCTCTACAATAGAGAAAACAAAAATCGACAGTGTTGCTCAAGCTCTAAGCGCTCGACTCTGATTCGGGAGGTCCCGGGTTCAAATCTCGTCGAGACCGGCAATCCTGACTGAAGAGTTTCTCGGATATCACTTCGGGGAACTTTCCTCTTCCCTTTGACTACCTCCCCGACGGCGACGCAATGACAACACGGACGGATGATGACACAGACGGAGACGACCACGACGTGGGGGAACCCCTGCCCTCCCCATACGCTTGTGGCTGGTTCTGACCAGCACAGGCCTGTCAACCCCTTGTCTCCCCGCGTCACACCTTACGTCCCTCCCTTCGTCTCGATTAGCAATATCCAATCAACAATAATTGTACTAATTCCAATATATACCTAGTTCTAGTTAGACACCTGAATGGGGGCGCGCATTGCACCCTGGGCAGGTTACTCATGATATGTTTTTCAAAAGAAAACCTCTTGTGTTTTTCCCGGTGTGACTAACTAGGATATGGGATGTCCGAGGATCCCAGTTGTTGCCTCAACGACTGAAGAAAACGTCAGAGAAGGTTTCAATCAGGATTACCGGTGAAGAGTATCGAACAGAGACCTTTCGAATCAGTTTCGCGTCAGGTTTGCTTCAATAATGTGGTTTATCATTCCGGAATCCGGAGTATCTTACAGGTCCTTCTAAACCTTCCTGTATCACTCTTGTAGAAGAAAGGGTTCATTAAAGACCCGTCTAGTAATTAAATTATACAGTTTTGAGGATATTGCGTCATTAAACGAGGCTCAATGACCGAAACACCGTATAATTTACTAATTATTATTAATATTGTCCGTGTTTCAGTCGTTGCGTGTGTTGGTATGAGCGTCTGCACGCACCTCACCTAACCTCAGACGTTTTACTGTGAGCAATGCTGTGTGCTCAATCCTGGCCGACGATGTTGACTCTTATCCTGAAGGTCCCGGGTTCGAATCCCGTCGAGACCGAGGCAATCCTGACTGGACGTTTTTTCCCGAGGTTTTCCTCAGTTAAGAAACAGCCCTCGGACATCCCTTCACAATTGTCCTATCCGCAACATATGCCTAATTGGGGGCATCTGGGCAGGATCCATACAAACAATATTAATAATTAATCCTGGCCGAGAAGTGGCCTCTTAGTTTAGTAAATTTGGTTTATGGGCGCGTCCATTGTTAGGTCATAATGCGCTACTCTAGCCTATAGGGGATATGGGGAGGAGGGGCCCATGCTGGTTAGAACCAGCCACGGGTAGGAGAGTTCTCACGTCGTGGTCGTCTTTGTCTTTGTCATCGATCGTGTTGTCATGGTCATCGTCGTCGGGGAGATCGTCAAGGGAAGAAGAAGGGTCCCCGACGGGAATAACCAGATATCTCTTGCAAGTGGCTCGTTGGTCTTGTGGTTAGCGTCTCTGCTTCTAAAGCAGAAGATCCAGGGTTTGATTTCCGCTATGGGCATAAGTTTTTTAACTTCTGATTTGGACTTAATCCATCAATTCTTGTGTAAGATTACTTTGAAGCCGTCCTAGCAACGAGGCACATAATACATTGTAAGTTGTTCTGAATCGGCTTTGTTGATTCTGGCTGGCGTTGATCCGCGGGTGTTCGCACTGTCCATACCACTGATTGCTATATTATCGATCTTTGGTTGGTTATCGCTCACTCGTCGATTGCGTCGGGGCCTACAGGGTTGGCTTAGTCGCTTTGGTTTAATGTCCCCCACTGAAAATCAGTCACATGACTGAGTGGGTAGACTCTTATTTATTTACGTCTCTAGCAAGTATTGAATCCCCATCATTCTGTTGCTTGCTAAGCAACGTTGCTCAACACGACCTCATCTCCATCACATCACACCACGCCACATCAGCCGCTGAGTCAACTGTTAATTAACAGGACCCGACCACGAAACAAAAGACGATAAAACCTAAGTGTCGCAACTGAGGTAATTGTCTCATTGTTCGCCGCGATAAGAAACTATTAAACTATTGTAATATGCATCGACTTGATCGCTCTGTCGATAATCGCGAGTGTTTTTATCATTCCACGTCTTGATCTGTATTCTAGCTGAGAACATGGCAAGGACGCCCCACTAATACTCCTCTTACGTCGTGTCATTCGGCGTCACCTCCAAATATACCGATTGAATTAAGAGTCTTCACGAGACAGACATGTACACGGCACGCTCGAAGCACTCAAATTAAGATGTACAACGCTCTGGAGAACAATTTAAACTACGAAATAGAATTCTAAAATGACAGATATTTTTATGCAGAAGCAGAACCACACCACAAAATAACTGCTTTGTGTAATAAACCCTACTATTCACCATGGTGACGCAATAAGTCGACGCAACGGGAACAAGAAGAGGTTGCTCCCCGTCGCGTTGACTTTATAAATAGAAGGGTTTATTACATAAAGCAATTTTGTTTCTTGCATGTTGTTCTGCATAAAAATTTCTGTGTCATTATTGAATTCTTTTATGTGGTGTCAATTTTTCTCCAGAGCGTTGTACATCTTATTTAAGTGCTACGAGCGTGCTGAGAACATAATAGGCATACACCACTGACAGTGTTGGCTCGAGAGCTGATCGAGACTCTGCTTCGGGAGGTCCCGGGTTCAAATCCCGTGGAGACCGGCAATCCTGAGTCCTGACTGAAGGTTTTTTCGGAGGTTTTCCTCAGTCGTTCATGTTAATGCAAGGGATTGAGTCCTCTTAAACAGCCCTCGGACATCCCTTTACAATCGTCCTATCCGCAACATACCTAGTTAGACACCTGAGGAGGGGCATGAATTGCACCCTGGGCAGGCTTCCCACGAGGAATTATATTAAAATTGCAGCCTATAGAGGACATTTAATCAAGGAAGTCGTTTGTGTGTATGTCTTCTCCCTTATAACTGCGGAAAAACTCGGTACAATCAAATTTTCATGGTTGTCGGTGGTGGTCCTGATGATTCTTAGCGTGTTTTGTGTCATGTGGTTGGCAGCAGTGCGAGAGACAGTGCTGCCACCTATCCAACAAGGTTGATCTTACTTGGGACGGACTCAACCAGGGGCGGATTGGGGAAGAAAACCGGCCCGGGCAATCTGTTGTGAGCGGCCCAAAATTATGAGCGGAAAACCGCGGGGTCTGGGGCGGAGCCCCAGCCGCCGGAGGCCTTTTCGCCAATGGCGAAAAAAAAATCGGACATATTATTAGTTAGTTCCCGATTTCTAGGCTCAAAAAAGACATTTTGAGGGCCTTATCCCGCCCCTCCCTAATTATGCCACTGCCCTCACTGCATACCTTCAGGCACCCATTCGCGTCCTATCCTATCCTATTTTAGCGTGTTGTATCCCGAAATTTTTGTAACAATCAAAAAGCGTGGATTTTGTTAGTTTGAATGTAAAGACGGATGTTTGTAAAAATTCTTAGCTCATGGCTTGAGAGCGTGCGCCGATAACGTTGTCCTAAGCAAGTAGTAGTAGTCGACTAACATCTAATATTACAACAAGTATTGTTTCAACTTATCTGAATATCCTTTCTGCATTGTTTTGACTAGAAGACACAGGTAGTATAACAGGATTAAGTCAATGTAATGTAATCGTTAGCCTTTATGATTTGTAATTGGATGAGCGTAGCGAGCGAAGCGAAGATTCCATTTCACTACACAGGAGAAAAAAATCCGGAATGTTTTTTTTTTTTGTATTTTTGTGTGTTTGTCCACACGATTCCGGCTAAACCGATACTCCAATTGCAATGAAATTTTATGGAGGCCTTCAAAATCTCTGAACTTAGAACTGCCACGTTTTTGAGAGCAATCGAAAATTTATTTCTCATTAAAATAGCAATTTTTACGATTTTTTTTTATTTAAAAAAAAATTTCTTCGAGTTATAACACCTACATGCTTTATCCGATTGTTATGATTTTTTTTACAAAACCTTAATTTTATGAATTAATATATTCGTGTGAAATTTGAGCGCAATCGAAAAATAATTTCTTATAAACATCGCAACTTTACGATTTTTTTTTATCTTTTAAACATTTTTCGACTTATAATACCTACATGCTTCATCCGATTGTAAAGATTTTTTCACAAAACCTTGATTTTATGAATTAATATATTCGTGTGAAATTTGAAAGCAATCGAAAAAAAAATTCTTATGAAAATCGCAATTTTACGCTTTTTTCGTTTTAAAAAAATTCTTTGACTTATAACATCTACATGCTTTATCCGATTGTACTGTATTTTCCTGAGCCTTGATTTTATGAATTTATATATTTGTGTAGAATTTGAGCGCATCGGAAAAATGAATTTCATGAAAATCGCAATTTTCATTTTTTGGAATGAAGAAAGCGAATACTATAATGTGAGAATGTTTTGTGGTTGATGAATTAGAGAGTTGTTAGATTGAGGTGAAACGGGTATGAGGCCAAGTGTTGGCCACAGGGTATCTGGACTGGAGGAAGAGTGTGTCGGAAAACACTATAGGCATGTGAAGGGGAATAGGACATGAGGGGGTTTATTATCATTGAGTACACTCCTATACTTAGGGCCCCGTAAAATTTCATTTAAACTTTATAATATGCAAAATATGTTGAAATGGTTTTTTAAGTTTAATTGACCTACTTTTGCTAAACATGCTAGTTGTTTGTCAATTAGTAGCAAAATGACATAATTATTGCTATTTTTTTCCATAAAGATAAGTTATGGGTGATTTTAGCTTGATTGGAAATAAAACATTAAAATTTGAATTTTGTATGTATGTCAAAACTGGCATTTTAATGGGGATTTTTACAGGGCCTTATCTAATACTCAATGGTAGTTTGTTAACAATGGCTATAGGACAGACAAACTTGTGCAGAGTGCAATGTATGCCCCTCTTCAGGTGTCTGCTAGATATATAATTGGAGTTAGGACAATTGTGAAGGGAGATCCGAGAGATGATTAAGAGGACTAAATCCCTTGCATTCGCGTTGGCTGAGTTAGGAATTGCCGGAGGATGGACTCGAAGCCGGGGACCTCCCGAATCAGAGGTCCGAGTGCCTCTCTGTCTCTCGTCTGTCTGTCTGTCTGTCTGTCTGTCTGTCTGTCTGTCTGACTCTGTCTGTCTCTCTGTCTGTCTGTCTGTCTGTCTGTCTGTCTGTCTGTCTGTCTGTGTGTCTTCTGTCTGTCTGTCTGTCTGTCTGTCTGTCTGCCTGTCTCTCTTCTGTCTGCCTCTGTCAGTTAAAAGACCCACGAACATGACTGAACCAGTGGCTCGACACACACCACTACCAGTATTGGGGTGGATCCAGTTAGTCGTCTCTAAATGTCACAGCTCTGATTAGTCTGCGACCTCGTCTCACGGCTTCTCGCCCAACACTCGACGCGCCCTTCTCGTGTATAGTCTATACTACACTGTCATATCTGTCATATCTGTCCCTAGTTCAATATGCCGTCCGCTTGGTGCAACATACGACTATAGGGCGCTGGTCCTAAGCGTGGCTCTATACGAGGACGTGGGTTCGAATCACACATAAGCATGTGGGTATTTTGTAATCGTTCTTCATCGTCTCCATCTATCACCACTCTATCGTCTAGAAGACGTTAAGCAACAAAATCATCCCATATAATCATGCAGCTTTGTTGAGATACAAGATATACAAGTTAAACAATTCTCGTGCGAAACCTGCGCAGGGTGCAATATATGCCCCTCTTCAAGTGTCCAACTAGGTATATTGGAATTAGGACAATTATTGTGGGGGATGTCCGAGGGCTGTTTACGATGACTTAATTCCTTGCATTTGCATTGACTGAGGAAATCCTCGGGAAAAAACTCTGTCAGGATTGCCAGTCTCTACGGGATTTGAACCAGGGACCTTTCCGAATCAGAGTCAACCGAAAAGGGCGAAGAAATTCCATTTCCTAAAACAGGAGAAAAAAACCCGGGAAATTTTTTTTTTTTTTGTATTTTTGTTGTTTGTCCACACGATTCCGGCTAACCGATACTCCATTGCAATGAATTTATGGGCCTTCGAAATCTCTGAACTAAGAACTCCCCCACTTTTTTGAGAGCAATCAAAATTTTATTTCTCATTAAAATAGAAATTTTTTACACGATTTTTTTTTATTTAAAAAAAAAATTTCTTCGAGTTATAACACCTACATGCTTTATCCGATTTTTATGATTTTTTTAAAAACCTTAATTTTATGAATTAATATATTGGTGTGAAATTTGAGCGCAGTCGAAAAATATTTCTTATGAAAATCGCAATTTTACCGCTTTTTTCGTTTTAAAAATAAAATCTCTTCGACTTAAAACCCATCTACATGCTTTTTTCCGATTGTAATGATATTTTCACAGAACCTTGATTTTATGAATTTATATATTTGTGTAAAATTTGAGCGCAATCGAAAAATAATTTCTCATGAAAATCGCAATTTTACACTTTTTTTGGATGAGCGAAGCGAAGACTTCAATCTGACTTTCTGTTTTTTTGTTGTTTTTTTTTCACTTACGTTACCCCAAGAAAAATAGCTCGGATGTTTTGTTTTTTGTTAGTTTTTCTGTCTGTTTGTGTTTGTGTCTGTGTTTGTTCGCACGATTCCGGGCAAACCGCATAAGCGAATGGAGGGGACCTTCGTTTTCTCTGAACTTAAGACTTGCCACGTTTTTGGGTACAATCGAAGAAATATTTATCATGAATATCGTACTTTTGCGATTTTTTCCGAGTTTTAGTGCGATATTTTCGTGACATTTGGGCCGATTCTGACCAAACGAGTGGGGCTACACCTTTTATATTTCACATGGACATTAAGGTAATGGTGATTTATTGCTTTTATAAAGAAAAAAATGAAAAAAATGATCCAGAAACCATATAAATAAAGGTTTTAAAGTAAGTTTTTTGAGGTATTTAATAACAATTAAGAAGTAACACTAGAAACTTGACAACAATCACCTACAATGCATTCAAAAAGCACTTGATAAGTAAAGAGATCCCACTCAAACTAAAAACTTACAAAAAAGCTCATCCATCAACGCGACTTAAAAAAAGCGTTTGCGAAGCTTCCTAGTCGTTTAAAAAAGCATACGCTCATCCAACAACGCGCCTGAAAAAGCGTTTGCGAAGCTTCCTAGTAAAATATTAAATACGTGTATTCAACATTTTAGGTCAACCTTACAAAATTACCGATACGACACCACCTTTATACTCAGACTAAGCATTTCGGCCGACCGGCCCTACCAACAGACCGGCCCACCGGGCATTCGCCCGGTTGCCCGGCGGCCCAATCCGCCCCTGGACTCAACAAAGGAAATGGAGGCAAGGATGGTTGTATCACTTCTAGTTCCCGGAATTAAGAAAGCAATTTACTGATAAGTGTGAGAATGTTTGTGGTTGATGAATTAGAGAGTTGTTAGATTGAGGTTGACGGTAGGAGGCCAAGAGGTGGCAGTATCTGGCAGGAGGAGAGGGGTGTCGGAAACACTATAGGCAGTGAGGGAGATAGGATAGAGGGGGTATTATCATTGAGTACACTCTATACTTAGGGCCCCGTAAATTTCATTTAAACTTTATAATATGCAAAATATGTTGAAATTGGTTTTTAAGTTTAATTGACCTACTTTTGCTAAACATGCTATAGTTGTTGTCAATTAGTAGCAAAATGACATAATTATTGCTATTCTTTCCATAAAGATAAGTTATAGGTGATTTTAGCTTGATTGGAAATAAAACATTAAAATTTGAATTTTGTATATGTCAAAACTGGCATTTTAATGCGATTTTTACAGGGCCTTATCTATACTCAATGGTAGTTTGTTAACAAGTGGCTATAGGACAGACAAACTTGTGCAGAGTGCAATGTATGCCCCTCTTCAGGTGTCTAGCTAGATATATAATTGGAGTAAGGACAATTGTTAAAGGATGTCCGAGAGATGATTAAGAGGACTCAATCCCGTGCATTCGCGTTGACTGAGTTAGGATTGCCGGAGGATGGACTCGAAGCCGGGACCTCCCGAATCAGAGTCCGAGTGCCTCTCTGTCTGTCTGCCTGTCTGTCTGTCTGTCTGTCTCTCTGTCTGTCTGCCTGTCTCTCTTCTGTCTGCCTCTGTCAGTAAAGGGACCCACGAACATGACTGAACCAGTGGCTCGACACAACACACTACACAGTATCGGGGTGGATCCAGTTAGTCGTCTCTAAATGTCACAGCTCTGATTAGTCTGCGACCTCGTCACGGCTTCTCTCCCAACTCGACGCGCCCTTCTCGTGTATAGTCTATACTACACTGTCATATCTGTCATATCTGTCCCTAGATCAATATGCCGTCCGCGGTGCAACATACGACTATAGGGCGCTGGTCCTAAGCGTGGCTCTATACGAGGACGTGGGTTCGAATCACGCATAAGGCATGGGTATTTTGTAATCGTTCTTCATCGTCTCCATCTATCACCACTCATCGTCTAGAAGACGTTAAGCAACAAAATCATCACCATATAACGTATGTGAAGCATGTTCAGATACAAAGATATACAAGGTAAACAAAATTCTCGTGCGAAACCTACCCAGGGTGCAATGCATGCCCCTCTTCAGGTGTCCAACTAGGTATATTGGAGTTAGGACAATTATTGTGAGGGGATGTCCGAGGGCTGTTTAAGATGACTTAATTCCTTGCATTTGCATTGACTGAGGAAATCCTCGGGAAAAACTCTGTCAGGATTGCCAGTCTCTACGGGATTTGAACCAGGGACCTTCCGAATCAGAGTCAAGCGCTGAACTCTCGAGCCATCACTGTCTGTACGATACAAGGTCTTTTTCGTCACATTTATTGATCCTTAAAATGCACTGCTCAATTAATTAATTAATAAACAGTTAAATAAATAAATAAATAAATAAATAAATAAATAAATAAATAAATAAATAAATAAATAGTAAAATATAAATATAATCTCAACAGAAATTTATCATCTGCACAATATTTGCGCTAAAACGTAATTTCAGAACTGCTCTACATAAACAAGGCAAATAAATACACGTTCACCTTATCTTTACTATTTCAAAGTATCGATATTCAATATTACCGTTCTGAAAAGTCTTGGGTCTTTTCATTTAGACGAGCAAACGACCAGATGTTAAAATTATCGTACATTTAGGCCGTGCCTTCGTTGGAAAAGTACTTCGACTTAAGACAAGACTTTGTTATTTTCTGATAAGTTTAAAAGCTTTTCCTCAAACCTAGATTTGCATCCCATAAAGTTCCCCTTGGTCTATAACGGTTGTTTTTACAACCTGCAAGTATAGCCTCAACAATAACTCTGCATAGTAATAAAATTGATGTGTTCTCGACATATTTATTGCTGTGTGTGATGAACGTGCTTCAAGAAACCGAACTGGCAGAAATAACACAGCTCAAGAGGCCAGTGCAGGGGTGAGCCTGCTCTTTTATAATTTAGAGTCTACCCACTCAGTCACATTAATATGGAAAATAATTTTATGTGCATGGAAATTCAAGCTACGTGAACATAAAATTATTTAACAAACTTCCATTAAACATAAAAAATATTTCCAATGTAAATTCATTTAAAACCAAACTCATATCACTCTTAAAGAATAAGGCATACTACTCAGTAGATGAATTCCTAATTGATGATAATGGGTAAACATACATGTGCCAACTTGTGTAGTGTAATGTGTTATAAATTGTTATGTTATGTGTTTAAACATTTAGACCTTCAACTCGTAGGCCAATTGACATGTAGCATTAGTAAGTAGTAGGTATAAATAGCCTTTTAATTTGTAAATATAGGTCCTATACCCTTTCCATATACCTTAACTACAAGATGTAATTTTTAATCTTAAGGGTCAACTGTGTTATGTAAACATAAAACTAGCTATGTATGCAACACTTAATGGAAATAAAGCAACATTCTATTCTATATTCTTTTCTATTCATAACTGATTTTCAGTGAGAAACTTTAATTTAAAGCAGACCGAGCCAACCCGGTAGGCGCCGACGTCGTCGACTGACTAATAATCACCAACTATAAGAGATCAGTATTTAAAATAGGGGTAACATCAGGAGATAATATGAATTCGGTTTCAGACAAGCCCTTCTCGGATTCGGGCAATATACAAATCTTATGTCAATATTTCTAACTAGGAAAACGCTAAAGTCCCGCCGCGTTGATGGATGAGCGTTTTTTTTGCGTTTTGTGCGTTTGTTTGCACTTTTCCTTTGCAAGTGCTTTTTGAATGCATTGTGGAGGTGATTGTTGTCAAGTTTCTATTGTTATTTGTTAATTGGTATTATAAACTTCAAAAAACTCATATTAAAACCTTTATTTCTGTAGATTCTGACTAATTTTTTCAACTTTTTCTTTCAAAAGGTACTACATCACCATAACCTTAATGTCCATGTGAAATCTGAACGTTGTAGCCCTACCCGTTTGGTCAGAATCGGCCCAAATGTGACGAAAATATCGCACTAAAAATTGAAAAACTAATATTAAAACCTTTATTTCTATAGATTCTAGCTAACTTTTTCAACTTTTTCTTTCAAAAGGTACTACATCACCATAATCTTAATGTCCATGTGAAATATGAACGTTCTAGCCCCACCAGTTTGGTCAGAATCGGCCCAAATGTCACGAAAATATCGCACTAAAAATCGAAAAAAATCGTAAAAGTACGATATTTATGAGAAATATTTCTTCGATTGTACCCAAAAACAATACACCTCTAAGTTCAGAGAAAACGAAGGTCCGGTCAAATTTTCATCAAGATCGCGTATGCCGTTTTGCCCGGAATCGAGCGAACAAACAGACGGAAAAACAAAAAAAAAAACAAAAAAACAAAAAAAAAAAAAACACCCGAGCTAAATTTTTTGGGGGGTCAGTGAAATTGAAGTCTTCGCTTCCGCTCGCTACGCTCGCTCGCTCATCCAATTATTAAAGTCCATCTCGCAAACATCAGCTGATAAGGGAGTACATAACTCCACGAAACTAGATGCGAGTTCTGGCGGTCGTCATCAGGGACACCTCCCTCACCCTTGACGACCTAACCGACGACGACAATGACAGCTCGAACGATGACGACCACGAACTAAGAACCACCCGCCACCCTTTCCTCCCCCTACCAGTGGCTGGTTCTGACCAGCAAGGATTATTTACACTGTCCCTATCCCCTAGGATTTAGTAATTGCATAGACCTAAAGTTACGACCTCTTAATCCAAATGAATACCTAAATTTTCCCTCAAAGCATATGTCCGTATGTGAAATGCCCGTCTTAACAAGTGTTCGTATTTGTCTTGCAGCCTCTGTGAAACTAGACTCCTCTAGGCCATTGCATGTACAGCATAAAGTTCAGTATAAAGCCTCTACGGAAACCTATGAGCGCCTGGGGGAAGTCGATGGCAGTTTTTACAGTTTAGTTGCTCGGATTTACTTTGCAAGGTTTTTTTGCACAGCTACGCATTGAGGGTGTGTGTCAAGTTTCTTGGAGGTGTGGTGGTATGGTATTTTTACTCCGTAAACTTGTATTAAAGTTTATTCTTGGATTTGTAAAATTTTCCACTTGATTACTTTCAAAAGTGTAGTACATAACCATAACTTAATTCCATGTATAAATAACGTTGTACCCCACCCTTTTGGTCAGAATTGCCCAAATGTACGAAAATATCGCAACAAAAAGTCAAAAACGTATATTAAAAAGCTATTTCTCTCGATTCTGGCTAACTTTTTCAACTTTTCTTTCAAAAGCAATACATCCATTACTTAATGTCCATGTGAATTAACTTTGTAGCCCACCCTTTGGTCAGACTTGGCCCAAATGGCACGCCCATATCGCACTAAACATCGAAAAATCGTAAAGTACGATATTCATGAGAAATATTTCTTCGATTGTACCCAAAAACTGGCAAGTCAAGTTCAGAAAACGAAGTGCTGTCAAATTTTTCATCAGACGCATATGCTTTGCCCGTAAGAGCGAACACAGACGGAAAAAAAAACAAACAAAAAAAAAAATCAACGGAGCTAAATTTTTTGGGGGGTCGTAATTGAAGTCTTCGCTTCGCTCATCCAATTAATTTGTAAAAAGTTCCTATACCCTTTCCATATACCCTAACTACAAGTGATTTTTCACTTAAGGTCAACTTGTTATGTAAACATAAAACTAACTATGTATGCAACACTTAATGGAAATAAAGCAACATTCTATTCTATTCTATATTTTGTTCTATTCATAACTGATTTTCAGTGAGAAACTTTAATTAAAAGCAGATCGAGCCACCCCTGTAGGCGCCGACGTCGTCGACTAGCGAATAATCACGAACTATAACAGATTAGTATTTAAAATAGGGGTGACATCGGGGGGTAATATGAATTCGGTTTCAGACCTTCTAGGATTCTGGCAATATACAAATCTTATCTCAATATTTATAATTATTAAAGTCCATCTCGCAAACATCAGCTGATAAGGGAGTACATAACTCCACGAAACTAGATGCGAGTTCTGGCGGTCGTCGTCAGGGACACCTCCCTCACCCTTGACGACCTAACCGACGACGACGACAATGACAACTCGAACGATGACGACCTCGAAGTAAGAACCCCCCGCCACCCTTTCCTCCCCCTGCCCGTGGCTGGTTCTGACCAGCAAGGGATTTTCGTCCCTATCCCTAAGGTTTGAGTGCCACATTATAACCTAACAGTTGAGACGCCCTTGATCCAAATTAAATAACTAAATTTCTCCCCTCAAAGCAATATGTCGTATGTGAATGCCCGTCTAACAAGTGTTCGTATCTTTGTCTGCAGCCTCCTGTGAAAATAGACGTCTACTACGAGTCGCTGTGCCCGGACAGCATCAAGTTCATCACTAAGCAACTCTACCCAACCTATGAGAAGCTGGGGAAGTTCATGGACATTACACTGCTACCCTACGGCAAGGCCAAGGTAAGCCACATATAACCACCCAGTGGCGGATCTAGGAGGGGAGGGGGGCGATCGCCCTTCCTTGACTCTTAAGGTACTTTACTAGGGAACGCCAGTCGTTGTTAAACAGTGAGTGAGTTAGCCAGTGTTGAGTACCCTGGAACATCCCCTTTCTCCCCTATACCTAGGATCTAGCCATGAGAATACCGGGTACTCAACACATGGCTCATCGTCTTTACCAAAGATTGGTTTCCCTAGTTATATAAATTAACTTTGAAATGCAATCGTATTCAATAACGTATTTAGTGAAACATTAACAAATTTTCCAAGATAAAACAAAATCACTAAGTTTTATTCATTTAAAATCCTTTCCAAAATAATATGTGGGTGTAAAAATTTAAAAAAAGTACGAGCTAACGGGTATCGAACCCCAACCCTCCGTGCGGTAGACTAAATGCTTACCAATAGGCCATGCAAGCCACGTAGATATTGTCCCGCTAGCTGCTACTAAACAAATGCTATCGATATTTTAAAAATCACATTTTTATTTATTGTAGGATTAAATCGCAATGGATCTAGCTGATTTTGTTAGCAGTTCTCAGTAAACTCGTACTGGATGTCTGTTTAAAATTTCAGCCCAATCTGTTCAGCGGTTCGGCTGATTTTCGACGTACAGACAGACAGACAGACAGAATCACAGAATGAGAGCCGTTCGAGTTGAATGGAGACACTCGGTCGCTCCGCTCCCTCGTTTAATAAGCTACGAGATAACATGGTAAATCTTATAAAACATTACAACACTTAACTTAGCAACACCTGCTACTATAATATCATCAAATATAACTTGTAGTCCTTCTATTATATCACCAAACACTACCATGTCCATCCTCTGAAAAACGTCAGGAGAAGAACAAAGTCCAAATGGCATTCTTTAGTACTTATACCTCCCAAATGGGGAGTTATAGGTGCACAAGTCAGAACTACCTGCCAGAAACTATCCTTTATATCCACACTTTCTTTCTTGACGTTTGACAATATGTCCTCTGACGTTAGTATTGCATAATACTCCCGATTCATCTGTCTATTCAAGTTAATGGGATCAATGCACAACCGCAAAGAGAGAGTCTTTTCCACAATCGCTATACTACTAACCCAATCCGTGGGCATGACTACGCTTTCTATTACCCCTTGTTTTTTTCATTATATCTAAAGTTTCTTTCAGCTTGTCCCTAACAGCTGTAAGTGACACACGTCTCAGGAATTGCATTATCCTTCATTTCTATCTTGTTGGTACCTGACAAGGTTCCTAGCCCTGAAAACACATCTTTGTTTTGCTCTTCAACTAGCTCCTTTGTACTTCCTAGCGCTCCTTGCACCTAACACGTTCTTTTGATTAGGCCTAACTGGATACACTCCACAACACCTAACAAAGGCTTTGACAGCACATCAGCAACTACTAACGAAATATATCAACTAAACTAGCTAAGATATCAACCAGGTTGTTCACACTTGTACCTGCTGCAAACTGAAACATGTTTAAATACCTCTAGGGATTCATCTCCCATAAGAACCGCTTCCAACTATCACTCAGGTTTCCCAAGAGGCCTAGAACTGGTGGCGGACGAAATACTGTTTCAGCCATGGCACATGGATGTTTTCAACTATTAACCTCAAATTCTTTTTCCTTAATACCACAGCAATTCTGAAACGCTCGAAGTTATTTTATGGCTCAAAATGTACTGCACATATCAACAACTTCTGACACCATGTCATGTTTAGTAATAAAACAATAAGTAACTGTGATTAGTCTTTATTACAATCAGTACAAATACAGTCACGTCAGGCTTATCTCGACCGCCATGTTGCCTCTGCTATCTATATGAACCTAGCATCCATAGATACTAGTAAACCCTTAGCATCCCTGCCCGCCTACAATGGCAGCGTCCTCTCTATCTGGTGCTAACTTCATACAACATCACATCCGCTTAGTATAGTGGATCCGGGTCCTGAAACATTGCACCCTATAACAAGTTTTCCTCGGAAATTTAAAAAAATTAACATGCTCATATTCTAAGCGTGTGACATTGTTTTCTCTAGCAACTAACGTCAGAGAACCAGACTGTAAGGTTCGACTGTCACCACGGCGAGAGGGAGTGCGAGGGCAACAAGGTGCAGGCTTGCGCTCTGAAGCACTTGGCGGCTGACAAGGACAAGATGGAGTTTGTCAACTGTGTCATGGACAAAGTCGAGCCCAAGAACGACGGAGCCACCTACCCAGGGGAGAAGGTAAGCATGACTCCCGGTTTATCATTTTGACACGGTTTAACCGAAGAACCTGTAGTTTATAGTTTATAGTTTCTTTATTCACATTTGATCATACATTGTAGGTAGGATATGCTTCTCAGTGAGAGAGTGTGAATAACTATAGCTAGGTAAATCATATTATGTTAGTAGGTATTCATAAATAATACAGTAATACAGTAACTGAATACTAATCTAATCTAAATCTAACAATGATAATATTAATATTAATAACATTATAGGTCATATTTGATAGTATTAATAATGCTACTGGCATTAATGTATATTAATATTCATTAGTTATCAAGGGGGATGATGTTGGGTTTTGGATTCTCCGAGTGGGAGTGATTAAGGTCATCCTCCAGCTTATAGAAAGTGTTTTCTTGTAGGAATGCCTTAAGTTTTATTCTAAAACTGGTATCATTTAAAGTATATATTATATGAAGGGGAAGATTGTTGTAGATTATAGAAGCTGGATACATGGGTCCTTTGGAAAACTTCTTGAGTTGGGATGTGATGTGAACAGAAGAATGGGCTCTAGTATAGTGGTTATGGAAGGTAGTGTTTCTTGGGAAAATTTCTGCATTCATGGACAAAGACGGCAGCTACTTGAATCAGTACATTTGTACTGATTTAGTTTGTGTAAATCGTCAAAGTTGGCATTCGTGCAAAAAGGTTTCCATTCCCTTTGTACTTCTAGACTGGAATATACAGCTCTAAATTCGTAGTAACCCAAGTCCAGACGGTCTGCATGTTTTCGACATAGATTTTGATAAGATCAAATCAGGGAAGAAATCAAATGAGATATCATCTAAATTATGTGTTATATTTCTCGCTCAAGGTTGTGTATTTTTAAAGCAGTCACCGCTTTCCTAATTTCAGACTTTAAATCACACTTTTGCTATACGAGTTAGTAACAATAAGTGTCAAGGCTCGCACTCGCACGCTGCCCCAGAGGAAAAACTTTGAAGCGATAAGAACATTTCTAAAGTTGTAAATGGTTTAACTTGTTTGAAAACACGCGCGCAATTACCCCGGTGCGCTCTGGTGTAGTGAAGTGCGTGACGTCACGTGTAGACACGCACGTGACCCACACGTGCGTTCTCACTTGAGGTTGAGGGGAGAGTGTGAGGCCTCCCTTGCTCTAGTCGCGAGACCCCGTAGCCAACAACTTTAGAAGAATTAAGTAAAGTTTTACGGCCCGTATTGGTAAAAAATACAAATATAGGCGTCGTCAAGTTGGTTAATTATATGATAAAATTACAAACAATACAAAATAACAAACAAAAACAAACAAACAAACAGGATTATTAAATTCCTTGCACTTGTCAGCAACATAATATTATGTATGTATAGGCTCTATTCAATCCTTATAATAAAATAGGTATACTTAAGTATGAAACACATTGGTTTAACTATTTGGTCGTGGTGTTTTTCTACAAGTTTAACGATTGCCATGGTTGTAAGATTCGTCACCCCATCGGGACTCAGGCTTTATATTCCTCTGCCGATCATGAAGGCGAGAAGAGAGAGAAAGTCCATCACGCAAACATCGGCTAGTAAATAGGGGAGTATGTTACTCCCGAAACTAGAGGCGTGCTCTGTCAGTACGATGACAAAGACGACCGTGCCGTTAGAGACGCCCCCCTGGCTGCGGCTGGATCTGTGTCTGTCCACTCCGCATAGGCTACAGTGGCGCATTATGATCCAACAGCCGACCGCGGTGCTATAGATTCAATAAGGGACCTGGTTAGAAGCGTATACCACTACGAGGACGTGGGTTCGAATCCTGCAATCGGCAAGTTTTTTTGCAATCGTCCATCCTCATATGTCACCACTCATCGTCTCGAGTATAGCCTTAGTGCTTAAATATGAAGACGGTAAGAGGGAATAGGACACATGTTGGCACGTAGCTATTCGCTCGGCCGCAATGAATCCGACGTATCTGAAACTTTACATAGTTGTCAATAAAGCATTCATGGACAGCCCTACAGTAGTAGATTTTCAATATTATTTTATGTTTATCATCCAAGAACAATCCAAGAATGTGGTCAAATTTAGATATTTTAAGATAGTCAATTTATTTTTTTAAACGATTTTAAAATAAGTTCTATAAAAGTGTTACTGTAGAGTCCTATGGTTCCGCTTCCTTGACAACTTCCCAGAATTGTAAACAACTGTGGTGTCGGTCGGCCGAGAGAACAGGACTTTGCTTAAAACGAATAACTTTAATTAATGACCTAACGGTTGTCGCGCCCTAATACCAAACAAACTCAATAACTTTCAGCTCCATCTTGTTCAGCAGGGTTGAATATGATTGTTCCTTGTCTTGCTTAGAGATTGAGTCCTCGTAAACAGCCCTTGGACATCCCTTCTAATGCTCCTTCTAATGCTACTATTTCAAATATTTACTTAAATGTAGTTTATTGTTGTTCTGCATCTATGTAATTAGATTTATTTAGTTGTCCTCCTTTGTAATCAGTTTGTATAACTGAATAGGATAGACGTTAAATAAATAATAAATAATAAATAATAAATAAATTGTCCTATCCGCAACATACCTAGTTAGTCACACACCGGTTAAATCTGATGTGTATACCCTACAGCAGGCATCCTACAAAAGACGTATTTATTTGTTTATTTGTCTTTCTTCTAGTGCGCCAAGAAGCTGGAACTGTCCTATGACCAGATCAAGACTTGCGCCAACACGACCGAGGGAGACACGGAGCTGGTCATGCTGGGGGACAAGACTGACCGGCTGATGAAGCCGCTGAAGAATGTGCCGACCATAGTGTTCAAGTCGGTAAGTCCATCAGTGCACGTTCTGTCAAAGATACCACCCATTGATAGGAGTCAATCATCCTTTGTTACGAGCAGCGGTGTATCCAGGATTTCAGGGAGGGGGGGGGTTCAATTTCAACCAATTGCACCGAAGGCTAAGTGTGGGGTAATTTGGGTTTTGGGGATTTTAGATTTGTTTATCTAAAAAAGAACGCAATACTACAATGATATTACATTTCCGGGACAAACCAAAATTTTCACATATTTACCTATTTTTGCGGATGTTTATTTTCAATCTTCTCTAATAAAGGTGCAGTTCGTCCCATTGAAATGGGATTTTTTATTTTTGTTTCAAATTTACTCCACCAAAAAATTTTTTTTTGTCAAACTGAAAAATCTATCATTTACCCGGATTTAAATTAAGAATTTCATGCCCATGATCATGAACGCCATGACTGAGAGGATCACGTAATTCTTGTAAATGTTTACGCAAGTTGTGTGTTCTCTAGGCGTTCAAGGAAGCCGACCAAGCCATGGCCGTCAAGGACTTCCGCCAAGCCGTGTGTTCCTACATCGGCGGGAACAAGGAGCATCCCAAAGAGTGCAAGAGCGCGGCAACAGCAAACCAGGCGGCCATCTTGACCGCCATCTTGGCCGCCATCTTCCTCAAGATCGTCTCCTAGTCACAGGATCGAGATGTTCACTGTTCAAGTGTAGAAGATGGAGAAGTTCTAATAAAAACGTATTTTTTTGTTGAAATTATTAAAAATGTTAAGAATTATCGTGTATGTATGCAATGGCAATACTGTTGATGTTAATAATGATAGGGGAAATCACTTGCACAGTATTATTTTCTTGGAATAAACTTTTGGTGTCTCTGAAGTAAAATTCTTGCTTAAAATTGAACTTAAACATATTTTTGTTTTGTTCAATAAAAATATTAACTTCATTTGAAGTAAAGATTATTTTTCGAAAATTACGCAAGCATCAGCCTTAGAACTTTAAAAAAATGTATTTACGATTTCTATACATTCCAGAACCAGATTTAAGATAATTATACTTTTACTTCAGAGGGCCTTTCGCAATTATTATAAAGTGAGCGAGTACAAATAATTTAGCAAAGTACACAGCTATTGATGTTGGTCTGATTTAATTAACATGTATCACGTAATGGGGGTAGCTTGACGATGGTTTTGTAAAATGTAAACACCCATCTATATGAAATGTACGAGTCTCAATGTTAAACAGTCTTTTAAAACGCTGGTAATCAATCAGAAACAAATAGACTGAAAATAATTGTAAATTGTTGTGTTCTAAAACTTACTTTCCTTAAAAGTCTCTTCCTCATAATCCTTGAACTAATTCTTCGCAAACAAATATTCAACTCTTGCCCTATAAGCATTTTTTCTGTCTGCCCGACCTAGCAACGAGGCACATAATACATTTATGTACTCTCGCCAATTCGTTTGTATATGTTTGTTTTCTTGTGGGAAATTGACTCGTGATTCGTTTTCCTCGGATAAATAAATAAATAAATCCGTATTTAGAGTCTACCCACTCAGTCACACAACTGATTTTCAGTGGGGGACATTAAACCTAAGCGACCAAGCCAACCCTGTAGGAACCGACACAATCGACGAGTGAGAGACAACCAACCACAGATCGATCCATGCAGGTCAGATGGACGACGGCCAAAGAGATTGAAGGATAAATTCTATTTCCTCTATTATTTATTCCCGAAATATTTACAAAATACATTGATAAAAAATCTTTATTCACATCAAAAACATTTTCTTTATTTATATTCTATTCAATTAAATAATTTTTGTTTTGCTTTATTACTGTCATCATCATTATTATTTTTTTTTAAACATAGCCAACGCATATAGCTAACTAGTGCAAGTCTCTTTCATTCAATAGGCTTTTTCCAATACACTTTGTTGATTTGCCCTGTCTCGAGTGAACTCGTGTCCAGACTTGATTTCTTTTAAAGGTTTACCGGTCCTCTAGCTTGGTCAATGTTCGCATGTAATGATGTCGGCGCCTACAGGTTTGGCTTGGTGCTTTAAATTTACGTGTCCCTATTGAAAATATTGCTTACACGGACTGAATCTTAACTACTAATGTATAATTCCTAATTGTCTTATTGAATAAGTGTGTGTTTGGTGACATTGCCCTTCACAAGAATAATACAAATATAAAACTGGAAACCCTGGTGAAAGGGGGGGATATCCCACTTATAGAGAAAAGCTTTGAACTCGCATACCCAACAAAAATGATCAACCAAGTTAGGAGGAGGTTTATAGAATCCTCAATCTTCGGAACTGATGATTGCTTTGCTCCTTAAATTAACATTTTAAGCTTAAAATCAAAAAAAAAAAAGAAAACATCACTGGATAGTAGAACTCTTTTTTTGGGGGGGCGTGAATAAGTTTTTCCTTCATGCTAGCCATCAAACCAAGTGGTCTTATCCAGCATATTATAAAGGAGGTTAAACCAATATAATTCTTAGACTTATCGAATCAGGTTATAATAAGTGGGTTCATCAGCTTGTGTCTGGCCCCCGGAAGAAATCTTCTCCTTCGAGTGCATTTTGGTAATAGTTGCGTTTTTAACGCATCATAAAATACCAACTTAGGTATCTCTAAGATCCTGCTTTTGGTCCGCTGGTATAATAAATTCTTTAGTTTGCGCGATAAAACGATGTTATTCTTAATTCTTCTCATTGAAAACGTGTTAAATTGCCCTTCACACAATTTGTTGCAGAAAATGGGTGGGGGTACAGGCGGGGGATATCCCCACTTATAAGAGAAAAGCTTTGAACTCGGCACCCCCAACAAAAATGATCAGCACTTAGGGAGGAGGTTTTATTTAGATATCAATCTTCGGCAACTGTTGATTGCTTTGCTCCCTACATTTTATTTTAAGTTTTAACCATTCTTAAAAACAGAAGAACATCATCTGGGGATAGTTTAGGAACTCTTTTTTTTTGGGGGGGGGATAAGGTTTTTTTCTTCATGCTGGCCACAACCAGTGGCGTATCCAGGAATTCTTAAAGGAGGTTAACCAATTAATTCTTAGATGTATCGAAGGGTATATATAAGGGGGGTTCCGGGGGGCTTGGCCCCCGGAAAAAATTCTCCTTCGAGGTCATTTTGGTGAAAATAAGTGTGTTTTAAAGCATCATAAAATAACCAACTTTGTATCTACTAAAATCCTCTTTTGGTCAGATGGTAATAATAAATGTCTTTAGTTTTGCGATAAAACAGTTATTCTATATTCTCCATTGAAACGTTAAAGTGCACTTTCACACATTTTGTTTGCAAAAGGGGGGGGGGTCTCCCCTTGAATACTGATTCTGAAGTGCGGGAGTCACAGGAAAAGGTGGGGATATTCCCCCATTCCCCCTTCCTACGCGCCTGGGGGTGGGGGTGGGGAAACTGATATTTATGCCATCCCTCCCGTTTAGGATCTTAAAACAAACATCATGGGCAAATTTTTTTTTTATTGCCCTAGCCTGTTATTTGTTCTATCTTATTGTTAATCCGATAAGAAATCAAATCGCATATTATTTCTACAATTAATTATTATAAAATTAAAAAACAGCCAAGACGGTCAAAATTATTCTTATTTAGAGATAACACTCCAAATATAATATGCAACAGACACGTGTTGCACAACTAAAAAAATCAACAATGAAATTAAATCTCTTTAGCTAAATTATTAGTGCTCTGCACTAGGTGTCAGCAATAGTAAGGGGATGCGCTATTAAACCACACGCATGCACACCCCCCACAAAGAAGGTAAGGTCCCCGACAGTCCTCTGTACCTACTAGACTAACTAGACGACCTCCCAGGTAATGTGGCACATCTGCATTCCATGCATGCCCCGGCCCAAACATCGTAACAGCCGCGCCAAGCACTTGTGTAATGCAATTCCTTTCCATTGTCTTCTAATCGTAATCGTTGAGCGATAGTCTCGAGAGTTAAAGATATTGTCATGTCCATGGGCTCGGTTCGAACCCAGGTTCATGTATTCAATAATTTGCTTTCTTTTGTTGATAATACTGATTGTCCGGCTTTGGGAGCAAGGGCTTCAGCCAGGAGTGCTAGACACAGGAAGAGGATCGAGGACTTTCGCCTTACAAGAGGTGAAGAACGAAGAGCCAAACATCACCAGCTGCCGAGGGTCGACACCATCTCAACCAGAGTCACAAGGGGAAAGAATAAGCTAAAGTGGACTTCACGGGAAGATTGGTCCACAGGTACCAGGAATTTCCTCCCCTCTTTACCACCACCACCTTCCTTGAACGGGCAGAGTGGACAAGAGGTAGATCGTATCTATCTAATAGTCGCTCGACCCTTCTATTGATGGTCTCGAAACCATCCAATTTAATTATTTTCGCTTGAATAGAGTTAAATCCTTCCTTCCTTTCATTACGTAAACTGTTGTAATTTACCTTTTAAATGCCCTTTAATGTTAATGATTTTAACTTAAATGTTTCACTGAAGTAAAATCAACACGAAAATGTTTTTGAATGCTAAAAATTGATTGAAAACTAAGAACTTAACAGTATAATATACAACACACTTCTTCATCAGAAGTGCTAAGAATATTTTGTAAACATTGTTAGTTCTCAATCAATTTTTTGCGTTTAAAAACATTTTCGTGTTGATTTTATTTCAGGGAAACATTAAAGTTAAAATCATTAACATTTAAGAACACTTAAAAGGTAAATTACAACAGTTTATGTAATGAAAAGAAAATAAATTTATCTCTATTCAAGGGTTTAGAGACCATCAATAGAAGGGTCGAGGATAGGTAAGATCTAAATCTTGTGCACTCTGCCCGTCCAAGGAAGGTGGTGGTGGTAAAGAGGGGAGGAAATTCCAGGTACCTGCGGACCAATCTTCCCGTGAAGTCCACTTTAAGTTCTCTTAATAATAGTAATGTCAGTAATGCTAAGGGATACGAACCCACGTTCAGCTGAGTACAGTGCATGAGCTCACCGATACCAGGCGAGAGTAGGCTGATCATTTATGTCTATAGCTAATACAGTTGATGATTTATGACTCTTATTACACGGTCACCACTACCCTAAGTACTCCTCATTCCAGACTCGAGATTAAAGACGATTCAGGTCACAAGTTTAATCGTGGTTACGCCCCCACAATAACATCTACTCCGGCATTAACACCCATGCTTAAGGGGTGACATCCGCTAAACTTGACAATATTCACTGTGTGTTGAGCGAGTGTTGGCTCAAGAATATGATTAGCAGGAACATTTCAGTCAGGATTGCCGGTCTCGACGGGACACGAACCCGGAACCTCTCGAACCAGAGTCAAGCCAAGTGTTGACTCTGATTCGAGATGGCCCGGGATTAAATAGTCGAGACCAGTAGGGGCATCACTAGTGCTCTCCCCCCCTGTAATAATTTCCACGGTTCCCCCTTTTTTTAAACTAGGAAAACGCTTAAGTCCCGCCGCGTTGTTGGATGAGCGTAATTTTTTTTAAACGAAAAAAACCGTAAATAGAGATTTTCATGAGAAAAAAAATTTTCGATTACGCTCAAATTTTACACGAATATTCATAAAATTATGGTTATGTGAAAAAATCATTACAATCGGATAAAGCATGTATAGGTGTTATAAGCCGAAGAAATTTTAAAAATCGAAAAAAGTCGTAAAATTGCGATTTTCGCAAAAAATTCTTTTTCGATAACGCTCAAATTTCACGTGAATAAATATCAATTCATAAAATTAGGGTTCTGTGAAAAAATCATTACAATCGGACAAAGCATGTAGGTGTTATAAGTCGAAGAAAGTTTTTAAAAATTGAAAAAAATCGTGTAATTGCGATTTTCATGAGAAATAATTTTCCGATTGCGCTAAAAAACGTGGATGTTCTAAGTTCAGAGATTTCGAAGGCCTCCATAAAATTTCATCGCAATCGGAGTATCGGTTTAGCTGGAATCGTGTTAACAGACAGACAAAAATACAAAAAGAAAAAAAAGAAAAAAAAACATTCCGGATTTTTTTCTCCAGTGTAGTGAAATGGAATCTTCGCTTCGCTCGCTACGCTCATCCAACAATTAACAACCCACATTTGGTTATCCTTTAAAACGCACAGATTGTCACCAAAATGACACCCACTGGACCACCCACTTAGCCTTCGGTAGGCCTACATCTATAAAATTAATTGGATGCCCCTCGCTTTATGAATTCTTGGATACTCCACTGGCACTAATGCCCCCCTCCCCTTGCGAAACTTTGGATTTGCCACTGCCGGATTTGCGCCCCCCAACCCCTGTGTCCAAACTCTTGACGCTCGTAGTCGTGGTCGAGACCGGATCCCGAGTCCTGACAGAAGGGGCCCTAGGTTTTGGGGGGGAATGAGTCCTTTTGAACAGCCCTCGGACATCCCTTCCCAACATTCCTACAACAAGAAAATTGGAATGCAAGCCGTAACGCTACTACAACGGCTGACAAGTTCTATCACTTCATCTCGGCCTTCCATAGCCATTTTGACAAGGCCTTTCCCATAACTACGAAGAAATGCTTACCACCAAAAAAGTCCTGGGTAACAAAGGGTATAAGAATTTCTAGTAAACACAAACGGCTTCTTATTCAATTGTCTAAAGAATCCGGTAGTGAGGTGCTTCATAATTATGTAGAAACGTATAAGCGCATATTTAAAACAGTTGTCATGTTAGCTAAAAAATCACATATCCAATCGCAAATAATCAACTCTGACAACATTGCCAAAACAACTTGGAATCTAATTAACAAGGAACTAGGGCGGAAGACAAGTTTCTTCGCAGCCCAATAAGATAGAACTAAATCATGGTGGTAGTGCCACGGATAATCCCGAAGCCGTCGCCAATATATTTAATTCATTCTTTATAACAGCTGCTTCTTCAAACATGCCTAAAAAATTTACCAATGATGTTGAAGCAATCAAATTACTCAATAATGCTAGTCCTCCTGTAAACAATTCAATTTTTCTTTGTCCCGTTACAAAACTAGAAATGATGTCCCTCCTAAAACAATCTGGTAATAAAAATTCATCTGGGCTAGATGAAATCCCCAACTTTATACTGAAAAAATATGCAAACTACCTTACTGATCCTCTTGTTGAATTATTTAATGTGTCTCTGGAATCTGGAATTTTTCCTGATGAATTCAAATGCTCGAAAGTGATCCCGCTGTTCAAAAAAGGGGCAAAAACTTACCTGATAACTATAGACCTATTTCATTACTCCCAGTGTTTTCAAAAATTTTGGAACGTGTTATGCTTAATAGGTTAATGAGTTACTTGAATGATAACAAAATACTCTCCTCCAATCAACACGGATTCCGGAAAAACAGATCAACTATGTCAGCTATAACTAATTTTACAGAATTTATATACAGATCACTGAATATGAAGGAGCACACAATAGGTATTTTCTGTGACCTAAGCAAAGCTTTTGACAGCGTAAATCACGAAATTTTACTTAAAAAACTAGAACATTATGGTATCAGAGGTATAGCAAATGATTGGTTCAAATCATATTTATCAAACAGGAAACAAAAAACATGTATTAAAAAACTTGATAACAATAATAATGAGAAAATATACTTCTCCAATTGGGGGGAAGTTAAGTTAGGAGTCCCACAAGGATCAATACTTGGACCAATTCTATTTCTTATATATATTAATGACATGCCGGGCAACATTGCAGCCGATTTGTTAACTCTTTTTGCCGATGATTCAAATGTTCTACTTACGAATCCCAACTTAGCTGAATTATTGATCAAGGCCAATTTCGTAATGTTAGAGATAAATAACTGGTTTGATGCAAACTTTTTGTCTCTAAATCCGAATAAAACAAAAGTAATATATTTTAAGAATAAGCATTCTGCCCCTCAACAAATAGTCATAAATGTGCAGAATGTAGTACTGGAGCAAAACTCACATGTACCATTCCTAGGGGTACAGCTTGACGGAAATCTTGATTGGAGTAACCACATAAATGCCTTATGCAATAAGCTCTCTAGCAGCTGTTATGCAATCAGAATAATGTCCAAGATGGCTGATATAAACACATTGAAAAATCAATACTATGGAATGTTTCACTCAAAAATGAGCTACGGCATAATATTTTGGGGAAATTCTATACTGTGGGAAACAGTGTTTAAATTACAGAAAAGAGCTCTCAGGAATATACTTCATCTTAATCGGTTAGAATCTTGCAGAATACATTCCAAAATCTAAAAATATTAACTATGCCTTCTTTATATATATTGCAACTTTTGACTTACATAAAGAGTAACATCAATAACTTCGAAACAAATTTGGATGTACACTCGCATAACACGCGTCAAAAATCTTTTCTCCGAATTCAAAGACAAACCTCGTCTCAGTGTCAAAAGAGTCCATCCTACCAGGGAACCTTACTTTACAATCTTCTACCAGACAAAATAAAAGAGTGCACTACATTATCCTTGTTCAAGTTTAGGTTAAAAAACATGCTGTTAAATGAATCCTTTTATTCTGTACAGGAGTTCAAAGATAAGTTCCTACTGTAGTATAATTACTTAACTTAGTGATTTGTTATTGTGCTAGATTTACTCAAACAAGCTATGAAAACCATGATCTCTTTACAGCCTGATTTAAATTTGCTAGGATTAATTCCTCATCTAAATGTAGGCCTACAACCATAAAAGAGTTTGCTATGTAGCCTATAGTATTGACTAAGAGCAGTTAGCAATGTGTCTCTATACGCAGGCTATCATCATTGTATTTAGGCTATAAATTGACTACCTATATTTACTTTTATTTTATATTGTCTTGTATGTAGCATAACATGCATACTATGTAGATATTAATGTTAGGCATTAAGTTTTATAGGTATCTATTTAAAATTTTTAATTTTTTTAGGTATCTATTTTGCTTGTATTGCAGCACATAATCAGGGCCGGTTCTAGTGATTTCTCATGCGTAAGCGAAATCAATTTCCCCCCCCCCCCCCCCCCCAAATGGTATGAGCTGAGCTGTACTTGGAAGTTATATGCATAATAGGTTATAGTTGTTAAAATAAAAAATCAAACACATTTCGTTCACAAACTTTAATTTTTAATAGGTGCAAACAAACTACACTATTACAATTAGCCTCCATAGATTAATTATTTATTTATTGTATAATAATAAAAACACTATCAATTAAGAACTGTGTTATTGTGGTTATTGCTTCATATAAGTAATCTGTAATCATCATAAGTTATGAGTAAGACACATCTTGATTACTGTGTCAATTTGCCTTGTAGCAAAGGTTTTGCCCAAGTTACTGAAAGTTCACTTTCACAAAAAAACGGCAGTGCAGAGCCATCTATGTGCAAATTGGTGAAACTCGAAGTGATTTATGACATCAAATAGAAGGGCGGGACTATGGCTGGCCATGCGCGCATTTTCTTAGATTCAGTTTTCAATTTTCTAGTTACAAAATATCGTCTTTGTAATCCAAGCCGCCCTCTGCCGACAAAAATACGTCTCTACTATGGTAAAATTACTCAGACTTTTATTTGTTGTTATCCTTATTTAAGATTGTGGAATAGTTTGAAATATAATATTATTTAATGGTTGATCAATCAGACCGCCTACAGACGTAAGGGAAAAAGCCGCCATAAATACAATTTGTAGTAATTGAAATCGTAAGAAAGTGCCGCCCCTACACAAGTGCCGCCCTAAGCAGCCGCTTACGTCGCTTACGCCTAAAACCGGCCCTGCACATAATATGCATATGTAGGCCCATGCAGGCGTACACTTTGTAAGCAGCAGTTATTAATGTAGGCATTTAGTTTTATATCTATTTGTTACAACATTGTATTTATAATTTTACTTTTCCTTGTATCTTATATTGCTTATATCGCAGCACATAATATGCATATAGTATGTAGGCCCATTATGCAGGCCTACACTTCTTCTATCATATATGATATTATTTTATGTGTTATAACGTTGTTTGTTAGAATTAACTATACATTAATGTATAGACCTTTATAGTTTATACCATATTTATACCACTCTTCGCACATCTCTGTAGAGATTTGGACTAATTGTAAAATTGTCTATTTGAAGAATAAATCTTATCTTATCTATCTTATCTTATCTATAAAGACTTTTATTCCCCAATAACCTAGTTACTCCCCAAAAGAGGGTTTACATCGCGTATCCTGAGGACCCTAAACTATAAAGCGGGCATCCTACAAGAAGTTCTTACTGAACGTACGTTGCGTCACAGACCAGACTAGGAGGTATTCTCATAGTTAGCCCAGGCTTGAAACCCGTTTCATCGTGGTTTGAACCTCACCTTAGCAGGAGCGAGAGGTGGGTGACCCCTGCTCTAACCTCAAGGTCAGACAGCCAGCGCACCATCTTACATCCCACCACATAGCACGAGACTCGGGATCGGCAGGTCCCGGGTTCGAATCCCAGGTATGGCTCTACGAGGACGTGGGTTCGAATCCCGCATAAGGCACGGTTTTTACTTTTTCTGATAGCCATTAATCACCACTCTTCGTCTCGAATAGCCTCAGTGCATTAAGATAGAGTTAAATCATCATCCCCACCACAGCACGAGAGGTGGCTCATGCCTAGCGTGCCAGACTCTGATTCGGCAGGTCCCGGGTTCGAATCTCAACAACATTCCTGACGGAAAGTTTTTCCAAGGTACATTCAGTCGCTTTTTTTTATTCAAGGGTTCGTGCTCTTACACATTTAGCTATTCGCTCGGCTAAGATGCTAGAGATCTGCATGGGCCCGGGCCTGGCCCGCGGGCCTTGTTCTGCATTTTAAGCCGGGCCCGGGCCTGCTTTTCACTGAATGAGACGGGCTTTTTTCGGGCTTAATGATGTAATTTGAAATCGGTTTTTGCGATTGCGATCATAGAAATGTTCCTCGACCAAAATTTCACCGTTTTGTTTCTCTTAATAGTAAATTTCATCTGCACCGTGACGTTGATTAAAAATCCACATGCTGTTGCTTTGAGTTTAACCTCTGAACGGGCTCTAACGGGCCTACTTACACTTATGACGGGCCCGGGCTTTGATAAGCTAGTTAATTACGGGCCCGGGCTTCTAGAAGTAGGCCCGTGCAGACCTCTAGAAGATGCATCCGATGTATATGAAACTTTGACAAGTTATCAATGAAGCATACATGGACAGCCCTGCAGTTAGATTTTCAAAATGTTGTTCTTGATCAACCAGGAAAAAAATCACGAATATAGCTAATTTTGGAGTGAATAATAAAGTCAAAATTCGTGAAAAATAATTTATTTTTTATAAATTATTTAAAAACATATTTTAGAAATTTGTTACTGCAGAGCCCTTTATTTTTACTTTCGTGACATATGTTCAAACTTTCTTACACCTACCTTCCTCGGGGTATAATGGGAGAGTAGTGTGGCAGAAAATAAGGTTTCATAAAACATCCCATAAACACATTTCTGGATTGTTATAATATTTGAATAATATGACAAATTATTATTTATTTATTTAACGTCTAAGTGGCCACCATCCGCCTGATGAGTCCCAGAAGGACGAAACGCGTAACAAACAACTTTAATTTAGCTACAGTTGTCATCAGCAGGTGAAAAATTTTGTTGCTCCCAGCCCTTCAGGCTGGGCTTTATGATCTCTATGCTTTCCCAACCCAACCTGTCAACCCTTCTCCAATGAAACTAAACTAGGAAAACGCTAAAGTCCCGTCGCGTTGTTGAGCGAGCACCGGTACGTGCAACACGACCCGAGTACGACATTCCCATAATGTTACATACCAATAAGTCTTTAAGGTCTTGACCGATTTAGCTGAAAATTTGTAAAATAGAAGAGAATAAATAAAATCCGCCATCTAGAGGACCTTGACATCATTTCTTTGGGAAAACTATTTTAACTCTTTGATAACAAATAATACACTGCTTCCTCGATAGTATTTTGAATATTTCTAGGTGGCAGTGCATAGTGACCAGAATTCTCGTGCGACTTTTCGTTGCCATGGTAACGTTACTTTTGTTAAAATGTAATTTCTATCTACACTACTTAAGGTCTTGACTGATTTAGCTGAAAATTTGTAAAATAGGAGAGAATGTTGTACTTATTGACCCTGCAAAATTTCATAACGATCGGAACATTTTTATTTTTTATAACCAACGATCGGATTTTGTTCAAAAACTATACAGCAACCCGCATAGGTGGTATGTACATGTGTGCTAAATTTCAGGTCGATCAGAGAAACGGTGCGACCTGTATCGAAGTAGTAATTGAAAGAAAAAAACAGACATTCGATCCATAAGAGTCAAGTGGAGACGCTCGCTCAATTATTTAGAGGGCTTTGAAAGGTCAACAAAATTGTCAGTAGGTATCTAGAAGGCAGTCAAGTGTCATTGTAGCAGCCTTGCGCGTCAAGGCCAATCAGGTTTTTAGAATGCATTTGGTGGGTTTTAGAAAAAAGGAGTGGGCTGAATACAATACCAAAATTATGTAATTTTTGTGCAGTAGATACTAGAAAGTAAACAAAAAAACATTGTGTCTCAACTTTTATACAGTTACTAAAATGTGTTATGAGTTGAAAATGAAACACGTTTTAAAAATAAAGGCTATATTTTAATTGCATAAAATTATAATGAATGTGACTGTTTTGATCACATTTTCTTTTCTTACATAAACTGCAACTTGTAAGTTCTCTCCAGTTGCAATGCAATGTGGAATAAAAATATAAAACATAAACACGTTCTTAGAGGTCTACATCGACTAATAATATACTAGCCTACAAATCATAGAAACGATATCTTGTTACATTATTATTATTTATTTCAATAAATCATACACATAATATCACATAACATAAAATAAATGGAAAACGGCGTGATTGACTAGACCCAAAAAGGAAAATGAGAAATTTCAATGCATTACTAAGTAGCCTACAAACATAAACACAAATTTCTATTTAACCCGAGAGTAGTCGCGCCCCTGTTTGTAACGTTAGTAGTCGCGCCCGGTCCTTTAGACCGCATTATTTATTATGGGCTAATAACGTTAGGATGACGTTTTGATTACCAATATAAGATAATTTATCATATATGTGACAGCATACATGGTTATGTTAATCAATGAATTATCAATCAATAATCAATAAATAATCAATCAATAATCAATCAAACCAGAATGTTGCAAACCTACAAAAAGGTATAAAAATATGTTTTGAAACACCCTGTAGTTCGAATTATTAGTAAACCAAGACAGTAATATTATGCCAACACTCTATGTTGAAGAATAATCAACCTACAATAACAAAATACATGTCTCATAATAGTGATGAGTATGCATATTTTTGCCTCCCTTAGTAGTCGCGCAGCGGTCGAAAAGACCAAGCAACCGAACAGGACCTCTTATCTTAGATGAAGTTCTGCAGAACACTGAATCGCGTATTGCACACTGGCTTCACAAATCTATTTTGGGAAGGTAGGCGGAACCAGACAAGCCACGCATGCGCGCTGTACAAATACCAACTGTTGAAAAAAAAGTCGGTCTAAAAGACCACACGCGACTACTCTCGGGTTAAATAAAGAATAAATTATTGTAGGCCTACCGTGTTCTGGGGGTCTATTTACTTAAACGACATGCTAAGTTTCATCTAATTATCACTTGTGCCTTCATTTCTTTCTTTGAACAAAAATTTCAAACGCCTTGTGTCCAAAGCAAAGTTATTAATGACTTTATCGATTATTTTACTTTCTTGTGACTTAATCATTTCCCGATGGACGCTCATTAAGCACAATCCACTTAGGCGTTCGTGGCCCATTGTTGCCCGTAGCCACGTACCAAGGCCGCTAGTACCAACTCAAAATACCGGCAAATTCAAAGGCAGCACCGGCACCGCTAACTTTGATGAAATAGCAAAAAAAAAAAAAAAAAAGCAACACTCCGCTCCCGATCAGATCATTAAATTATATTAATATTATAATAATCATCATAACTCAGTTCCAACTATGTCGGGTTGAGTGGTGGTTTTTCACCATTATCTAGGGCATGAAACTGTAGATACTAAGCTTGCCAGACTCAGTGTTTCTTCCACATCATCTAACTCCTTCCTCTCCACCAATTTACTCCACTCTCTTCTGTCCTCCCACAGCTTTACTCTTGCCACATGCTCCCACACTTCATCCCGTTTTCCAACGTCTTCTTGAATTAATCTTTCCCATTTCTCTCTTGGCCTTCCTACTCTTCTTTTCCCCTCCTCTGCCGCTTCAAATTCTCGTCTTGGAATATTATGAAATATTAATTTTCAATTGAATTTCGGTTTCACGAATACATTAATTTATATGTAATAAACGCATAGGCCTATCGCCAGCTAAAATTTATTTTCCTGAAATCCAGAGGGGGGGCAAGCGCCCCCCCTCGCCCCCCCTCCCGGCGCCCAAGCACTTGCCTTACAAATACAAACCAGAGAAAGTAGGTACTAGATAGTAAAGACTTCTAACTATGTTACGACCGCACAGTTATAACAGACCAAACTATACATCACAACAGACCGGATATTATATAAATCAACTAGAAGATACAAGAAACTACCCTTATTGATGTTGCTGTCTCCGTGTCATAACTAGAGGTAATGAAAAATGGTGATATAAAAACGCAAATTTCGTTTTTAAAAACCCAAATTTCGCGTTTTTCGCGATTTCGAAAAAATTGTCAAAAACGTTTCGAAAAAATCCAAAAATCCACCAAAAAAAAAAAAAAAAAAACGGAGCCCCTTAAGTTAGGGATGACATCGATTACAAAAAGTTAGAATCGATCGTTGTGACCTAAAAATCGATTCAGAGTCGATTCCCAACAAAAAAAAATATTTGTATGTACTGTTATTTTGGTGGACTATTTCCGCGGAGCCATATACGCGCCGTTATTTCCGCGGTCTATTTCCGTGAAGCCCGTGACGCGCGCGTTGCGTTGACTGTTTGATGACTGTACCACATACCGCACGCGTAATATTCAGTCTGGACCGGCACCTCCACCAAAACTGGACCGGCACCTCCACCATCCCTTACATTTTGCACTCTAAACGGTTCAATTTCGCGAGTTAATTCGCGTTTTGACAAGTTTCATACAATTTCGTTCGTTATTTCGCGCTATACACGAGATTTCGCGAATTTCGCGATTTCAAAATGTGTCTTTTCTATCTCTAAATGATGTAATTCGTCGACAATATTACATTTTAGGCACTAAAAAGGACATTTAAAAAAATTCGCGAATTTCGTTATCACCATTTTTCACTACCTCTTGTCATAACGTACAGACCACATGGAAGAACACAATTAAGAAGCATAGAGAACTTGCAACCGAGATCAAGAAAATGTGGAAACAGAAAAAGGTAAATACTATCTCATTCATTATATCGGTAAACGGCATAATACCAAGAAAGCAACACGACAGCATTAAACAACTACCGGTAGATATTCAACCCAATATATGCAGTGACTCTTCGAAGTTTCTAAACCAAGAATGATACTTCGAGATTCCAAGAGAGCTTCCATCCTGACGTGGTTTTCGTTGTTTCCGAAGATCAATTAATGGCGACGAGAAATCGGCCACGACCGTACACAGCAGAATCTAGAAACAATATTATAAATTACTGATTTTAGCTAGAGTTAACACAAATTAATAACGTATAAACAAGTCCGTACATGTTAGCTCCCCAGTTTTGACAGTTTGTATAAAATAAATCCAATAAAATAATAATTTAAGATTAGGTACAGTCGTATTAACTATTAAGTAGGTACGGAGGGCGACAATAGACTTTATCGAATTTGAGAAGTCAAAATTTGGAAGTCAAGTTCCTATTCCTCTTCAAAATAAGAACTTACAAGTTGCTCAAAGAGAACTGTTTTTTTTTTTAAGTTTCCTCACAAAAAAAATGCTTAAATAATATTTTAAAATATCTAAAAAGTATCCATTATGCAAAATTACAACTTTACAAAACCGTGCAAATTTTTGTTTTTACTTTATGCAGTGAAATGTGAAAAATGGACATAGAATAGTTTGAAAATGTTATTGTCCTGGACTCGATGGAATCGACCCAGCAAAACAACAAAAGTTCACAAGAACGAGTATCAACTTCAGTTCCTTATGATGGAAAGAAGGCGTTCCCATCAAGTACCCGGGAACGCCTTCCTCCCAGGTTCCGATACGGGAGAAAAATCACCAGTAACCTGAACTATACTCTCAGTGCAAGGATACTATGTACAATTGCTTCGTTGTGCTAGCCATGCTCGGCACTTCCTCTTCTTTGTTACCGTCCATTAACTTTTAAGAACGTTTCGAATGTTGTCGCCTCTTCGTTCTGTCAAACAAATATAAACAAATTAGTTAACATTAGTTTGGCCCACATTTGTAACATACTAGCTAATAAGTAAGGATCCAGGGATTTTGCAATTAGCAAAAAAATTAAATTTCTTAAAAATACCTGAAACAGGTTTTTCATAAGATTTCATGGATTATGATATAAAAAATTGCAATTTGAAACTGCACCAAAAGGAGAAAATTTCCATTTTGCATGAAAACATGAAATAAAGCTTTTTATCGTTTTTTACAGCCCAATCAGCAAAATTAACCGTTTTATTAGTATGTATTAAGTTTTGTAGTGTCTTTACCTGACTTTACCAATCATGCCTGAATTGATGTTAGATTTACTAATTTTAATTGCACAGAAAAGGAGCATTTAGTGACATTTTTTTAAATAACAAAAAAGCAAAATAAAGCATAATTTGTTTTTTAATGAGCATAATTTTTCTATTCAAAAAATATCTTTCCTGGACCCGTACTAATAAGTCACTGTTAGCTGCACTCCAAAACAAACTTCACCATGTTATTTCCGCCTGAGCAGCAGATTGTTTAGAGTCTAAGTGAACCGTGAAGTCACAATAATAGTGTCTATAGTTCAGCCGAATGACGGATACAACAACGTGTGAAGAGAGATTTAGGATGAACGGATATAACAGGAGAGGAGAAATGGTTGAATCTCCAGGAAACCTACGTGCAATCAAACTGCACAGGAAGTAGGGCATATGAAAGGAGCGGAGAAAAGGTTGTTTATCCAGCAAACTGACTCGATAAATGTACATGTACACACATACACACATCGTTTTCTATTATTGAGTAATGTATTTTAAATTGATTTAATTGCAATGTATTAGTATTAGTATTTAGTAGGTTGCTAGACAGTAAATGTAAATGGGGCTATGTCCTTTTCTAGCAACGTATAACGCATCAATGTGTTAAAACAAAAAAAAAAATCTTGCTACACGGGATGTACGGGAGAGAATGGAAGGTTTCAATACTGGATAACACGTTTTAGGGATGACATCGGGTAGTAAAACATGGATTCTGAACCCTACCCTTCTTGGGCATGGGCTTCCATCAAAGTTTAAATAGTGCCATTCTTTATATGCACATGACGTCATCTATATAGTTGGCAACAATGTTTAGCAGACATATTCCAGTACACTAAAACATTTAAGTAGACAAACAAAAGACGTTAAGGGTAAAGACTACCACCAATATTAAAAGTAAAACCTCGTGAAATTACTGTTTTTTAGTGTTATCTCGAGAACACTGCAAAATATTACAGAACTGTTTGCAGACAGCTATGTAGTTTTGTAAGGACTATAGCCTGCACGAAAAAATATTGTAATGTGATGGTAATTAAGTACCGATATTTTATTTGATATTTAATTAGCTAAAAGTAAATGCATATATTTGAAATACAAACCGCATCGATTATTATATTTGAATACTTTTTCTTGTGTTACATTGTCCTAACAAAACCATATAGCTGTCTGCAATCAGTTTTGAGATATTTTGCGCCGTTGGCGAGATATCACGAAAAAACTGTAATTTCGCGTGGTTTTAAAATCGGTGGTAGTCTTTAGCCTTGATGTATATTAAAAAGAATAGACAAACTGGAAACAAACTACAACAATGAAATAAACTAAATTGAACTGAAGGACAAACAAAGTCACAGAGTACAGACACATCAACAAACTAGCACATTGTTCATTAATAAAAATTAAAAACAAACAAAATCACGGCCATGGAAAGTACCAAACAGTTCAATATACGAGTACAAATTTGAACTGTTAGGGGTTAGGGACCACGACTTTGCAATTTATAAAAATGTGTAGTGTATTAGTTTGCTGACGTTCAACGTGACAAGAAAACATATCCGAAGAATTAAGATCAGAATCCATAGTTTGGTAACCGAACCGAGTACCCGGTGTCATCCACAAAACATTTGATCATTCTCAATCACTATATTTTATTAGAAAACAATACCAGAGCATTTCTTTTAGCAAAATAATCTAAGTTGTAACTCCCAAAAGTGATGACGGTTTGTGCCCGTCAGCTTGAACTTGAAAGCAGTTATGTATAAACCATCAGTGTTTGCTGTTTGAGGAAGCAGAAATATAGCTACAGCCAGGTAGGTATCAAAACAAAGTATATACCCACGTTTCAACTAAACTACACCTTGGATTTAGCAAAGACAAGTCAATATTAAAGAAATATGTACAATGCATATTATGTAAATAAATATGCTACATATGAACTTACAAAGTAGTACAGTCAAATTTAATTAATGATGGATGCAATGTTATAGAAAATAAAACATAAAATAAAATTCTTAGATCTAGCCATCTTTGTAGCATGTGAGATGCATTATTGAAAATTAAAGATTTATATACAAAGAAAGATGTTATTCATATTGTTATGCCCAACGACATAAAACCAAACTTCGGAGACAATTCTCCATTATGATTAACAATGCACACAAATAAAACTACTACAAACAATATTGTTATAAAATAATAAACCAATTCCCTACGATCAACTCTGGTCATTGTAGACTACAAGGGAATAGGTTTTACGGAATATTTAGCCCTAGCGATACAGTTAGTTCCCGAAACATATGTACAGTATTCACCTGAAGCCAAGTAATAAATATGGCAACCATTCAGATGATGCCAAACCTTACGTACTAATGGTGTTCAAGTTTAAATTGGATGCAAGATCGACTTCAGAAGTAAATCAAGGGTAATCCTTTCCCAACACTCACTCGGCAAATCTCAGATTAGTTCTAAAAGGCACCTTTAAAGTCACACTAAGTTAGCACCCAGTGGATGGGTAAGGAGTGGCCGGCTTATGTCACTAGAAAAACTGATATTACTAGAAATAAGCCAGCGCTAAGGTTATGCAGCGTTTGGTGAATCTATTTATATTATATACAAACATTGTTCTAATATTAACTACGCCCTGGGCCCAGTAGGCCGAATGCTACGGGGCTGCCATATTATCCCACAGGCTGTTAGATGACGTGATCGAGTGATGGCTCTATGAATATAGCGACGTCAGAACAAACCGAATATTCACGAGGTCGATAACGGAAGGTATCTTCTACACCCCTTGATTTACTTCCGACGCCTAGTTTACTATAACTCCAGTGAACATTGGATCGAGCAAATACAAGCGTTGACCGCACAAATTAAATTACCCTTTTCAATCTTAACGTTACGTAATAATAATAATAATTATTAATACAGGTAAGTGATATATATCAATTATTTGTATGTACAACTAGAAGCGGTTTCCCACATTCGAATTCGAGACACCAGACAGCCTAGCCAAGATGTTGCACTTGGCTCACTTAATCTAAATTAGGACTAACTAAGACTTATTGTATTGGTGGTGGATAGGATCCAACAGTTTACCTTCAAAAGTGATGGTGGCTGCTGAATTTCTTGATAAATAGTCTATAGACATGTTTTGAACATATTTATGTCTATTTATCAAGAAATTCTGGGTAATTATGCAGAATCACTCAGCGGACCGGAATTACTTTGGAATGTAATTTAAATGATTGAGCGATGTTACTTACATGGTTTGTGGAGTGATTTAAGTCGGCGCACGTAGATTTAAGTATGTTTTTTGGTCATTCGGAAGGTTTTCGTGATTGACATAATGTTAATGTTGGCGTTGTGAGAGAGTGTTGTATGTCGACTGGAGCGACAGCGAGGTGGGGGAATTACGTATTGCAGTACTGGCAACTAAAGCCTTTGTATTTTATGGGATTGACTGGTTTTCCTGAGTTAGCAATTCATCGGAATGAGGTGTGTTTGTGTTTTTGTTGTTGGGTATCAGTTGGGGTCCAGGGGCAGAGCCCCGGTGGGGGTTGGGGGGCAACGCCCCCCATTCAGTTGTGCATAAAATTTAATTTTGTATCTCATAGGCCTAGTAGTTTTAGCACTGGTTTAGGCTGGATTTGAGTTCGAAGATGGCGACGTGTGGAGGTCGGTGGAGGTGATGGTGGCTGTTTGTTATGTGTTAGTGTATGTTGTTTTGTGTTTTATTTTGTAAACACTTGTGAGCGCCTGTTTAAAAATCATTTTAAATTACTCTGTTGTGGTTGTTCTAGTATTTATTTAACAAAAAACTGATAAAAAACATCGCTGAGTAACCCTTCACTTTTACCAAATTCTGCAGTCACCATAACTTCTTGAAGGTAAGCTGTTGGATCCTGTCTCACACCAATTTACTCCAGCCCATTGGCACTCTATCTACATAACCTAAAGACTTATTATAGTTATATCGTTATAGTACATTAATATTCTTCTTTCATGTGCCCGCATGGCTTACTACTAGGACCATGCGCAGTAAAAATAGAACATTTGCTTCAACACAAGTCATCTTGTGCGAACTACATTATTTTGACGAGACTCGAGACCAACAAATACTATAGCATAGTAGTATTTGTGTTTTGTAGGTCATGTTTTTTTGCTACAATATTACCTAGATTAATCTAATATTAGACGTACCTAGTATGTAACTTTCAATCATCTAATTATCCAATGCAGTGCTTTGCAAGTACAGTAGGTGAACATTTTATTAGAAGTATGTACAGCATTGAAAGGTACAAGTACAATAGTTGCAGATGTGGCAGCTTTCCTACGATCCCAATACTAATGATTGTGATTGTGGACAGTTCGCCAGTGATATCTACAGTTTTCCGACTCAAATTCTAACTGTGACAATGCTATTAATGACACCATATCAAGAAAATAAAATATAACATATTCCTGAAACTTATGATTGTACTGAAGTTCTATATTGTTTAAGACCTCTTTTAATGTACATGTATGTACTAGAATGACAGAGTTTATAAATGCATCGGTCACGAGTTACACATTTGACACGAGATATTAATACCCGAGCCGATTTCATTGAAGTTATATAGGGCCTACAAGAATAGGTTATATTTTGTGATGGATGGTGTCAATAGTAGTATCAAACCAACAAAAGACGCAGTGGGAGTTTGAGTGTTGTAAATAGTAAGATGGTACGTCATTTGTGTCTATTATACAAGGCCTTGATGTACTTCCGGTCGAGGGTGGAGAGGATCAGTCGTCATCAGAGCCAAATACACTGTATTTATGCGAGTATAGCCCTCGGGTATATTTGGAACTGTCAAGTTCAAAAAGTAGTGGGCAGCCATGATGTGAAGCCATTAGTCAATAGTATTTATAGCCAACTCGTTAAAATCCGAGTGGTAAAAATAGGGGTGTGGCCTATAATCGAGTAAATACGGTAGCCGGCAATGCCGGAGAAAAGTTTGAGTCGAGGTTCCAAAAAATTTGAAATTTGAATTAGAACAAGCTACATTTCAAATTTAAAAAAAAAACTGTGGTAATACTACATACCTACGAACAAAAACAAACAAACTTCTGGTAATATTTGAGACCATTCCATTGGGGATCACATAGAATCATCCCAAAAATGTACTTTATTCTCCTAGAAAATCCTGAAAAGTAATTTGATTATTCCACCACTAGGGCCGATGTTCACGGTACAAGTTTCAGTTTACTTTAGCTGAAGGTCAAAAGGCTTCACGCACTGACTGAGAAAAGCATTGCCACAACACAACACAGCAATTCTCGAGTACAACGATCGAGTGTCGTCAATACCCCATACTTACTATCAAAATGTAACAACATTAGCGTCACATTTAGAGTACTCGGTAGTTACTTGTAATTGTAATCAATGTACGTTCCATTCTTCTGAAATCATTCAAATTAATTAACAAAAAGACGTAGTTGACCCTTTTAGAAATTCAGGCAAACATATTAAATAAGTTGATAATGAATGCAATACTAAAAACAAAAACTACAATTTATGCTGTACCTTAAATTATATTTAGTATACTTAACGGAAGATTTTAAGCATTACATAAACAGAGATTTAGAAATGGATGTAAAAACTAGGCGGAACATGATATGGAAATGTGGGTAATGCTCTTGAAACTTCCATCAGTTTCACTAAATACCTCAAACCTATTGTCTAAATCACTTAGCTCACCAACGTAAGACTGTTGTCTTTACGTTGATAACGCTAAGACAGTTAAATAGTGACTTTCATCAACGACCAAGACGAACTTGTCTCCGTGATAGATACAGATAGCGACATTCGAGCAAATTTAACGATCGAGTAAGTCGTATTGATCAATGTTTGAGTTCCCTTGGATTGAAGGACAAAAGAGTAAAGACAATGAATGAAGTATTGGGTTATTTTAGTTAAGCAGACTTTCTTTGATTCTTGTCCTTGAATCCAAGGGAACCTTGTCCCGGCCGGCGATGTCCAGGTCGTCTCGACGCAAGGGTCCCATCCTAGCTGTGCGTGGTCTTCATGCGGCACAAGTAGCGCAGCTGCAGCATCTTGACCTCGTCTTGGTGTAGTTTCACGACCCCCTCTTGGTTATCGATGGACAGGAGGTGACCGATCGCCTCTCGGTCTTCTCCGACGATCACCTTCACCTGGGGACGAGAGAGAACACAGACGCGCGTTAGATTGTCGCTAGAGTGTAGGTTACTACAAAGATTCGTGCCACAATCGGGGTGCGAACCCACGTTCCTTGCGAGAGACCTGCGTCCCAACCATGAGATAATGAAGACAACAGTGGCTAGGCTTCACAGAGGGATCAGGCCTAGAGTGAACAAGGTAACACGTACACATGACAATTTCCTGTTATACAAGACAAATTATTAGCTAAATAAATCAACGACTCCCCACATAGCCTTCATAGTATTCTCTTTTATAACATTCTACAAAAGTGAAATGCAAGTGGCCTGACGCGTGATGTAGTATAAACCATCACAAAAATTATTGATGTCTTCAAAATTTTGAACTTTTCACATTTCAAAATCTTGGTAAATGTAATTCCTTCAACCCCATTTCCTCTGAGTGGCTTTTGATCTTGCTGCAATAATTCAAAGTGGGCCTAATTGTAGCGGACTTGCCTGGTCGCCACGCTGCGGCACGACCGGCTCGAGATGATCGGCAACGATTGAGAATGTTCGGTCTTCCTCGGACACAAACACGGAGCACATGCCGCCCTGGAAGAAAACACAAGCTTGTATTAGAGACAGGAGGTTGTTATCAAGACACATGATGACGTGAATGTGTCAATGTGGGCATCAGATAAGGAGAAGAATTCCTTGTCTTCCACCTCGATCCACTTAACAGGCAACAACGCTAAAACAAGTGCTCTTTTCTCCCTTTACAATAAGGAGAGAAGATAGAATTATGTTAAAAACTAAACCTTGAAAATGCGAGAAGAAGTCACGTTTATAAACTAATGTGTATGTGGGATAGGATCCAACAGCTTACCTTCGAGAAGTGTTGGTGGCTGACGAATTTGTTGATGAACAGAACCATAAAAGTATGAACAAAACACGGACGTTTCGACACGAGGTCTTGATCGCTCAGGAGGAGAAGAAAGATGGCCACCGACTGTCTTCTCGCGAGTGATCAGTCAACGGGTCGACACGTCGCGTGTTTTCTGTGGTTTGTACATACTTTAAATGTCTCTATTTATCTACAAATTTGGCACAGTGACCATCACTTCTGCTGTTGGATCCTATCTCACACAGGAAGATTGTCATTCTATTAAATAAAATAACAAGATGTTGATTAAGTTGCTTCAAGTTCCTCGCTATGAACATGTTGCTGAGGGTACAAGATGTTCATGTTATTACTCACAGAGATGCTGGTTATGGCTCCCGTCTGGCCGCACAGCCCCGGATCGTCGTGAGTGTCTCTTATCCGCACTTCGATGTCGGTTGTCAGCCAATCAGTGAGCGGAACCGGGTCCAGACCTGCGGGACACAAGCGAGGTTAGAGTATCGTGTGCTAGGTTCACACTGGTCACGCCTTTAAATAACTGTGACATTCAAGAAACTGCCTCGCTCATTATACATGGGTTTACAAGGCGCATGGATGTACATCTCTTGGTTAATTCGTGAACTGCGAAACTAGCCCCGAAAAACAAAAACGCGTCAAACATTGTCGCAATTTATAAATGCTTGTTTACACAAATGTTCACCTTTTGATGGGCTAAAATGGTCGCCAATGTTATTGGCGCTAAAAGTTTAGGCCTAAACTGGAAATGAGAATTATCTTATTCCCATCCCATGATGTTGCAGGTACAGTAACACCAGTTACTATTCCAAGTCCATGATCTATCTATTTATGACGATAACGGAAAGCTTATTGACCCGGAACGAAATAGAACAAGAAACACACACTCAAAAACAATTAACCAAGGTCACTTACACAAAACAATTGCAAATTTTCGAGTCACACTTCCTGACTCTTCCTCAGGCTGAGGCTAACTGACGTCCGTGCGGTCTTCTCTCTTTGGGCTGGGCGGGCAGGTACAATGTTGACAGGGAGGGGGTGGCTGCGCGCTCTGTTGACGTCTGGACGAACTATCGGGATCCACATGGGGTGGAAATCAAACGACGGCTGGCTGACAGGTGGGGGGTGGCTGCATGCCATCACAGCAGCCTCCTTTATTTTCCTCTGTTGTGCTTTACTCAATACTATATCTATATAATGTAAGAGCTTCAGAGTCCAAACAATTGAGCAGCTAGAACTCGGTACCCGAGCAGACTGTACTCACCGGCTAGTCCTGGCGTGTGAGGGTTGTAGGGACTCGGCGTCATGGCGGAGTACGCTGTGGGGGAGGGCGTGCCGTACGGAACAGCCGACCCGGTCGGAGAGGGGGTGTAGTCGGAGCCGGAAGAGCTGCCACCGTGGCCAGCGTAACTGCAACACACATTATTACAATCAGCACCAGCGTAACTGCAACACACTAGTATCAGCACCACACGTTGCATTGCCCGCGAGGAACACATTACAATAGGGAATGTTCACCAAGTCCAAATAGTGATGTGGGTGTAAGAAATGGATAGAAACACAATTACTACAATTAAAACAAATTTAAAGTAAATATTTTAAATTTTATTGAGGCACAAAGTTTGTAGTATTTTATTTGCCAAACAAACAGCACGCAACGTCAAGATTCGGGTCTAGAGCACGCTATAGTTGTCCCGAAGCAAGTAAGCAGATGCTGACGTCACCGGCGGGTGGATTCCAGCCAATCAGCGGTCTCAGATTTAAAATACTGATTCCCTCATTGGCCCGCCGAAACCGCGCGCATTTCTTACTTGCTTTGGAGCAACTGGATCAATAAATGAACTACCGCCTTCTAGATTACACAATTAATATCACTGGCATTACCTTGTTAACCGATTCGTAACAACAGCTAATAGTGACGTAGTGGCTCGTTTTTCCCGCCATTATTATTAGTGCAATTTTCAGCTCACTTTTATAAATGAAAATCTTATCTTAATAATAAAAAAATATGATCAACATATTCAGAATAAAGTCCTTAATGTAGTGGAGTGATAAAAAAAGTTAAGGAACATTCACTATTCTGGGTGAGTGTATCAATGTATCTGCAAATCGTACGTGCGTATCGTGCGATGAGTAGACATGAATTGTTTATATATATTCATGTCTACTCGTCTCATGCCTACGGTTTACAGGTAAGCTGGACTCCTTTCTCCAATCTTCCACAGAAAGAATTAATCGAGTTTGAATTAACGAGCGTGCACTACTCGTGTGCCGGAACAGTAAACTGAATCTCGCAAGTACAGTATGTTGCTCTACTTACGCAGAGGGCGTCCCCTGGAATCCAGACGGGCTGGGAGACGGCTGATACGGAGAGTAAGAGTGGTCCGACCCGTACATTGTGCCTGGGGTCTGGGGGGTGTAGGGGCCGGCAGCCTGGTAGCCCGGGGTGCCTGCAAGAGAAGCATGAGCAATACCGTCAGTAGAAGAATAGAAACAGCTCGACGTGACTTGCTTGGAAAGCACCTCCATAGATTTGGAGTGTCTGTCGGTTGTGTGGAGCTGGCGAACAAGACAGGAAACATCTTTTTCAATGTACATATGTATATAAATAATATGGATGCATGTGTATGTAGGGTATATATGTATATGTAATAAGTAAATAAATAAACATCCGTCATGACTGAGGGGCGCAACACTTACTCGGGGTGTATCCGGGCGACTCCTCCATGGAATATGTGTCGAAGTCGTTCCCTCTGGCCGGCGTGTTGTTGACTGTCGGATCCCAGGCAGCTGATTGGCCGGGCGTCCTAGAGCCGTCGTGAGATGGAGTCATCGAGCCGTAGTGCGGAGTACGGGACCCGGCTGGGGAACAAGACAACAGATTCTTAGGTGAGCTCATGTCTCCCACGTTCGTCTCGGGAAGCAGCGTTAACCGGTTCAAATACAGGGTATAGGCAACTGACGTAATCACACATTTGGTATCGCCGTCTTCAGGCAAACTTCAGGCCGTACCACTGGCTTTATGTCAGTGCTTAAGCTATCCCACTAATTGCTAACACTAATTCAGCATTCAACCGTCAGCTACTGGAAGTATAAATCTAATTACAAGTTATCTATTATATGTAGGTATCTGCATTTTAAAACTAAAAAGGTGAAAATAAAATACTGTAAAAAATTCTCCAATTTCTTGTTCATTATTTTCTACGGTTAAAATTATGGAAATATTTTATTTTTGCACTAAAACTTTAATGTAATTTAAATAGAAAATCATTTTCAAATGTTTAAAAGTAAAAAAGCCTTGTTCAAGCATCCTGGATACTTACTCTCGTACATGGGCGTCTGTGACCCGTGCATGGGCGTCTTGTTGCCCTCTCTGTACATGGGCGTCATGTTGCCGCCGTACGAAGGCGTGCGCGCGTACGTTGAGAACCCGCCCTCCTTGTTGGGGGCCCCGACGTTGGCGATGTGAGACCGGTCAACGGAGATCGTCTGGCAGGTCGAGTGAAGCTCCACTCGGGCGGTGGACTCGGTCGCGTCCTTGACGATGCCCACGTTTCCTGGGGAGACAACAGAGGTTGGCATTCGTGTACGGGATCGGAGATTAGTGGATTTAGTTATTAATTTATAACCAACAGACTCAGAGGTGCACTTATGAATGTTAGATTTAACCCTTCCCACTCAAAATCTTTTGTTTATTATTTAGAAGGTGGTGGAACAGTTAACTATTAAAGTTCATTTAAGACTTGAAATATTAGCAAATAAATCAAAAGTTACAAAAAACGTTTTTTTTTTTTTCAATTTTTTAATTTTTTTAGACTGATAGAGTAAAAAAGTGCAGAAACATCCATGTCGGCTGAAGTGCAAAGGGTTAAAAACGGGCAGAGTTGCAACGAGAGATGGATGGGCATAATAATGGAGTCGGTCAAACCTAAGGGCAAGATTAAATGGTAAATAAAACTTATGAATTTCGTTGAATTAAATTCTTAATTTCGTGTTATAAATGGACAAAAATATGCATATTTCTGTAAATAAAGTAGCAATTTTGGTAAAATATTAGATCTTAAAAGCAATACTTTACTTTAATACAGCGTTATGAGCGGACGTACAATATTGATGCAGTGTTTGTCAGTTAAAAATGCAAATTTAATAACGTTAATTTTCTAATTCAATACGATGAAATTAATATTTCTTCAGTTGCATTACAAATGCTTTGGAGAAGGTGCCATTACGCGTAATTTCACCATTTGTAGTGACAAAAAAGAGTTTTCAGTGAATAATACAGATATATTTGTATTTTTTGCACTTAAAAATGATTAATTTTGGTATAAAAACCAATTTTATCTCAATTTCGGTATAAAAAACAAGTTTCTCCCAATTTCGTTGTAAAAGCTATTATACCGCCACTTACGAAAAATGCGGGGCTCTACAGTCATACCTTTGTAGGGTCCGCCCGTGATCTTGATGGTCGACCCGATGAGTTCCCGGTCTCTGCGCATGCCGCCGCCCCCTCCTCTGCCCCTCCCTCCCCTGGGAGAGGACCCCCCACCCCTCCCCCCGCCAGACGGGTGGGCGGGGGATGTGATGCGGGGGGACATGAACCCGCTGAAGCCTCCAGGGGCCGGAGTCACGGTTGACTGGAAGAAGAGAGAAGAGTGAGTCAAAGATGTACAAGTCACAACACACGTGCATCATGTGGCCCAGTAACAAGACTACAAGTAGCATTCACGTTTGCATTATCTTTAGGGGTGTGCAAATCCAACTTTTTGCTTTCGAATCCGAATCTCGAATCCTGAGCAAGAATATCCTCGAATCCGAATCCCAATCCAAAGATTATTATTTTCCTAAAGCTGTTGTGCGTGGCATTACGGCAACTTCCAAAGTTTCTGTTGTACCTGAAAGAGACACGTGCCCTCTGTTCTGCACAATGAGGCCACTATCTGCATATTCCACATGTGCACTATTGAATAAATTAAAATGCATTATTTTATTTTATTTTAGTTGAAAAGTTAAGATTTATTTATAAAAAACACATAGTAGGTGCATAATATTTGGGATTTTTTCTGTAAGAACACTAGTGCTGCTGACAAAGACACTTCCACGTGCAACACATGCAAGAAAGTATTTAAAACTCCAAGTGGTAAGTTTATTTTGTATAACTCATATTTTTGTTTATAACTTTGTTTATTTTGTATTTAGTGATCATCCTAGGCTAGGCCTAGGCTAGACCCTATCTTTCCAAATTACAATAAATGTGCACTTGCTAGGCCTAGGCCTAGGCCTAACACTTCTAAACATTATCTAATCCTAGTCCTATTTCGATTTGTAGGCCTATTCTATTAGATTAGGACTAGGCCTAGGCCTAACACTTCTAAACATCTGTTCCTAGGTCTAGGCCTATTTTATTAGATTATAGCCCCAACATAAAGCCTAGGCCTATGTGTATTTCTTGCCCACACACTAATGGTGAAAGACAGATCACACAAACAGTAGGCCTAGACATCCTTCCAAATCATAATGCGGACTAGGCCTAGCGCCTAGGCCTAAACTACTGAGCTTGGGATAAGCCTCTAGGCCTAGTATGCCTAGGCCTAGCAAGTGCACATTTATTGTAATTTGGAAAGATAGGCCTAGGCCTAGCCTAGGATGATCACTAAATACAAAATAAACTAAGTTATAAACAAAAATATGAGTTATACAAAAAAAACTTACCACTTGGAGTTTGATTATCTTTCTGCATGTAGGCCCAAACATAAATTTACAGTAAGCCCTTAATTAACTGCTTAAGGCTATTGTAATCACTAATCAGGGAAGGGTCAAAAGTCAAAACCTTAGAAGTCCATGAAAGTTGGCTGAATGAAAGAGTACCTTCAATAAAACAGTGATTTTTTTTTTGTGTGCAGGACATAACCTCACTATCGGCCATTATATGTCGTTTTTTGACTATAGTGTAGCCAGCACAGCGAGTGCAAAATTAGATTTTGTGTGTCAGTTTTCTGGATATAGTTTCTTAACACCTTTAGCTTCAACTTTAACAAAAAGGACAATTCTGAAAATATAGTTGGTGAACAATTTTTGTCAAAAGGTACAAAACTCGAAAAAACTCGTATTTGTACTGTTTGACAAAAAAAAAATTGTCAAAAGGTACAAAACTCGAAAAAAACTCCTCGTATTTGTACCGTTTGACAAAAAAAAATCGATCACCAACTATATTTAGTATTTACAGAAATCTATTTGTCCTTATAGTTAAAGTTGAAGCTAAAGGTGTTAAGAAACTATATCCAGGAAACTGATTCACAAAATTTAATTTTGCACTAACTGTGCTGGCTACACTATTGTCAAAAAAACAACATATAATGGCCGATAGTGAGGTTATGTCCCGACCAAAAAAAAAAAAATTACAATTTTCTTCTGATTTAAGTAGGCCCTCTTTTACTAAGAAAACTTTTCAGCCATGTTTCTTCGACTTTCAAATTATCGGCCAGAGGTGGTACAATAGCCTTAACAATTAAATATGAAACAGAGAAGCTATAGGCCTAGGCCTTTACTTTCACAATCACAAAAACAAAAGGAAAATGTTATGTCAAAAATAAAACATACCAACATTAAGCAATAAGCATTATTCAAAAACAATTAACCGTGGAAACAATTTTACAACAGCAAACAAAGTCACTAAAGCGTGGCGTACCTTGGCTCCCCCCGCTAGCTGGAGGTGCCGAGTCTTGCAGACGAAGATGCCCCCGTTGTCGAGGTACACCCGCGAGTGAAGGAACGCAAAGTTGCGATACAGGTGCTTGATCTCTCCGCTGCGACCCTAGAACCAGAACACACGAAGCATTAATAACAGAACACACGAGGCATTAATACCAGAACACACGAGGCACTAATACCAGAACACACGAGGCACTAATACCAGAACACACGAGGCATTAATACCAGAACACACGAGGCATTAATAACAGAGTTGTTTCGTGTTCATTCAATCCATACTTGAAATGTCTATATTAGGTTAGGACGGACAGTTATGAGGACACTAAAATTTACTTTTCAATTTCGTACCATATATGTAGATGTTTCAACATTGCATTTAGGCCTACTATTAACATTCAGCGGTGACCTGTACAATGGGAGATCGAGAGGAGAGTCAGATACAGGCGGCAGAGATGAAATTCCTGGGCCCCGATTCATGTACATTGTTATCCCGGTATAAGCAGAGTTAGGTGGTATAAGTGCGGTATAACTCCGAATCCAATTCATGAAGACTTATCCCGCCTCGCACGGGGATAAGAAAATATGTAAACAGATGGCGGACATTTTAAATTTTGCGTCTATGTGTAAAACGAGAAAAGTTGTCATTACTCTCATAAAACAAATCAGAAACCGTCTCGGGCCTAGGCCCAGATGTAGAAAATTATTCATAATACAACAGTGTAGGCCTAAAGTTCGATTAGGCTATAGGACTAAATAAAATTAATACTAACATAACACCATTGACAAGCCCTTGGCCTCTCCTAGGCAACCCTAGGCCTGCACGACCTTGTTTTGACACACACACGCACAAATAACTAGTTTTGATTACTAAAAGCCTTATGCAGATGAACAATAGTATGATAGTCCTAGGCTATTCCAAAATTTACGGCAATAATACGCCTTTTCTTTTCTTTTCATGATCTCACGCAATCTTCTGTCAATAAATAAAAATGTAAAACAAAAGATGGGCAAATTTTTAGTGTTCTTTTGCAAATCTGCTGATTTACATGGCTGTGGAATGCAGTGGAAAAAACATTTGTTGTACTTGTTGTTGGATTGAAAATTTCTGATTGGATGAGAGTTGCTCAGACTTAACCAGGCCTTATCCTGCCATGTCCTGCATTATACCGTCCTTATACCACTTATACCCGGGATAAATGTACATGAATCGGGGCCCTGAGGAGCACAGTGGGCAAGACGAGAAGGGATAGAATAAGAAACACGGACATTAGAGAAATGCTGGGTGTAGAGAAGTTAAGTGACAGGATAGGAAGGACACGGTTGAGATGGTATGGACATATGAAACGAATAGTGGAAGATAAGATGCCCAAGAAAATGTATGATTTAATTTATTTGTGTTGCTTTTAACGTCTCATATTAATACACTTTGGCTATTCGAGAAGATGCGTGGTGATAGCTGAGGATGAAGGAAGAGTAAATAGAAGGGAGGGGAAACCCGGTACCAGCACGCAGCCTACTCCTTTTAAAAAGTACCAAGGAGACCAATAGCTTTACGTCCCATCCGAAAGGACGGTGTAATGAAAGAAGGATAGAAGAAAAGATGGAAGGAAACTTACATGCAGAAGGAGAGAGCTGGGAGGATGTGGAAGAGATACGATTGTGGGAGGATAGAAAGTAGTAGTAGGAAACTTTGGTTGCTAAACCCAAGCTGACCCTGCCAGAAGCGGGAGACGGAGATATGGATACTGATGAAGGTACATTGTTCTAATGCTAAGTCTGCAACTACTCACCGCGTGAGGTCCGTCTATGACCTTGACGATGTCCTTCTTCTGTATGGTGTTCTGTTCCGAGTCTAGCGCTACGGCGTACCTCGCCTCTTTCTTCTTCTGCAGTGCCTGAGGTCGGGCCTCCACTACCTTGCCTGAGGGGGGAACAGTATTAACACGAGGGCTGTTTTAAACCACAGCTGAAACTATTCTGTCGAGTATAGGCCTGGGGTATATTTTAAAATATAGAGTTCATTAGTGGGGTGCGGCCATTATTAATTGATGGAAAGTTAAGGTTTGGTTGGAAAACTGTTTTTATTCTGTTGCAATGCAACTTCATTTATTTTATTTTTAGAGGGCAACAGGTATATCTACACACTTACTATGGGCCAGATTATCTTTCTGTCATTTTCATTTTTTACTGTCACATGTTGGAAATGTTGTAAATGAGAATGCCAAATAAAAAATAAAAAACTTTTGATATTATATTTTTAATTGGAATTTGTGAAGAATTGAATCTACTTTTTAGATTGATTGAGCTAGCCTATGCTTGGTAAATGTGTGTGTACAATGTTGACATCTTCTTATAGTCGCATGCACAGAAGTGACTGTATGGAGCTTGCCTTGCATGGAGAGTACGTGAAAGTGCTCGCGCTCCAGCCGTACGATGACGCCCACGTTCTGTGGGTCGAGCTGGACGCAGTCGCCCCACTGATACTGGCCGAGCGAGTCCACGCCCGTAGCCATGTCCGAGCAGAGGGTGAGATCGCGCGGCAACACCTGGGTGACAGAGAGAGAGATAAGTCGAGCCCACTTATAAAGAACTCTCTTTTAACAAAGTTCTGGATATAACAAAGTATTTTAAAGCTTGTTAATTAAAGGTACCATACATGTAAAGTGACTCTGTTTTAACAAAGTAAAAATCAGTTTCTGTCAAGTTTGTTATAAGTGGGATTGACTGTAGTCTATGCGGGATTAAAGCCAACTAGGCCTTATCTTCCATCCAAGAGAGAGGTGAAGGATCTACTACACGCCGTTAGTGCGACGTCACTCCATAGCAACAGCATGACAACAGTTTGTTTAAAGCCAAGATGGCAGTGCCCATGCGACCTTGTAGCCCTTGACTTACGCAACGTATTTCTAGAACAGGACTCCTTTTCTCGAGATTTATAAAGTCACATCCATCTGAGTTATCTAACTCCGATTGCAACTCGTCAAAAACACAACGAATCCAATTCTTAAGGTCAAGTTGAGATGGATTCCTCCCACAAATAAAATACTTTATACTACAACATCACAACATCACAATACAAACATCTACCCTACAAAATATTATCTTTCTACCAGCATGCAGTTGCATGCAAAAATAAGGTACTATTTAGTAGGGTTGGGACTTGACATCGATCTCAAAGCAAAATTGACTTTCAATTCGACATCGATTTGAGATTTTTTTTAAATAAAAACAAAAATTAAAGGAAAATTGATTTTGAAACCATTTAAAAACCATATATTTTACTTTTTGCATCATTACAATGCCTATTTTAAATATTTACAAAAATAAAATACATTACATTAAAAAAAACATTTTTTTCTCTTAAATTGCGATGTCGAAAAGAATTTTGTTGTCAATTTTTTTTCAATATGATTTCAAAATTGTTGGTTTGACATCAATTACACATTTATAATTGAATCCCAACCCAACCCTACTATTTTGCCAATGAAGCGTGATATTGTGAGAGTCCCGTGTGACGGGGAGCGTAGCACCTCTAGCTCGTGCATGGTGAGGTCGCTGAACAGGATGATGCGATTCTCCTCGACGCGGACGATCAGGCCGGTGTCTCCCTCGTAGCGGCCGGCGAGGACCTTCACGTGGTCGCCCATACGGAACGACTTCTTGAGCTCCGTCGCCTGGAACTCCAGGGGTTCCTGAAACCAACACGACAACAAGATAAATAACTAAAATCTGATTGCACTTGCATTGCAGTCGCACACAGGTCAGGAGGGAAAACTTTTTTTTTTCAAATAAAATAAAACAGAAAACAACACACGGAAATATCGCAGCGTATCACGGGTTCCGCGGAATATGACCACCAAAATAACTGTGCACACAATTAAAATGGGTTTTCTTGGGAATTGATTCCGAATCGATTCTTGGGTCACAACGATCAATTCCAATTTTTTCGAATTGATGTCATCTCGAGTAAGAAATAATAATGATAATTGATAATCAAACACCTGGTTCCAACATCAGTCAGGTCAGGGGGTGACGTATCAAAAGTTTCTCGGGCTGTGGACTTTCAGTGCTTGCTAGCCATTAAAAATAAATAAGAATACAAAATAAATAAATAAATAAACAAGTAAAGCCGAGCAACGCACCTTGAGGACCTCGTGGCTGGGCATGACCATGATCATGTTGCCGTCTATCGCGATGATCTTGCCGAGCATGTTGAGCAGCTCTCCCTCGCAGACCTCGACGTTGTCTCCATTACTGAACGAGTGGGTGACGGCGTTGGCCCCGTCCTTGCCGCCCCCCGCGGCCGGCAGCTCGATGTCGATAGCGTCCGGAGCCTCCTCAAACTTCTCCAGCTCAAACAGGGTGGGCTTCACGCCTGCCGGGAGAAACAACACACCAGGGCTTATATCGTGTGAACGGGATGTCCCAAAAATCGTATCTCGTGCAATTTTCTACAATCCAAAAGAAACTGATCCGACAAACAGGAAAAATTGCATTGCTTACGACTAAGACTGTTTCATATCCGTCAGAGAACAAACTAATCCAATCCAGTTGAAGAATGAGAAGGGAATACAGAGTCCCTCAAAGATTGACCGTAACCACTAACCAGTTTGATGTGATGATCACATCAGCCGTCCCACTTACCTTTTATTTCACAATTAATTTCTTTTCTATTTATCTCAATCTTATTTGATTTGATTTGATATTGCTTAACGTCTCATATTAATGCACTATAGGCTATTCGAGACGATGAGTGGTGATGGATGAGAATGAAGCATGAATAGAAGGGAGGAGGGGAAACCCGGTACCGGCATGTAGCCTACTCCTTTAGAAAACTAACAAAGGGACCAGCGACTTTACGTCCCATTCGAAAGGACTGTGTAACCTTGACAGCCATATAGGTTCCTCCGCTAACCCAGACTGCCGAGTAAACGTCGAGGAGAACGAAGCCGTTACACTAGCTCTCGAACCCTAGTCTGCTCTAGCCAGCGGTATACGTGTCTCATGGCAGAGGGGTCACCCACTCTACCCCTGACCACGCCCGAAGGCTGCTTAACTTTGGTGTTTGAGTGGGAACCAGCTAAACACTCTCAGCTAAACTGCAGGCACTCAGTCTTAGACGTTAAGCAAATAAATGAATACGCGCTCACCGTCTGCGATGATTGCGCTCATGGTGAAGTTCTTGAACAGGAATCCCTTCCTGTTGTATCGGTTTCCCCTCGAAGATGAGGAAGTCTCCGTCGCTGGTGACCTCGCCTCCGATCGCTCGGATTCCCTCGGGATCAAACGGCTTCATAGCTGGGCGGCGCTTCTTCTTGCGCTTGCTAGCCTCGCTCTCCTGTGAGGAAACAAGGTTGTGGTATAGCCTCGTCGACAGGTCGCACAATTGTTTAGGAGTTGCAGTCGATAGGGCAATGGTCAAACTAATCTCCCACCAGAGCGCAGAACGATCGGGAAGTGACCACAGTTGTCTTTACGTTGATAAAATAGGAATTTAACAACATCTTGGCGGCAGTGCATTATTGTTGTGTTGGTTGACAGATTTCCCACCAGAGTACAGGACGATCAACGTTTGGTCACTGCCATGTGTAAATTCCACTGGAACCAAAATGTTAAGAGTCCTGTGGTCACTCCCCGATCATGCAATCCAGGCGGAGAATCGAGGCCAACCAGCTTGGCATTGCCCTGTTGCAGGAGATAATGGCATTTAAATGTCTATACCTATTGATTTTATTTTATTTGAATAGTTAATACTTAATAAACACATTAATTAACACTTTACAGTATGCAATGGCAGTTTGGGCTTTCAATTGTACATTTAATTTGTACATGGATAGTTCCTAACAGTAGGCCTCCTATCACATTTGTGCAAAAATGGATATCTAGGCCCTACATCATGAATTGATAATTTATATCACTGTGTATTAGAAGTAGGCTACTTAAAAAAATAGTGTTTTGTAAACTACTACAAACTAACAAAAAGAAGGGGGGAAAAATTAACTTTTTTTCACTCAAACTCAAACTTTTTTAAAGTTCAAGTTCGAATTTCAAACGTTCGCAAATCCCTAATGTTCAGTTACAGAAACTCTGCGTGAACGAGAGAGTGAAAGGTAACGTTACCGACTGCGTGGTTCTCAGGGCGCCCCTCGGCCTCGTGTAGTCTATCCTCGGCAGTAGCTTCAAGTGGACTTGGTTCTGAGCGACGTCAACATAGTCGACCTGGGCAACGTCGTCCTTGTAGATACCTGGGGGAGACACGCAGGGTTACTGGGCGTTAAGCGGCTGTCACACGATTGAGAAAATCGCGCGAGTTGGCTCGCGCGAGTTTATTACCATCCTTGTCACACGACAGTCAATGAAGGTAACAACAACGCCACCTATTGGTGTTCACTGGTCACGTGTTATGGTAGTGGGTTCTGATTGGCTCTCGCTACCTCGACTTGCTAGGAAGTTGAACAAGCTGGACATTTTTCGTAGCGAGCGCGAGCTCGCGCGAGCTGGCTCACCGTCTGACGGGGAGGCGGTGAGTTCCATGTAAACAAGTGTAGGCCTACTCAATTTCTCAATCGTCTGACAGGCGCTTTAACAAGTGTGGAGAAAGCCTTTAAATAAATAAATAAACCATCATCATTATCCATCAACGCTTCCTACTTCTGGCAGGGTCAGCTTGGGTTTTGCTACCAAATTCTCCCACTACTTTCTATCCTCCCACAATCAAATAAATAAATAAATAAAATAAATAAATTGTATTTAGAGTCTACCCACTCAGTTATATAACTGATTTTCAGTGGGGGACATTAAACCAAAGCGACCAAGCCAACCCTGTAGGCCCCGACGCAATCGACGAGTGAGTGATAACCAACCAAAGATCGATATTTTTTAATGGAAATATAGCAATCAGTGATATGGACAGTGCGAACACCCGCAGACACCGTCAGCACAACCAGTAAGGGGGCTTACCTCCCAACTCTGGTGCTCGGGAGACAAAACATCCATGACTTGCCCTGGATTCAAACCAGGAGCCTTGGCAACAAGAGAAAAGCTGCCCTCCTGCTGTTGCTGGGCCAGGGTGCCTGCTATTCAAAGGTCATATGCAATCACCGATCACTATCAGTGTACCACTGCTGCTTTGATTAACCCATTCAGACTTTCTTTAAAAAAAAGTTCAATGTATTTCTAGAACTTTCACAAATATTGAATATTTTGTAGCCTATGGTTAGGACCACATTCAATATTAATTAACCAAGGCTGAATGTACGTATTATCTTGTACTTGGACAGCGGCAAAGGTTCCTCCGCGACTCACCTCTCTTGAGTCGCACCCACTGTTTGTTCTTGAGTCCGGTTTGTTCCTTGACGACGCGCAGAACGTCCGTCATCTCCTTGATCGGAACCATCTGAGACAGACAACGTTGTCATGAGTTGACCGTGTACAAGCATGAGGAGCTTATATTTAGCTCGTATATTCTGAGAGGATACTTACAAGACATTTGTCTGCAACCTAGTTCATCAATATGATCAAGATTCAATGGTGAGTAATGATGAAAATGAGCGAACGGAAGACCATTTACTAGCACTTTGTCTCCTCATGTCGAAAAGTATTAAGGGCAACAACAGTAAATTGTATAATTTCAAATTTGTAAGGGAATGTTACTCAAGCATGGTAGTATATATCTTTAGGTGATTTCACTTGCGTATCCAGCAATGCTATTTTTGTGGTCGCTTAATGCAAGCAGTTCAGACGGACGTCGCCAGGATCGCGACGTGACAGGTGGTAAACATTTTGTATAGATGACGGTGTGCATACACTTTATTGAAGGCCATGCATTCAGATCGGTAGGCGGAACGATGAGCTGTCTGATTGGTCCCCAAGGCCGCCATCTTGTAAGTTCTACGTCACATGACTACCACCTGACACGTTGCGCATTCTGTCGGCGACTGTCTGCACTGCGTGCATTAAGCGACCACAAAATTCTGGCAGTGAAATCACCTAAAGGTATATACCACCATTTACTCAAGTCGAGTTACCATTGAAGAATGAGTGATGCCAACTAAATAAGTAAAAATAATTCTTTGACCAATTAAATAAAAAAAATAAAACAACTAAAAATTCCTTGGTCAATTGACCAAACGCACGTAACCAACCCGCCTACCTGTTGAGCCCACTGTCCCATGCGCAGGTTGCCTACGTTGTTGATGGCGGCCTTGATGTGCGGCTGTTTGTAGGCCTCGATGTAGATGTAGCCCTTGACTCCCTCGGGCGAGATCACGGCCTTGATCTGGAGCGGGTCGTTGGTGAACTGGTACGCGATGAACTTGCGCATGAGGAGCAGGCATGTGGCCTTCTCCTCTCCGATACGACACTTGACCATCCACAGGTTGGGGTCCCTGGAGCACAAGACACGAGCTATAGTGCCAAGTATGTAACAGGCTAGAGCGCATGAGGAGCAGGCATGTGGCCTTCTCCTCTCCGATACGACACTTGACCATCCACAGGTTGGGGTCCCTGGAGCACAAGACACGAGCTATAGTGGCCAAGTATGTAACAGGCACCTGTACATTTAATGAACTGGCTACCATGTAAAATAAATTAGAGACCACAGAACCAGACAAATTTAAAAAGATACTTAAGATCTACCTCACAGCAAAGGCCTGTTGATATTATGAAGTTAGCAAGTTTGAGAATGAACATAGGAACAAGAGTATAAGAATGTCAAGCCTAAATTCCACAGTTAGTGGACTTTAAGCTGTATTTTTTAAAATTGTATATTGTTGGATGTCATTGCATCAACTCCAAGGGACTAGAATATTACCTCTAGGTACTTGTCGTGAAGATGATTTGTCATAGAATAGGCCTAAGCAGATCTAGACCAAATGACTTGGGCAATATTGATTATTTTGTTACAATCACAATCATGTTTGTAGTGACTCTTGACTTAATAAAGTTATTAACTGGGACAATCGCTACACGTGTTCCCTCTAGCCTAACAACTGTTACGTGCACCGAGTGCGAGGCAAGCGTACGTACTTTACGCCGGGCAGCAACGTCTGCTGCGTGATCTCGTCGGACATCCCCTCTCCACCATCGCCAAAGTGCCGCTGAACCGCTGTCTCGTCGGCGTACTTCTTGCGGAGGTATTCCTCGATCTCGTCCTCCTTCTGCGAGCTGGAACGTGAGAACAGGAAGGTTATAGAAGGAAACATTTGTCTCTGCCATCAACAAACAATCTTTCGGGTGTAGCACTATGCACGCGTACATTCCCAGATTGTATTCCCCACGAGGGGTCTACGAACCTGTTCAATGAGGAAATTTTACGGAAGCAGGGCCTACTGGTAAAGCATTATTAAAAAGGTTAAGAAAGTAAATTCCGATCCACAAGGACAGTAACGAAAGGGAGGCATGTCCCTACTGGGTGGCTAGACGCATGGTGACATAATGTAGATGCGGACACAGGAAAACAACATAGAATTCTATCGGCTGAGTTGTTTTGAGTTTGGGTTGTTTTTGTAAATTACATATTTGTATTCCAAATCATAACTTCCTACTGCTCTCTTGTGATTAAAAACTATCGTATGCTACGTGCTGAATTAACTGTGACATTATACTTAATATAAGACTAGGTTGGATGGAAGAAGATAAGGCCCAGCTGGCCATGATCCCGCATAGAAAAAAAATACGTTTTATCTATCTAGGGTAGGGCCCTACAAATCTTACTCTAGGTAGGCTACCCTAGTATAAGTAAAATGAAGGAACACTATTCCCCATTTAATTCAATCTCCAAGGGACCTAACAGAAATAGCAAACAGATTATATTGAGCATTTGTATGGTATGGATGTCACCACTTGCTTGAATCAAACAGACACCACCATGGTTTACTATAGACTAGAAAGATCCTCACTCCCAGAGGTTTTGAATGGATGTATCCCTTGCTTGAATCAAACAGACACCACCATGGTTTACTATAGACTAGAAAGATCCTCACTCCCAGAGGTTTTGAATGGATGTATCCCTAGCTTGAATCAAACAGACTACACCAGGGTTTACTATAGACCAGGGCTGCCGTTTTAACAGATTTTATCCGTTTTTACGGATATTTAGGGTGAAACACGGATAAACGGATTTTTAGTCTTATTTACGGATATTTCGTTAATTACGTTTTCTATGCTTATTTCCGTATATTTGAATCTGCACGGGCTAATTTTGATTGTAAACATTGGAGGCGGGGCGATAATCGATTAGACTTTCGATAGGGGGCGGAGCAAGGGCGGAGCCGTGTCCTAGACATTGTAGGAACTGCTTCTGCCAGAACAGTTGCTTTTGGGAGGATGCATGCATTGAATTTGTCCAGGTAACCCGGTTGAGCACCAATATATAACCTAAAAATAAAAACTAATGTGTTGACCATTATCCTATGCTCCACCGAAAGCCATTCTAACATGTCTAACATATCCTTTATTCTAGTGTACTTTCTCATTCTTAGAATAATTCTCATGCTTTTATTTTGGAGAACTTGTAATCTAATGTAATCTAATTTTAAATCTAATCAGTGGCAGCCCTGCTATAGACTAGAATGATACTCACTCCCAGAGGTTTGTTCCTCGGCGTCGGCCTTCGATCTCTCGCGCCGTCGGTCCCATTTCATCCAAATCATTGTGGATAATACCTGAGAGGGAGAAACAGCACGTCAGTCACGAGGAGGAGCTCGCACTAGCACTGAGCCCAACCATGGGGCACTAGATACTTTTTGTTTCTACTTTCTCTCTCAAGCTCTGCCTAATATGCAGGACGATCCTATACGCATTAAATGTGACAAGTAACGCCACCATGTTAAAGTCAAACATACGACAGCTCTTAGAGAATCGTCCTGAAGGAGTAAACAAAGTGATCCATGATTTATATTGCTGAACGTCTCATATTAATGCACTAAGGGACTAAGGCTATTCGAGACAATGAGTGGTGATGACTATGAAGTACGATTATGAAAAATGCCTTATGCGGGACTCAAACCCACATCCTCGTAGCGCCATAGGCTTCGGACTAGTTGCATGTACCACCAAACACAAAGCGGTCAGAAACAGTGAGCAGAGAAAGCAGAGGTAGAGTCCAAAGTGTCGCGGGTGGAGGATGAATGAATGAGAGTAATTAATAGGGTTGGGACTTGACATAGATTATTTGACATCGACATCGATGTCGAATAAAATTGGCTTTCGATTTGAAAACATTGCCTATTTTTACATTTAAAAAAAGGGGGGAAAAAATTAAACAAAATTTTCTGTTTTTTTTTGTTTTTGTTCGATGTCAAAAAATAATTTTGATATTTTTTTTCGATGTGATGTTGAAATTATTGGTTTGACATCGATTTCGAATTTATAATCGAATCCCAACCCTAGTAATTAATGCCATCTCGCAACGTACCGCCCATCTCCTGCGCCCCCTCCTCCCAGTCGTCATCATCTTCCACCTCATCATCCACCTCCGCCTCGTCGATGATGAAGCCTCCGTATCGGTCGCCCGCCTTCTTCTTCTTCGCCGGACGACGGTTGTCTTCCTCGTCCTCTTCCTCATCGTATTCCTGAAATAAGAACAAAATTGAAATTGAGTGTTTAAAATATGTAAAGCGTAGTAGGCCTAGCCCTATATACCTAATTGGATGAGCGTAGCGAGCGAAGCGAAGATTCCATTTCACTACAGTGGAGAAAAAAATCAGGAATGTTTTTGTTTTTTTTTCTTTCTTTTTTTGTATTTTAGTGTGTTTGTTAACACGATTCCGGCTAAACCGATACTCCGATTACGATGAAATTTTATGGAGGTCTTCGAAATCTCTGAACTTAGAACTGCCACGTTTTTGAGCGCAATGGGGAAATTTTTTCTTATAAAAATCTGCAATTTTACGATTTTTTTCGATTTTTAAAAAATTTCTTCGACCTCTAACACCTACATGCTTTATCCGATTGTAATGATTTTTTCACAGAACCTTAATTTTATGAATTAAGATATTCGTGTGAAATTTGAGCGTAATCGAAAAATTTATTCTCATGAAAATCGAAATTTTTCGTTTTTTTTTCTTTTTTAAAACAATTCTTTGACTTATAACAACTACATGCTTTATCCTATTGTAATGATTTTTTCACAGAACCTTAATTTCATGAATTAATGTACTCGTGTTAAATTTGAGCGCAATCGAATAATTATTTCTTATGAAAATTGCAATTTTACGATTTTTTTATTTTTTTAAAATTACGATGAATTAAAAAAATTAAATTAATTTTTATTTATTTTTATTTAATTTTAAAAAAAATCTTCGACTAAGTAATGATTTTTGCACTGAACAACAGAAAATCCGCGTAACACATGGCAGCTCAATGCACCAATTACGCTCATCCAACAACGCGGCGGGACTTAAGCGTTTTCCTAGTGTAGTAATTGTGACTTGGATCCGGAAACAAAAGGAAACTACAAGTTGCAAACTCTTGGCTGCAGATGAACAGTTGGCCAAGGGCCTAACACCAGTTAGGGAATGGCATTTGGCATTTGGAAGTTAGCACAGCTATTCGCTCGGACAAGAAGCATCCGAAGTATATGAAACTTTGCAAAGTTGTCAATAAATAAAGCATGCATGGACATCTCTGATGTGATAGATGTTTGAAATTTTGTCTTAATCAGCCAGAAAAAAAATCACGAATATAGTCAAATTTGGAGTTTTTAACAAAATCAAAATTTGTGAAAACTAATTTATTTTTTATAAATGATTTTAAAACAAAATTTGAAAATGTGTAAATGCAGAGCCCTATATTTCCACATTTGTTTTGCCAATAAAGAGTATGTTAAATATTTTGGAATGGTTAAGTGTTAAGGAGACTATAATGGTATTGGTATTAGTTTTCATTTATAAAATTAAAAATAATTAGGCCTATATGCGGTGCCGAATTATTTAGTTGAAAAAATGACTGATGTGAAGAATATACATAATTTTAATACAAGGGGATCTGTTGTTGGAAATTCTTTTCGAATCAGGTGTAATTAAAAAAAAATGCAAAATTCTATTTTTATCTCTGGTGTAAAAGAGTTTGATAAACTTCCAATTGAAATTAAAAGTGTAAAAAGTGTAGGATTGTTCAAATCCAAATGTATTAAATGGGTACAACACCAGGTTTTATAGAAATGTTAGTAAAAAGAAACAAAAATGTTATTAATTAATTATTAAGATAGGTTATAATATGAAATGTCAAAATGTTGTGATGAATATTATTGTGTAAAATATTATTGTATGTAATGAAAATTGGCTACTTTGCCAGAAAAAATAAACTGAAACTGAAACTGAAATATGTTCAAAATTTTAAACACCTGTGGTGTCAGTCGGCCGAGCAAACATCAATTTGCCTAAAACACATGTCCTAGGCTCTCTTAAGGTAAATGGCCAGGTAGGCTAGGGAAGGCTACAACAACACAACACTCACATCCTCTGTATTAAGATCCTCCCCCTCGGGCTCCTGTTCATCTTCCACATCCTCGTCTTCTCCCGGTCCGGCTTCTTCTGCTTCGTCATCCCGGTTCCCGGAGCGACGGCTGCTGCCCGAGCCCCTACTACCTGCCAAGAACAATCACGCGTTATTTGTTTATTTATTTAATGTCTAGTTACAAAAACTGAATAACAAAGTAGGACAACAAATAAAATTAAGTACAGTAGGGCTACATAAACGCACACAAAATAAAGCCCATGTTATGCTATTGCCACGAATTTTGTATCTGCTAATGCACGAAAGATTAGAGACGAAAATTTCTGTAAAAACTCTAAAAAGAGTGAGAAAAGAGCTCTAAGCTTGACTAAACAGATACATAGGTACCTACCTTACAAAAAGGCATGTACCACTAGGCCTATCAAGAGAATATCGTTTGCACAAGGGTCAAGGTCAACTTACCCACAGATGTGCCGGACCTACGACTGGCATTCGAGTTTCGACTCGTGTTGGACCCGCGACTCATATTGGAGCCACGGCTTACGTTGGACCCCCGACTGACGTTTGAGCCACGACTGACATTTGAGCCACGACTGACGTTGGATCCCTGGCTGACGTTTGAGCCACGACTAACATTCGAGCCACGACTGACGTTTGAACCTCGGCTGACATTGGACCCGCGACTCGCATCGGACCTCGCTGACCTATCAGATCGAACTGAACGGACAGATCCAGCATCGGAGCGATTGCCCTGCAAATAAATGGAGATTAGTGACAAAACTAAGCATTTCTACTTTATCTACATTACAAATTGTTCTCCTTTAGCATAGGCCCTACCATCAAGTCTTAAGGCGCAAGTCGTAAGAAATCCTAGGTCTATGTATTGCGATGCTCACTTTCTCACACACAACTCACTGTTCTGATTTGCTCATCATCAAGGTCTTGATTGTAAGATTAGGATTTGGGTCAATTTTTTACAACTTTCACCTAAAATGCCTTATGAATTGGGATGAGTTGAGAATGTAGGGCCTACCTATTGAAACATAGGCTTACTTGGCAATTAGGCCCCTACATAACATGAGACTGGGCCTGCCTACCAGAGACTCACTTCTTATGTCTTAGAAGTAGTCTAGGTTTAGTTAAGGTTCTTTATTAGCATCTTTTTTTGGTTGTATTACATATATAACATCAGATTTGTGGTACTTTTTCGGTTGGTGTGGCCAAACTTCTTTGAACACTGTTTTAACCGTAAGAGTGGCAGATTTGTCAGGATTGTGAATGATGCTTTATAGGGTACCAGAAAGTAATGGGGGAGAGGAATTTAGGCTACTAGGTTTAAACTATCAAGTGGGTCCATGGAGTGTAGCTGTCTAGGCTACTAGCCTAACTAGGGCCTACTTTGAGATACTGTAGGCCTAAGGCAGGCTAATCTAAACGATCTAAAAGAGATCCTGCTACCAAGTGAAAACTCAATTGCAGAAATAAATAAAAACAGACTAAATAATAATAACTAGGCCTACCTAGGCTAAGCCCTAGCCTAGCCTAGGCCTAGGTGGTCAAGACATAGCTAGGGAAGGCTTTAGCGGTGGCCCTAGCATAGCCTGGGGAGCTATCCAAATAGTGACAAAACGCGTTCATTCCCTGGCCTTATTCTCGTTTTACGTCACCGTTACGCGTCATAATATCCGTGACGTAGCTAGTAGGGGGTAGCGAATATATATATATATCCGAATGCTATAAATGTGATGTAAGATGAAACGGTAATTATGCCGAACACGGTTTTCCGAGAAAAAGATGAAAAAATTTACTTACCATATTCCAGTGTGTGTAATTAATGTTCCTTAATTCATTTTCAGGTACCGCATTATGGTTTTTAATTTTGTAAACAATGTTTTTCATCTTTTCACTAGTGGAAATTGAGCCGTCATTTGTGCGTCCACATACTACATCGCCATGTTGATTTGGAAAGCGTGATCTCCTCTGACACGTCTCTACCGCTGCGTACGCAGCGTAAAAAAGTATTTTTGTTTCAAATCGCGACGTTAAAGGTTTAAAAAAGGTATTTTTGTTTAAAATAGCGACGTTTAAAGGTTAAAAAAGGTATTTTTGTTTAAAATAGCGACGTTAAGGTTTTGAAGGTTTGTTTTATTAGTAAAACACAACGGAAAAAACAGTGACAGCACAATTTCTAAAAATACCTTTTTTAACCTTTAACGTCGCTATTTTAAACAAAAACATTTAACTCTCTTACGCTGCGTACCAGCGGAAGAACCTTTCGGTGTACGCTTTCAAAACGTAGGAGGAGATAGCTCTTTCCAAACCAGTATGGCGGCCTACTTACAGTACGTACAGTGACAGCACAATTTACACAGGTAAAAAGACAAAAACATTATTAAAACAGTGAAAAGATCGTAATGCGTTACTGAAAATGAATTAGGGACTATCATTACCATACTGTGAAAAGCCTGGAAACATGTTTATGCGTTTTTTTCTCGGAAACCGTGTTGCGGCATAATTACCATGAAAACAAATGCTAGTGTAGATGAGCCAGATAAATAAGAAATACATACAATACAAATACTCGAACGCACTGGTCGAGACATTCGTCCTGAAAATCTGGGAATGAGAACACGAATGGCAAAATTCTTACCTGAGTGTATCTGATCTTGTGACTAGCCCTAGAACAGGGCGGCTGTTGACGATACGTGCGATAAATTGACGATTATTTGTAAGTTAATGCATGACGCAGTAACAAGGCCAGGAATGAGACCAAGAACAAGACCAAATAATGAGACCAAGAACGGCAAGAACACTATTCGGATAGGTCCTAGGCCTAGGCCTAGGCCTAGCCTCCAGCCCTAGGTCAACAAAGCTTTGTGCTTACCTCGCCTTCACTATCACTTGCGACAACACTCCCTCGCTCACTCTCGTTGTCCGAGATACTCGCCTCCGAATCAGACATAGTTGTAGTTATTCAAAGACTAGAAAAAAATAAGAACATTTAGTTCATGATGGGTTAAAAGCTCATAAATTTGGCTTGGCCCACGAGACGACTTGTTGCCGAAAAGCCACGAAGCCGATGAGACAGATGCAGTTTGAACTTGAGGCCTAGGCAGGCCTATTGACTAGGCCTATTATGCATTACTTGAAGCCAAACTTATAACGTATTGTGAGAAAGAATATTACCTGGAAGTATGAGAATGCAATTTCCGATAACCATCACAATATAGCCTATTAATTACTTGTAAAAGTGATTGCTGTGGGCCTCCAGCTTTGATTGAGGCCTAAAAAATCGCTGATAGGCTTACTACAAACAACTTCAGAAGAAAGATATCCCTACCAGATAACTACGACGCATCGTGCACTTTTAACTTCTTTGCTTCTAGCTTCCGAGTCGATAAAGAAGTTTAACTTTAGTTTAAATATTGGCCAGCTACTCGCAATTAGCAGCACCTCCTGGACTTATCTTTCGACGGAGCTTCACAGTTTACATATTGGCCGTTAGGTAGCAGCACTTCCTGGGCAACCAGAGTCGATAAAGAAGTTTCCAACGGCAACGGATATTTTTGTTTTCTAGCGTTGGTACTACCGCGAGAGTCAAACATAAGTCGAAAGTCGAAACGAAGAATCACAATCGACCTTAAAATATCGAGAGTCGAAGATAAGTCGAAAGTCGAAAGGGGCGTAACAAAAAAATCGAGTGGGGGTATCTCCGAAAAAGATGGCGAAGTTTTTAGGTCTTGATAAAGTTGGTCGCTTATTCCAAATAATTAAACAACATGGGGGAATTCGTGGCACTTTGGCCAAAGTTTACCGTATGGACGAGGCAAAACTAGGCACCCTAATTGGTGAAGACAAATATGGAAACAAATATTACGAAAATAAAATGTACTTCTATGGTAAGTAGGGCTACAGAATTCTAACCTAACCTAAAGGTAGAGGTCCTAGGACCTACAGCTGCTGCTCTTTTGCAGCTATTCTTTGCCCCAGACCTACAGAGCTTTATAGCAGAAATCAAACAAAGGACCCTAGCTGTTGACCCGATACTCTTTCGGTTGGTATGGACAGTATTTTTTAGGAAGTGGCTATTTAACCGTAGCTACGGGAAAATTACGATTCTCAATTCGTCCGTAGCATGAACGAAGATCAGCGGAAATAATCGAAGGTATCCGAATCGTCCGCGGGATACCCACCAGGTTGCCAGACGTGCCATAATTTTCGTTTTATGGTTATGCCATACATCTAGGGTGTCATTCGATAATCGTAGTGATGTGGCATAGTGACTAAATATGCATAGTTTTAGATGTATGCATAATTTAGGGTAATTTTGTGCCATTTTTTATACAAAGTCTATAAAAAACTCAAATTTCTCAAGTTATTATTCATATATATTTGAATTTATTCGTTGTTTTGTTGAATTCAGACAGTCAATTTGTGTTTTTATCTCTTTAACCAGTTTGAAAGACGCGCTGACGGTGATTAACATTTGGTAACACTGCGTCATGTGAGTTCGATCGATCGATCAGCACCCATGTGAGTCGATCGATCGAGTATTCTCACCCTCGCCGCCGCGCCGCGGGCCATGTTCATCTAAACAGTAAATTCACGATTTTCACTTCTGTTCATATCATTGTTAATAGCTTGTATTTGCACTTATGTACACGCAAAATTTTTAGTCTTTTAATTTTTCAGTTGTGCCATAATAATTTTCGGAAATCGATAATTTCCACATAGATGTTCAATAATTCCATTTTGGGAGTCTGGCAACACTGATACCCCGTAACTAGGCCAATAGCTTCAAATATCACAGTGCATTGTGGCAGAGTGGTAGCGCGTCCGAATTCTATGCGAGAGGTCGGCGGTTCAAATTTTTGTTTGGTCGTTTTTTTTTTAACCCTTTTATTTGGGTCCATGTTTTTTCTACAAATGATTTCACTACATTCGTCCCGTCGCAAACACAATTCTAGATGATAAAAGCGTTTAAAAAGTGGGTTTCGCCGTGCTAGTTCTAGGATACAATCGATAAGAGCGCACCCGAAATCCTTTTCCCTTAAAAACGAGTTTAGATTTAAAATAGCAACGTTAAAGGTTTGGTAAGTAGAGTATTTTATTAAAAAACGAGTTAAGATTTAAAATAGCAACGTTAAAGGTTTGGTAAGTAGAGTATTTTATTGAAAAGGTTGGTAGGCCTACTAAGTAAATGTCATAATAAACATGGCGCGCCGGCAACAGTGAAATGGTAGTGTTTGTGTTCAATCTTTATTAATTATAACATAATTCGTATATTTTCAGAGTGGTTATTATTGAATTAACGTAATTTACTTCCCGTTCCTACGGTTAAATTAGCAGGCCTAATTTTTCCGTACCCACAGTTCGAGTACCTTCGGTGATTTCCGCCGATGTTCGTTCATGCTACGGACGAATTGAGAAACGTAATTTTCCCGTAGCTACGGTCGAATAGCCTCAGCGTATTTTTTATGTGTACCTACAAAACCTTTAACGTCGCTATTTTAAATCTAAAGTAGGCCTACCTACAAAACCTTTAACGTCGCTATTTTAAATCTAAAGTGGGCCTAGCCTACCTACTGATCAAAAACTGTCCATACCAACCGAAAGAGTTCCCTGTTGACCCTACCTTAAACCTTTTGGCCGAGACCTTGGCCTTGCCTCTTTTGACCATTAAAGGGGCCTGCCCTTCTGTGAAAAACGTCCTGTCCTCACATTCCAGTGGCGTATTATGACCCAATGGTTGACGGCTCCCTTGACCAGTGGCGAAGCGTCGGGGTAGGCATTGAGACAGTGTCTACCCTACTCAATAAATTAATAACGAAAAAAATAATATTCTAAACGCTGTTTTACAAGTGAGAAATGGTTTTCAAACGTACGCGGGCAAAGCAACGAATGAACGCGTTACCTTTCTGCGCGGATGTGGACTCTTTCCATGCCTATGCACTACTTTGAGACGACTCGGATTCTGTCTCCGAGCCTTCCCCTATTTCACCCAAACTCTAAAGGCCCAGCGCTTGTCCACTCCCCTCCACTTCCCCTCCTTCTTCGCAAGTAGCATAGGCAAATGAGACATGTCTCCTCGCGCTTCAGCTCGTGTTTCGGCTGCATTTTCGATTGTTGCGCGCATGGATACTATTATACACTTGAATAAGCGCGCGAGCGTGCTCGAATAAGTGTTACAGCCTTACAGCTTGAGTTGTTTTGTTATATTTAATATTATTCTGATTCTAAAAGGGCTCCAAAATTGCAAAAAATATAATTAGGAGGATCGACAAAATGAAGTTTCCACTGTACAAAAACAACGTTATTTTGTTATTGCTTTCCGACTAATACTTTTTTACAACGCACCAAACGCATTCTAAGACCTTGATTTTCAAAATTTTCGCCTGCGGCGCTGATGTTGGGGGCTCTGCCCCCAAACCCCCCGTGCTTGGTTCCTTTCCCACGAATATACATGTACCAAAAGAACATGATTCGTCTGTGTCTACCCTGTAAAATGTTTCACGCTTCGCCACTGCCCTTGACCCACATTGCCTAAAGTCTGCTCTATCTATCTGATCTTATAATATCTCTCGAAGAGCTTCTCGTTGACACTGCCATAAACCCTCGTAATTTCTCATCCTCGTCTTCCTCCCATCTTCCCGTATCCCTCCCGGAACTTTTTCGGTTGGTATGCCTATGGACCGGTTTTACAAAACTAAAAACTACTTACGTTAGATTAGTCGACCTTTCCGGACTAGTTACCTGCCGTGCTACTTCTAGGATATTTTTTTATAAGAGCGCACCCGAAATCCTTTTCGTTAAAAACTACTTACCGGTAGGCCGAGGCTTAGTTGGTTTTCACTTTCAGTGTTTTTGTTGAAAAAAAAAAACGGGTTAAAAAACCGGTCCATACCAACCGAAAAAGTACCTCCCTCCCTGTAGGGTAACAATAAGTTTTAAAATGTAATTATCTTTGCGTCTTTTCCTTCTTGAAGGTCGAAACCGGTGGGTGGACTACGCCCAACAAGTAGGGATGAACTATGACGGATCTCAGGTTCCCTCTGACTGGTACGGCTGGCTTCACTACAAGACTGACCTGCCTCCTTTCAAGGTAAGTCACCTTAGTGGGGGGAGTGAGTGGTTGCCACCGGGCGGAAGGGCCCATTAGTAACCTTAAGAAGTGTTATGTTTAGTGGATCGTACAGTAGAATGGATACACTTAAATTATTACAGTGAATGTGATGCACACAGACAAATCATAGATACCTTATCGAAGAGGTTTGTGCATTAGTATTGAACAATAAACAATAATATCAGTAAAAATAGTGCAACTTTATCGGGGGACATGCGTCTGTTGGGCCTCTGGTATATTAGCCATTATTCACAGCCACCTTGTCAATGGTAGGTCAATTAATAACATAGGCCCTGCTGTTTGTTGGTTGCAAATTGCAATCAAATGTTTCCAACTTCTTTCTATCCTCCCACTATCATATGTCTTCCACATCTTCCCAGCTCTCTCCTCTTATGGCATCCTTCCATCTCTTCCTTGGCTTCTTCTGTCTTATTCAATCTTTCCTTCTTCCTCGGCATCCTATCTTCCCCCATTTGTGTCCTCGCCATATCCTTCCCATCCTGTCACTTAACTCGGAGCTAGATAATCCTGTGCCCAGGTTGTCCGGTGCAACTAGGCCTAACGATGCAAATAGGGGCAACCAGTAGCCCTATCAGTTTTAATTGCCCACCCGGGTAGGCCTAACATAACTTAAAAATTCCATATCTTAAATATCAACCATAACGATATAATATTACAAAGCAAACAATTGTGGGATTGTGTAAACTTTAAATTATTTACGGGCAACTAAAAATTGTATTCACTTGCCAAGATAGCCAAGTAAGTTTTAAAAACCTCAAGCCCTGCCATACTTCTCTACACCCAATGACATTCAATTAGGTAATATGCTAGACTCTCAAGTGTGGCCGTGGGAAGCATGCCAATTAGAAGCCATCATGAAGGGGGAAAAACAACCGTCTAAATGTATGTAAATTTGTGCATATTTAGATGGTGGTGCTCTCCCATCCACAGCCACTTAAATCGTCAGATTAGTCAACTAATTGAAGTATCTATGTGGCAGGGAAATGATTTTCCCCTTTCATGATGGCTTCTAATCGGCACGCTAGCGCTCTGAGTGAAGGATAGGAGACAGAGCGTCTAGCGCTTTGTTACGCAAAGCTTATTAATGTCATTGTCTACGCCCAGCATTGGGTGCACATTCGATCTTCAAGTTACCGAGATTCTGTTCCCTCTGCCCTAGGATCCAAACAGGCCCAAGTACAAGTGGATGGCTGACCACACGGAGAACTTCTCGGGTACGGACAAGAGCTACGTACCGTACAGCACGACCCTGCCCAAGATAGAGCCGTGGATGCCACCCAAAGCTGGCGCCTGATCTACCTAGATGCACCCGGCTTCTCTAGACTGCTAGGTCTGTTCTGCACGTGAGCGACCTTGGCAATGCATTGGGGTCGTTGTAGAGATGCAATACACTCTACGTAGTAGAATGCTCAGCTGGGCATGATTAGGCCCTATTCACGGTATTTTACAGTTCTGGAAAATGCGCAAGTCACGGAAATAACTTTCTTGAAGTCAGGAAAATTATTTATGTTTCTTGAAAATTAAATTTGTTCTAAATTTATTTTCTTTACATTGTCCACTCATGCAAGTCTTTCACCACCTTTTAAACAATAAACTAAAGAGTCTGACCCAAGGGTTAATTTGTTAATGCTTTCTTCTCTCCCAATAGCAATAGTCAATGCGTGCATTGAGCGAATGATCTAGTAGACATCGTTACACTCTGCATTGTCAGGCTCGCTCACTGAACTTTAAGAGTCGTCTGTATTTATTAAGCTGATTTGTAAATAGATTTAAGTTTGTAGTCCTCTTGAACATTATTTGGTTTAAATGAATTTGTGTAAATAATAATATAATAAAAAAGTAACAGATATTGCCAGGATTCCTTGTTGAAAGCCTACTTTATTATTAGAGTGTAGAGGTGGTGGGTTGAGGAAGACTGTTACAACTTACAAGTACGTACATACTTTATTTATTCCTTGTTTTATTATTATATGGGACGGTTTGTATAGGACAAAACGGGTTGCGAGAATTGTCAGCACATTCACAGTGTTTATTTAGTTGTTATCTCCTTTGTAAATCAGTTTTTAAGCAAGCGTTTCCATTTGACTGCCGGAAAAAATAGTCACTGGTTTTGTTTGTTTTTTATTTATTTATTTTTTGTTTGTTTGTAGGGCCTATGTCTCGCCATAACGTTCGAACGGAGGTTCGGATCGAGGGATTAAATGCCATTAGTTTTGTGCCAAAATCGTTCAAAAAATTACAAAGTTACAAAAAAGCTAAGTAATCGAAAGTTTTTTTTTCAAACTAAACGGCGACAAAATCTGAGGTGGCCAATCATTTAGAATGTCCGTCCGGCCCTATGTTAATTTTATTTTGATCCGATAAGTAGTGTAGATGGAAATTACATTTTAACAAAAGTTACGTTGGCAACGAAAAGTCGCACGAGGTTTCTGGCCACTATGCACTGCCACCTAGAAGTAATCAAAATACCAGTGGCGACTCGTGCTATTGTGCGCTGGTGCTGTAGCACCACCACCATAAATCATCCATCTCCATTAAACTGATTTTTGATAAGTTCAATGTGTAGGTATTGTAAAATTAAGTATTCAAAAGTATCCGCGGCCGTGCGGATGGTCAACTTTTTCATACCGCGTAGTACATGGTGGTGATGGTTTTGAACCAAGCATATGTAGAAACCTGCGATGTGCTCCGCACCGAATTCGACGACTTTTAAGCCCTTTTAGCACGCAACGACAGGGAATAACACGGGTAAAACGAAACGCAAACCGGTCTTCTGGTGCTATCAAGACTCGCGCACTCGGGCTCTGTATAGGTTCGCCCGCTAGCCTCGCACCCTTGCAATCACTTCACTCGTCAGTCGTCAGTCTTCAACCCTACAGCAGTCGCTGTAGGTAATTGTTGTTTAATTTAAATTGATTGCAGTTTAATTGTTATTCAATTATTTTTATTTGTGTGGCGGAGGTGGGTATTGTGACAACCTCACACACCCCTCCTTCCCTGTCACACATAACCCATATAGGCCCTATGCATGATTTACGTTTGCTGTATATTAGCACCACGTGTTCTAATGTCCACGAGCCGCCACTGCAAAATACTATCGAGGAAGCAGTTTATTATTTGTTGCCAAAGAGTTAAAATAGTTTTCCCAAGGAAATGGTCCTCTAGATGGCGGTGGATTTTATCCACAAAGTAAAGGTTTACCGCTTTACCCAAATATCTTGGCAATAATAAATAATATTGGAAACATGGCCCCGTGGACAGCAAACGTCGCAAATTTTAAAATTTAAAAAAATGTTCAATGTGGGTCTAGCTATAGCACGTGCTTGCTTATCAACGCGTCCAACTGAGCGTTTCCTAGTTTAACTGATTAGGATAGACGTTAAATACGTAAATAAATGTTTAGAATACCAACAGAATTAAAAAGATAATGGCATCCATATATGCCAACTTAGTAAATTTAGTTTACACAAATGCCAAAACAACTACCCTAATTTAGCTATCTAATTAATTATACTATTTTGTAGGGATGGGATTTGATTACTATAAATTTGTAATCGATGTCAAACCAACAATTTCAACATCACATCGAGAAAATAAATCAACATCAAATTTTTTAACAGAATGGGGATTCCCCCCCGCCTCTCTTTTTAATATAAAAATAGGTAATGAAATTATGCAAAAAGGTAATGATATATGGTTTTTACATGGTTTAAAAATCATTTTTCCTTGGCTTTTTTTAAGATGGCAAATCGTTGTCGAATCGAAAGTAATTTTGCTTCGCCATAACCGAATAATCGATGTCAAGACTAAACCCTACTATTTTGTTGGTACCGGTATGTAATTGTGTTCATTTCGGAAGCAGTTTTAATGCATAACAGCAGAACCCTGATGGTTTTAGAGATCGGTCGTGTCGTGTACTAATTCTTTCATAGGCCTAACCGTTGGCCACAGTGCAGCAATACCTCGGCCGTGACATTCTTAATTAAACCAACTAGTAATGTAAACAGTAGCCTACGTACAGTACTTCCCCTACTCGTCGCCTCTTATCCACTCTATAACTGTACCCTAGCCTTTATGAATCCTCTTATAGTTCTAAACAACCTCACTTTGATATTATGTTTTCGTTCTAGAGTGAAAAATGCCTATCGGCTTCTTAGATTGGAGAAGGGTTGACAGGTTGGGAAAGCATAGAGAACATAAATCCCAGCCTGAAGGGCTGGGGGCGACAAAACTTTTCACCTGCTGATGATTAGCTGCAGTCGTCATCAGCAAGTGAAAAGTTTTGTCGCCCCCAGCCCTTCAGGCTGGGATTTATGTTCTCTTTGCTTTCCCAACCTGTCAACCCTTCTCCAATCTCACTTTGATATTAGTATAGATTGGAGAAGGGTTGCTCTAAGAAAAGGAGAAAGCTTTAAATTAGCTGCAGTTGTCACCAGGTGAAAAGTTTTGTCGCCCCCAGCCCTTAAGGCTGGGCTTCCAAACCTAACCTGTCAACCCTTCTCCAATCTAAACTAAACTAGCCGGTTGGCCTTTTCCTAACTAATTGTCACTTTGGGGCCGTCCATAAATGATGTCACACAATTTTTTACCAAATTAGACCCCCCCCTCCCCCCTTGTCACAGTTAGTCACAACAAGTGTGACACCCCCCCTTTAATGATGTCACCAAAAAAATTACTGACCCCCCCCCCCGACATGCCGACATACAAAAAAAACTGGGACAAAATCAGTCACATCGAGATCAAATATTTGTATTTTCTTTATTTTTTACATTTCCACAGCTGCTAGTTATTGGTCATTTGTCCATGGCGAAACTGACCACTGGGACACTTCTCCCACCAATTGCAACGGCATGTTGCTATCCTCAACAGGAAGCACGGGCACATCAGTTAAATCAACGTCGTTTTCATCCAGCCACTCAGCATCTTCAGCTCCATTTAGTTGCTCTCGAATGATGCACATGAGCTCTCGCTGCCTGCGTGCTGCCAACCTAACCGGACGGATTTTTTGGTTCACAGCTGGCGGATCAACTGCGTGAGCATGCTTCTTGTGGTTAATGGCAGATTTTTTAGAAGCATGGTATAATCCACAAAGTATACACACGCGGTCACCTAACTGGGAATTTACAGAAGGACAGTACAAATCATATGGCACTTGTTTGTGCATACACTCTGGTTGTAGATCAAGTGCTAGACGCACTAGCAGTTGGGCAAATTTTAAGTCATCAGTGTGTGTTCCCATGTCAGCGGGTACTGTTAATCTTGCATCTTGTTTTACTGGTATCGGCGGAGGCAAAAATCCATCTTTCAAAATCGATCGCATGCTGCTTCGCATTCGGCTACAGCAATCTGAATCTAAGCATTTCACAACTTGCAACATGTATTGTGATTCTCTTACATGGATACAGGTCTCCCTGTCTAGAAGCCATCTTTAACCTCAAAACAAAATTGGCCTACTCCCACAGTCACCCACGCCACTAGAGGCAACTTCTTTATCGACTCCGTGCAGACAGAGGTGCACTCAGCAGGTGGCGCATTCTAGTGGCTAAAAAAAAAACAGTTTTGGAAATGCGTGAAATTGCGGGATTATTTGAAAAGTGTAAAATACTGAAAAAGTATCTGCACTAAAAAATGGCATTCTATGCAGTGCACGCATGGATGTCACAGAAGGACTGACCCCTCCCCCCCCCCTCTGTTACGTATTGTCACAATTTGAAGCCCCCCCCCCCCCAAATTGTGTGACATCATTTATGGACGGCCCCTTTGATATAGGCGCTCCACGCCAAGAAAGGAGATGCGCGCGCTTTCGACGGGCCAATCAGCGATCGTTATTTTAAATTGGAGCCTGCTGAATGGCTACAATTCACCCGTTAAAAGCGCGCGCAACTCCTTTCTTAGCGTGGAGCGCCTATATTAGTTTGCTTAGGTAGGCCTATAGATGAGATGAGGCCTAAATAGCTAGGATACTTTAACTGGGAACATAATAAACATGTTTCTGTGGGGGGAAGGTACAGAAGGACGACAGCTTACCTTAAAAAATATTAGGTAGGTCGCACAGACACCTAGATGAGTAGCTGATACATTTCGACCAACTAGTGGAGGACCTTTTTATCACTCAGCGTGAGTAGAGATACTTAAGTAGTATATACATACCATGCTAGCTTTAGAACTGAAACATGTTTATTCATGTTTCTAGCTCAAGAGTCACTTTGATATTAAATAAATACTAGTACATATAAAGCAGCTCCATCGAAACTTTTCAGATGCTGATGTCACCCGCGGGCTAGTTCTAAAATACTGATCACTCGTTGGCTCCGCTCATCAATACCTATTGAAAATACTGATCACCGATTGGCTCGTTAATGCCGCTAGCATCTGCATTCTTACTATGTTGTCGTTATGGTAATAATTAGGGAGCGGATGTTCAGGACCTTTCAAAGTGAGAAAAAGGCAGGCAAATAGTACCTTTAAAACACTAAAAATGGACCTAAAAACAAAAAAGGACTATTGAATTTAATCAAATTCTATTGTTTTCATTACTTTCAGAAATGTTTTATTACAGTTACACCAATATATTTTCGTGGAAAGGGGGGTAGGGGGAATAGTTTTGTCAATATATCAAACACAAGATGAAAAATTAAAAACATAATTTTAACATTTCAATTTCATTTCACATCTCTGACTCATCCCACTTTACAGTATTCAACAACAAACAAATCATTGCGTATGCTTGGCCCAATAATGTGGTAAGCTCGACACCGCACTCACACTCGCCCCACGTTTTGCATCCATTTTAGCAAATTATATCAAAATAGGACAATAGTACCTTCAAAATGGCCAAAACGATCTTTACTTATGAAATGATGTAAATAGGCATTTTAAGGCAAAATAAAATGCATATTTTTGGCATCCCTAACACTTGAAACATGTATTTACCCATAGAAAAAAAAGGAGATGTCCTGAACATTCGCTCCCTAATAATAATTTATGTACCGGTAGTCTTTTTGATTTAATTAAATGAATTTTTACTAGGGTACCTAAATACAAAATGTGACCGTGTGATACTGTCTTTGACGTAAGCACTGCGAATTTTGGATTTTTTTTGTAATAATATTTTCATATTAATTATCCCTAATATCATTATGTGAGCCGCTAAGGAAAACTGATGATCATTTTTTTAAATAGGAAATAAGCTGGTCCCAGCATATAGCAACTCTTAGCCCAAAATTGAGCTCGGCCTGCTACGCAATACGCGTTATAAAAGAAGCAATAGGCGTAAACGCGGCTAAATTAGCATACCACGGATATTTTGAGTCATATCTTAGATATGGTTTACCTTTATGGGGATATTCAACGCAAGCCACACACATATTTATAATTCAGAAAAGGGCAATTAGGACATTAGAAAATTTTGGACGGAGGGAATCTTGTAAACCTTCTTTCGTAAAACTGCACATATTGACATTTCCAAGTTTATTTATTTATGAAGCATTGGCTTTACTCTTGAAGAACAAGGAGAAAATTCCAACAAACTTCGCCATTCACAACCATAATACTTGCCAAGAAGAGGACTTCTATATTCCAGATAAACGCACTCTAAAATGCCATAAAGGTAGGCCTACTCACATGATAGGTTTAAAATTGTTTAATAGGCTACCACAAAACATTAAAATAATAAAGGATCTTCCAAAGCAACTCCCTGAACAGAATTGAAATCATATCTGATAAGGGGTGCTTTTGATACAATTGAAGAATTTTTAACTGCTCAAAATGCTCCTGAATTCAACTGCATCCCCTAAGTCTTTGCCCTTCTGAAATTGTTTATTTTTTTTTTTACCCTATTCTATTAACTTGTAACTTTGTCACCATGCTCTGTATTTGGTCTTATCTTTGTCTTAGTCATTTGACTCATTGACCTTCTGAAATTATTTAACCTGATATCTAAATTAAAATGAGACTATTCACTGCATAATGTGGGCCAAGTGCTATAATATCATATTTGAAATCATTTCATAATAGGGTGTTTCTTATTTTATAAAGCAGATGACTTTGTAAATAACTGTTAAGTATTGTTACTGTTTTATTGTCATAATGCTGGGATTTTATGTATTTTATGTATATTATATGTACCTACCTTAGACAGGATGTATGTTTTAACTTTTAATACCTAGGCCTATCTACACTAGGTCTATATCTTGGTTATAATAATTTATTGATATGAATTATTTTTATTGTTGGTTATAATAATTTTGTATGTATGTAGGCCTATAGGCACCAACTTGACAAATCCTATATCTTGTTATCATGTAAGATCTCTTGGATACTAATAAAACTAACTAACTAACTAACTATAGCAATCAGTCAGAGGCGGCTCTACCATAAGGGCATTGGGGCATGTGCCCCTCCTACTCTTTCCGCCAACAATCACTAACATATACGAGTTGTAGACGTCGTGGTACACATTTACATAAAATCAAATAGTTTGTATTTTCAATGTGAGCGCGCGCGCGCGGTAAGGAAACAGCGAACAACGCTCGACTCGAGTGAGCCTACTATGGGCTAGACGAAGTTGCGCCCAGGGTGCGCCTGCGCAGTCAGTTTTATTCGGAAATAGCCGAATCGTTGCCTCGCAATAAGCGTTGGAACTCCGGCAGGATGGGCATGATTTTAGTCGGCCCAGAGCTGTTGTAAGGAGAACATGTTACGCGCTGCTGCGTTGTGCGGGTAATCGAGGAATTCGCCGTGTCCAAAGAAAGAAGAGTACAACTTATTTACATGCATTAAAATACCAGATAAATTTGCATGTGCTGCTATTATCTTCTTTTACTTTAAGCAAGGTCGAAAAATATAGATAAATTACCAGTTTTAAATGATAACTGATTTGTGCCCAGGCCCGTATTAACCATTAGGCTAATTAGGCTCTAGCCCAGGGGCGCAACTTTGTTGCGTCCTAAAAAAATATTGAAAATATTTTTGTGTTATGAGTATAGTTCTCCCTTGCTCAAATCGCTGTAAAGGCTGTCTTGGAGCTAAATATATGCCAAAATTTTTCGCCTCCGGCGGCTGGGGCTTCGCCCCAGACCCCTTGTAGCCCACGCAAGTCCATTCAAATATATTGTGCCCTGCCTATTTTAAACCCCACGAGCTGCCGCTGCAATCAGTGGTATGGACAGTGCAAACACCCGCGGATCAACGCCAGAATCAACAAGTCCGATTCAGAACACCTTTGAATTTATTGTGCCTCGTTGCTAGGACGGGTCCAAAGTCACCGTTTACAAACTCCTAAGACAAGAACTGATGGAATTAATTCCAAATCAGAAGTTTAAAAAACTTCTGACTCTAACAGGAATCGAACTCTGGACCTTCTGCATTGGAAGCAGAGACGCTAACCACAAGACTAACGAGCCACACAAATCGTGACAATGATGTTCCATTACGTTGCAAGTTTTATTTGACATAGGGCTACATATTTCAGGGTTCCCACCGACCTGGAAAACCTGGAAAAGTCATGGAATTGAAAATATGGGTCAAAATGTCAGGGAATAGTCAGGGAATTGAGGAAAAAATTCAAAAACCTGGAAAATGGGAATTTATTTAAATCTAGGCTTATTCGGTTTACTCAAAAAACATATATTTTCACCGAATTTATGAAAATGTTTTCCCGACTCCAAAGTCAGAAAAATAAAAAAAATCAATCATTTGTTTTCGTTGCTAAAATAACCGTTTTAGGAATCTAGCAGTTTGAAGGTGAAATCTAGCGGATATTTAGGAAAGCGTCCACAACACAATAAAATAACACAAAAACTACATTATTTTGGTATTGCATTCAACCCACAACTTTTTTCTAAACGCACCAAACGCACTCTAAAAACCTGATTTTCAAAATTTTCGCCTGCGGGCTATTGTCCCCCCCAAAACCCCCGGACTTGGTCCCTATGTAATAATACCCTCGGAATATTATAGCCCACCCAGGATGAAAAGCCGGAATTCAACACTGAGCCTATGTGTACCCAACCACAAGGGCACTGTACAAGTTATCATATCACAAGTTATCATATCTCGAAACTCTCCTATCCCGCTCTGCTAATCGTAAAAGGCGATTCAAGAGAAAAAGTCCATCTCGCAAACATCAGCTAGTAAGAGCGGAGCATCTTACTCCCCGAAACCAGAGGCGAGCTCTGGCAATCGTCGTCGGAGACCTTGCCCCCTTCCCTTGACGACCCCTCGGCGACGATGACAATAAATAAATAAATAAATAAATAAATTTTATTTAGAGACTACTGCGACGTGAGAAACCCCTTCTTCCTCCCCTTACCCGTGGCTGGTTGTGACCAGCATGGGCCCCTCTCCTCCCCCCCCCCCACCCTTAGGCTAGAGTGGTGCATTATGACCTAACGGTTGACGCGTCCTTAATCCAAATAAACCAAAAAATCGAAACTCCCGGCGATCTTACAGCAAGTTATCTAGTTTCTCAACATAAGTATCTAGAGGGCCCTGCCTTCGAATATTCTTCTCGCTAGAAGGCAGTGGACACTCGGGTATATATATCTTCAGATGGCAGTGAATGTTAACTTTCTTTTGTCACCTCATTTAGCTGAAATGTCAGGATTTTGATGACCACGAAGTGTCAAAAACAAACAGCTAAGCAATGTCGATGCCTTGGACTAAGTTGGTTAATTTCATCCAGTTGATCGTTGAGAATGGTGGAATCAGGAAGTCAATACGACGAATATACTTGTAAGTTGTAGTTTTGTTTGTGTTTATTTAAAGGGCGCGTCAACCGTAAGGTCATAATGAGCCACTCTAGCCTAGGGGATGTCGGGAGGAAGGGCCCATGCCAGCCACGGGTAGGGGAGGAACGGGGGTTCTCACATCGCGGTCGTTATCTCTTTGTAAGGCCACGTTCACACAACCGTGTTTGGTACTCTTTCGGTTGGTATGGACAGTTTTTTTATGTGTACCTACAAAACCTTTAACGTCGCTATTTTAAATCTAAAGTACCTACAAAACCTTTAACGTCGCTATTTTAAATCTAAAGTACTTACTGATAAAAAAACTGTCCATACCAACCGAAAGAGTTCCCAAATTTCTTAAGACTTAAACAATAACGATTTACGTAGGCCTATGTCCTATCCCCATATCGTTCGTGTTGTCATGGTCGTCGTCGTCGTCGTCGTCGTCGGGGAGGTTGTCAATGACGACCGCCAGAGCTCGCCTCTAGTTGTTAGGTGATGTTTGCGAGGTGGATTGTGCCAATTGTACTGTAGCAGGTACTATTAAGTAGAGAATTTATTTATTTCCCGAAACTAGAGGCGAGCTCTGGCAGGCGTCGTAAGGGACCCCTTCTCCTTCCCTTGACGACCTCCCTGACGACGATGACAACGACGTTACGACACTATGACAAGAATATTGCGACGTAAGACCCCCCCCATAGTCTCCCCTTGCTGTGGCTGGATCTGCCCAGCACGGGTCTGTCCTTCCCGCAGCTCCATCGGCGCATAATGACCTAACGGTTGACGCGCCCTTAAACCAACCAACCAATGAATTAGTTACTGGGTTTTAAGGTCACACAACACTAGGTTATTAGTGCCCGACTGTTGTTATTTTTTTAAAGAGAGGGGCATAAGGGGAGACGCGAGGGACACGGGGAGGGCCGGCCTGTGCTGGTCAGAACCAGACACAGGCAAGGGGCAGGTGGCCGGGGGCAAGGGGGCGGGGGTTCCCCCACGTGGTGATTGTCTTCGTCTATGTCATCGTCCGTGTTGATATTGTCGTCGTCATCGTCGTCGTCATTGTCGTCGTCGTCGCGGAGGGAGTGAAAGGGAGGCGGAAAGTTCCCGACGACGTCCTCGTTTCTTCGCCTTGTATGTAGCATAGCAGACAGGTAAGCTCTGGGACTATTCTATATACTCCCCGGGTCCAGACGTCGCTAGACCCACCTGGACCCAGACGGGGGGTCCAAACAAACCATACTCCCGTCTCGATAGTCCTCGCTGTGTTCCAGGATGGACGATCTGAGAATGGGGGAGGTGATGGGGAAGGATTGTTACGGCAACACTTACTACGAGAACCGCAACTACTTCTTCGGTGAGTAGAAAGTATAATAATAAATAAATAAATTAGTATTTAGATTTAGTCATATAACTGATTTCAGTGGGTCCAAACCAAACCAACACTGTAGGCCCTGACGCAATCGACGAGTTAGCGATAGCCAACCAAAAGATAGATACCTGTTTTTAATAGATCAACGCCAGAATCAACAAGGCTGATTCAGAACAACTTTTCATTTATGTGCCTCGTTGCTAGGACGGCTCCAAAGTCACCGTTTACAAATTCCTAACCCAAGAACTGATGGACTTTAAGTCCAAATCAAAAGGTAATTAACTTCTACCTCTAGCGGGAATCGAACCCTGGACCTGCTGCGTTGGAAGCAGAGACGCTAACCACAAGACCAACGAGCCACACAGCAAGGTCCACTGGATTTCCAAGACCTCCACTAGGAGTAGATACAGTGGACCCGAGGGGCCGCGTCCACAGTTGGGTAGGGTAGAGGGGGTTGGGGGGGTATTAGTTATATTAGTAGTTTTAGGGCGCTTTAACAGCTAAGATTATTAGCGCCTCCAAGATGAAATAATAATAATAATAATAAATAATGTACACATCTTTCCAAGGGGAGGAACGTAAGGGATGACGCGGGGAGACAAGGGGTGGACAGGCCTGTGCTGGTCAGAACCAGCCACAAGCGTATGGGGAGGGCAGGGGTTCCCCCACGTCGTGGTCGTCTTCGTCTGTGTCATCCGTCCGTTTTGTCATTGTCGTCGCCGTCGGGGAGGTAGTCAAAGGGAAGGGGTTCCCCGACGACGACCCAGAGCTCGCCATTAGTTTCAGGGAGTGAAAGTCTCCTAATCACGGGCCAAACCACGAGAAGGTTGTGAGTTGGACTTTGATGGCCCGGGGGGGGGGGTAATTAACTTGTCCCCCCCCCCCTTGTGACAATGTGTGTTAGGGGGGTATATTCCTGTGACAATGACATCCATCCGTACCAGCAGCACTGTATAGAATTATAGCTTTTGTTACTGATGTAAAAAAGTACAATTCTATTTTTGACACCTAATTAAAATTAGTAACATTATTCTTTTATCTATATGTGACTTATTCCAGTAAAATTTTCACCAGAATATGGTTAATGGGGACTGGAGGGGAGGTGTGGGGGTGGGGGGAAAGCTATTTTTGTGACGTCATTTAAGGGGGTCACACTTATTGTGACAAACTGTGACAATAGAGGGGGAGGGGGTCTGATAATTGGTAGCAAACTGTGTGACATCATTAATAGACATCCCTCAACATTTAAACATCGCTTCCTCGCCGAATACAGCGAAGTTCCACATACATTCCGGAACACTTATCGACCTCCAATTTTCATCTAAAAATTTTAAAAACACTGGGGGGTTGTTTATAAAGGATATGCGCTCATTCCGACATTTTAAATAATCGTCTCGTAAGCTTTTTTTTTCATTAATCCTTTCCGTTACAGTGTATAAAAGTTGGACCCCCAGCCGAAGAAGTACCCAAACTTAAACATTGCCAGAGCGACCAGGGTTCAAATTAGGTTGGTCAATTTAGATTTTTGTTTGCTATAAATTTGTAATATTTTTGTTTGTTGATGTCCCCTAGACAATCTGTGGGTGAACATTTGAATTAATTTTGTATTGCTTCTTGAACGAGTAGTCAATAGACCAACACCCGCCACTCCACGCGCTTGCAAGTCCACTAGGAAATTGATGGATCTTGGTTGGGCAATAGATATGTACACTTACGACATTTTGTACTGGTTGTATATTTTTATTCATAATAACACATTGTTTAACATTTTGCTTTGTGTAATGCATATTTATGTATACAAATTTACTTGCATGAGAATATATTATATTAATAATAATCCTTTTATTTTTAGCTGAGTTCAGCTATTATTATATAGATACAGATTGAAATATGCTTTATATTCATTTTTTTTTAAATCAACATAATGACGTTAGGTCGAACTGATAAGACTTGTATCGCAAAACATATTTTGCATGTTCAACAACTTCTCTCCACTTTGTTCTATATCATCCAACACTTACATTGCTGAGGCCCGGACCTATTCTTAAGAAATATTACATTGATTATTGTCATTATTAATACAATCCAGAAATTTTAAACACTATCCTAAGTCGTCTACCCGGGAAGTAGGAGAATCGGGTTCAAACCCGGGTCGGGACAGATTTTGACATTTCTGTGTGGTAATAAAATGAACTTAGGCCCATACAGCTACGGGAGTTTTCCCGACTAATAAAATTGAGAAATTATTTCCAGATGAAAAGTATGCCTATATTATTTTTTCTATTGAATTGAACAAAACTATTGAATTTGAAAAGATTTAATTAATTATTATCGTCAACGATAGTTTTACAAAGAACATCGGCGCCATCTTTAATGCACTTCATCCCATCCATGAATTCCGTGCCCATAGTGATCATTTTGGTCAACAGATCGTCCTGATCGTGACCCTTGTGGTCATTCAAACACACAAGGATTTGTTTAATTACCTTGTATTCAAAGATTAATGCTCCGTTGACATCTTGGTTGTCTGCTGTACCCAAAGCAATGGTAGCGTTCTCCCTGCACTGTCCTGGGGTACGAAATCCATTTATGGATGCTTCGAAAACTTCAGCCAAGCGTTCTCCGTTGTCCCGACAACCTAGATCGTATTGGAGCTCTTCGAACTGGCGGAATAAACGAAACTTGGCTTGTTCGGTTGCGTTGAGACAAGCGTTCGCGTCCGAGGTGGCAGATTCCAAGCACTGAGAGTGCGCAGAACGACTTTCACAGTAAGTTTGGTAAGCTGCGCGAATATGTTCCGTGGTGGCATCTCTGTTGATATCGAAAAGGTAACAGCGTTTCCCATTTGCGTAAATCTTCTCATTTAATACCTCGCCCTCTTGTAGTTCAATCGTACACTCACTTGCTGTAGTACCGGCTTCGTTCCCCATAGCAGCAACCACCAACGCAATCACCACGAACAAACTCAAAATAGGCTTCATGTTTATTTTAAGAAATCTTTGGACAATGTAAAACAATACAGGTGTTAGACAATCTTCAATCGCAGTAGCTATCAACAAAGACACTTCTAGATTGCGTCTTCTCCTTAAAATGCATCACTATTTAACCTAACGTGGCTGTCGATGTTACATGATAATCTAGTAGGCCTAAGGTTAATAAGGTTCTATTTTTTGTGAACTTAAAACGAATCTTACGTCATTATTAATATATTTTATGACCTAATTATGATGGAATAACAAATTAATTACGTTAAGTGTAAAAATATACTAAAGTCGTTGATAGAGGAGCAATCGGACTTTGAGATATGTGATGCATATTGCATGTCACATGACGATGTTTTAAGTTTTAAACGATACGCCATCTTGGAACTGCAACCGAACAATAATCTTTTCCGGGATTTAATTTATGTACGTTGGTATTCCGTAGTTAATATCGATGGTTTTTTATTCGTTGGTCAAAATTCTCACAAAATTCATCGTGGATACCAAGTAGTTGGATGAGCGAAGCGAAGACTTCAATTTCACTGACCCCCCAAAAAATTTAGCTCGGGTGTTTTTTTTTTGTTTTTTTTTTTTTTTTTGTCTGTTTGTTCGCTCTCTACCGGGAAAACGGCAAATCCGATCTTGATGAAAATTTGAGGGGACCTTCGAAATCTCTGAACTTAGAGGTGTATTGTTTTTGGGCACAATCGAAGAAATATTTCTCATGAATATCGTACTTTTACGGGGTTTTTTTTCGATTTTTAGTGCGATATTTTCGTGCCATTTGGGCCGATTCTGACCAAACGGGTGGGGCTACAACGTTCATATTTTACATGGACATTAAGGTAATGGTAATGTATTGCTTTTTGAAAGAAAAAGTTGAAAAAGTTAGTTTGAACTTTGAATCCATAGAATAAAGGTTTTAACATGAGTTTTTTTTAGGTTTATAATAACAATTAACAAGTAACAATAGAAAGTTGACAACAATCACCTATAATGCATTCACAAAGCACTTGCAAAGGAAAGTGGTCCTACGCAAACTAAAAACTTACAAAAAAGCTCATCCATCAACGCGGTGGGACCTTTTCCTAGTTTATGAGCACGGGTATTGAAGAACCCAATAGAGCGAGCGAAGCTACTTATTGTACCATCTCTGGACGATAATTTGAAACTCGAAGAAACATGGCTGAAAAGTTTTCTGAATGAAAGAGGGCCTTACTTAAAACAGATTTTTTTTGGGGGGGGACATAACCTCATTATCGGCCATTGTATGACGTTTTTTTTTTACAATAGTGTGAACAGCACAAGCTAGTGCAAAATTAAATTTTGAGAATCGGTTTTCTGGATAATTTCTAAACACCTTTAGCTTTATCTTCAGCTACAAGGATAAATAGATTTCTGAAAATACAGTTGGTGTACGATTTTTTTGCTGTCTAACGGTACAAATACGAGTTTTTTTTCGAGTTTTGTATCGTCTGGCAAAAAAAAAAATCGTAACCCAACTATTATTTCAGAAATATTTTTGTCCTGACAGCTGAAGTTGAAGCTGTGTTTAGAAACTATATCCAGGAAACCGATTCTCAAAATAATTTTGCACTAGCTGTGCTGTCCACACTATTGTAAAAAAAAAACGACATATAATGGCCGATTGTGAGGTTAAGCCTATGTCCCGACCAAAAAAATTTATTTCCGCTGTTTTATTAAAGATACTCTTTCATTGAGCCAACTTTCATGGACTTTTAAGGTTTAGACCCTAGCGTGAACAAAGAAGAAGACAAAAACAAGAAATCTCGTAGGGCGTTGATATTGTGGTGGAGGTTTTGTGGGTAGAATTTTGTCAAACAGTACAAATACGAGTTTTTTTCCAGTTTTGTACCGTTTTTTAAAAAATTCGTAGACCAACTGTTATTTTCAGAAAACTATTTTAGCTATAGCTTAAGTTATAGCTAAATGTGTTTAGAAACTATGTCCAGAAAAGCGATTCTCAAAATTTAATTTTGAACTAGATTTGTTGTGTACACTTTTGTTCAAAAATCTAAATATAATTTACAATAGTCAGGTTATGTCCCGCCCAAATAAAATCACAATTTTTTTTCTGTTATTTTAAAGGCCTTCTTTCATTCAGCAAACTTTTCAGACATGTTTCTTCGACTTTGAAATCATCGGCCAAGGTGGTACAATAGCTTTGCTGGTCCGAAGCGTATGGCTCTATACGAGGAGCGTGGGTTCGAATCCCGCATTAGGAATGTTTAAGCAACAAAAACCAATCATCGTTGGTAATGAATGTGTAAGAGGTGATAGAAAGTTATAGTTCGAAGGTGTGTGTGATGTGAATCACTTGTTGATGAGTGATTAGTGCAGTGGAGAGTGGAGCCCTAGTGTCTGGTAACTCACGGCCTCTCTGATACTCAGGCCTCCTGCATAGCACCCTGGGGCACCCTACCCTGGCCTTCGCTTAATGAATGTGTATGAGGTGATAGAAAGTTATAGTTCGAAGGTGTGTGTGATGTGAATCACTTGTTGATGAGTGATTAGTGCAGTGGAGAGTGGAGCCCTAGTGTCTGGTAACTCACGGCCTCTCTGATACTCAGGCCTCCTGCATAGCACCCTGGGGCACCCTACCCTGGCCTTCACTTCCTTCCTCCCGGCTTCCTAGAAGCTGCCATGTCGCCTGGAGCTACACTCCCCTCCCCTCCTAGCCACTTACCATCATCACGGCGATAATGATGATTTCTCATGAGATGCCTGCCCGCCCCACTAAACCCGGGTTCGAATCCCGTTGATTGATTGATTGGTTATATATGCAACTTGGCTAATCAAGACGAAGGGAGGGACGTAAGGGGAGACGCGGGGGGACAAGGGGTGGACAGGCCTGTGCTGGTCAGAACCAGCCAAAAGCGTATGGGGAGGGCAGGGGTTCCCCCACGTCGTGGTCGTCTCCGTCTGTGTCATCATCCGTCCGTGTTGTCATTGTCGTCGCCGTCGGGGAGGTAGTGAAAGGGAAGGGGAAAGTTCCCCGACGACGACCCAGAGCTCGCCATTAGTTTTAGGGGGTGAAACTCCCCTACTCATGGGCCAAACCACGAGAAGGTTGCGAGTTGGACTTTGATGGCAGGCAGATGGTCACGATATCAGGATATATCAGGATATATACCCTCCCCATTTTTTCAGACGCACCCAAATGATATAAACCATTCTAGAATTGAACGCTAAAAAGTACGTTTGCGCGTTCTTAATTCGTATGTGGGAACCATCGAAATCTCTGAACTTATAGATCTGCCGAGTTTTTGGGTATAATCTAAGTAATTTCTCATGAATATCGTACTTTTACGATTTTTTTCGATTTTTCATGCGATATGTTCGTGATATTTGGTCCGCGACCGGACAAGGCTAATCCGATCTAGATGAAACTTCATGGGAACGTTTGAAATCACTGAACTTATAGATACATGTTATGATTTAAGAAACAATCAAAGAAATCGTACTTTTAGGGCAACGATTACCAACCATAAAAGCTCATCCATCATCGCGGCTGGAAAAAGCGTTAGCAAAGCGGGCTACTTTATAAATATAGTTGTTCTCTGTACCTTTGACAGTACCAATCATTGTATGTAATGGCATCTGCTAAATAAACATGATGTACTTAGGCTACTCATGTGTAAACATCACGGACAACCTTGTCAGAGATTCAATGTTAAAAGAAAGACATTCTGTCTAGTGTCTACACATTATGTATAAGGAACATTGCACCATTTATTAAGCCCGTTGCTAGGCCGTGTTTTGGCAGAGATCGTATCAAGGCAAACTATTGGGACTGAGAGGTCTTACACCGGTCCATTCAAAATGCTGAAAATTTTAAAATTTGGATACCGTGAAGTCATTGAATGAGCGAAGCGAAGACTTCAATTTCACGTACCCCGAAAAAATAGCATATCACTTTTTTGTGTTATTTTTTTTTGTCTGTTTGTTTGCTCTCTACTGGCCAAACGGCATATTATGCCCTTCTAATGTCAACAATTAAAACATACAAAAATATATAAAATATAAAAATTCTAAGTTTAATGATTGTTACTGTAGGCCTATACTTACACAAATAAAATGGTTTTCAAGTGGATACTTTGAAACTATGAACATATGTTGTAGATGGAGGCAGAAGAAAGCATGTACTTTGCTGCAAGAATATTGAGCATGAAAAGTATTGTGTATACATATTCAAAGTTGGATTCATGAACTATTTATGAAAATATCGCCAGGGTTGAATGGAATCAAAGATGAACTGATTACGTTAGTAGCGGCCTAGAAGATCTGATTAGCATTGGGCTCCCGCTGCATTCTAAGCTGACTTCATTTCAATATCAGGTTGTCAGTTATATTTAGATCTTTTCTTTTCTTTCCTTTCTTTTCTTTTCTTTTCTTTTCTTTTTTCTTCTTTTTTTCCACACCTTTTTTATATTTGATTCATTAATTAATTGCATTTAATATCCTTTTTATTTGTTATCAAAATTGTTGTGTTTTAATGCATTTTTGTTGTAATGATACTATTTTCAAATATTTACTAAACTGTAGTTGATTGTTGCGTCTGCATCTATGTATAATTAGATTTATTTAGTTGTCCTCCTTTGTAAATCAGTTTTATAACTGAATTGGACAGACGTTAAATAAAAAACTAAAAAATAAAAAAAGATTAAGACGAGACACTTTCTGTGTGAGTGAGGATGTCAGCTGTAGGTTCACATCAGATTTAACCGGTGTGACCCTGTATGTTGCGGATAGGACAATTGTGAAGGGATGTCCGAGGGCTGTTTAAGAGGACTCAATCCCTTGCATTCGCATTAACGACTGAGTAAAACCTCGGAAATAGCCATCAGTCAGGATTGCCGGTCTCGAAGGGATTCGAACCCAGGACCTCCCGAAGCAGAGTCGCGCCACACTGTCGGTTTACCCTCTATAGGCCGACTATCTTCTCGGTAGACCGAGTGTTATAGGCTGAACCAACAAACATTGGGGCGTCGCGACGCTCCTGACTCGAGCATCGTGCCAAACATCAGCTAGCAATTACGTGTAAATAGTGCCAAACATCAGCTAGCACGTACCGAACTAGAGGCGAGCTCTGGCAGTCCCCCCCCCCCTGACGACCTCCCCTGACAACGACGTGAGAATCCACCATTTTCTCCCCTACCCGTGGCTGGTTCTCTCCAATTTTCAACCGTTATGTGATAATGCGCCACTCTAGCCTAAGGGACGGGGGGGGGGAGGAGGGGCCCATGCTGGTCAGAACCAGCCAAGGGTAGGGGGAGGAAAGAGGGTTCTCACGTCGCGTTCGTCATCGTCTTTTTCATCGTTCGATGTGTCATTGTCATAGACGTCGGGGAGGTCGTCAAAGGAAGGGGAAAGGTCCCCGACGACGATGGCCAGAGCTCACCTATAGTTTCAGGGAGTAACTACTACCCTTCTTTCTAGCTGATGTTCGCAAGGTGGACTTTTTCTCTTAAATCGCCTTGTTCGACTAGCAGAGCCATGCTCTGGGCCAATTCTACCCCGGGCCCAGACGGGCATGGGGATGAGGGTGTGGGCACCCACATCCACCTCACGGTTAAACAATGTACTATTGTTTATATTAACCTAAACTGTCATGTTGTTGTATAGGACGCAGTCGCTGGGTGACCTACCCTGAACACCTGAACATGGAGTACGACCCCTCACAGATACCAGCAGAGTGGTTCGGCTGGCTGCATCACACAACCGACCTGGTGCCCAATGAGGTAACTATACCATAGTGCAGCTATACTTACTAGATATTGTGTATTTAATTTGTATTTTGTATTTTTATATTTTTTGTATCAGTATTCAAAAATAGTTTTTCAAAATTGTCGAACCAGACGAGGAACTATGTTTATTAAAATGCATTTTAGCACATTTCTGTTCGTTCGGCTGATGTCATCAGATTTGTTCGAAACAAATGTAAAGGAAGTGGAACTGTAGGCACTTTTCGAAAAATGGTTTTAGGTATGAACGCTACAAAAATATATTGATTTTTACAAAGTCCGAAATTGATCATTTTCATGAACTGTTTCTGTCTGACAAACAAACAATATTGGTAATCTACGACTGTAGGGCTGTCCATGTTTGCTTCCTTGACACCGATGTACAGTTTCATACACATCGGGTGCTTCCTGGCCAAACGAACAGCTATTCGCTGAGTTACAACGTGTCATGTTCCCTGTTAATACAATGATTCTAAGCACATAAGCCCGTTATGAGGACATAGTTATTGAATGATAGCAATTGTCGTAAAAATTTGCCCCGTCCGGGAATCGGACCCAGAACCTCAAAGCTCAGTTGGTAGCGCATTGGTACGCGAAGCCGGAGGTTCTGGGTTCGATCCCCAGTCGGGGCCAACTTTTAAGACAATTCTATCATTCAATATAATGTATTTGTTTTACATTTCGGTTAAGGTTTATTTATTTAGATTAAGGGCGCGTGAAACGTTAGGTGATGATGCGCCACTCTAGCCTAGGGCGTATGGGGCCTATATGCTGGTCAGAACCAGGGAGAGGGAGGAAAGGGGGGTTCTCACGCACGTCGGGGTCGCCATCGTCTTTGTCATCGTCCCTGTTGTCAATTGTCATGGTCGTCGTCGTCAAGAGAAGTTAGAACTTGTGTGGCTCGTTGGTCGTGGTTAGCGTCTCTGCTTCCAACGCAGAAGGTTCAGGGTTCGATTCCCACTATAGGCAGAAGATTTTTAACTTCTGATTTGAACTTAAGTCTGCATCAGATCTTGGGTTAGGAGTTTATGAACAGTGACTTTGGAGCCGTCCTAGCAACGAGGCACACAAAAAATTCAAAGCTGTTCTGAATCAGCCTTGTTGATTCCGGCGTTGATCCGCGGGTGTTTGCACTGTCCGTACCACTGATTACTATATTTCCTATTAAAAGTATCGATCTTTGGTTGGTTATCGGCTCGCTCACTAGTCGATTGCGTCGGGGCCCACAGGGTTGGCTTGGTCGCTTTGGTTACTGTCCCCCACTGAAAATCTGTTATATGACTGAGTGGGTAGACTCTAAATACGAATGTTATTATTTTCTCTCTCGACACGGTGGGGGTGACAGCCAATGATTTAACCGACATAAACCAGAGTTAAACTCCTTCGTGATGTGATCATCTAGATAAGTGGATTTGGGTCGCTCGCTCGGTTGAGCACATCAGCAAGGCTGTGGCTTCATTCTATTATATCACAAGAGGTGGGAGAATTCAGACTTTAGAAGATTCCAATAATTCAATGCCGATCAGAATTAACCTATATTCACAGAATTTCTACTGGAATCTTGCAACCTTGTCCTCAATATAATAATATATTTTATACCAGCACGGGTACATGAGTAGGCCTACCCAAACTAGGGAGCGAAGCTTTCTGTTTCAAGGAAGAAGCGAATCTCCCATGTATGCATCACTTTTCCGTCCGTCCGTCTGTGCGTGTGTCACGTCTCACGATAAAAACCGAACTGACTGATATATGTTTTTGTTGTTGAGATTGCCCTTCAACACGGAGGATACAGATGCTTTAACCCTGGGGGTTAGGGGGCTGGGCTAGTGCACCAGAAAGTTATAATATCCATGAGGCCGGCACCTCCACCATTAATGAAGACTAAACTTTGAGTGTGAGTGTCTGTTTGAGTTGAGCGAAGTCTCGTTGTAATCTAGTTCCCAGGAATCCTAATCTTTCCGCCCTGCTGTGTTGTCCACCTTGCGGAAACCCAGCCACTCACTGACGTCAGAGAGCCAGGCTGTGTGCAACCTGGCGTAGTGGAGCGAGATCTGTGACGTCACCAGGTTACACACACTGACGTCACGGACTGCGAGACACTTGTTGTCTACCGTCTGATCTGATCCTAGGCGTGTTCCACGTTATCTGCATAGCTAACCAGGAACAATATACACACTCTGGGTTTGAACCCGGGAGCTCGCGCATGCGCACGAACCACATCTATAGAAACCACCTGTGGACCCGACCAGATAGACAAGCTGAACCCCGTGCGCTAGGCTTGAGCCACCTCCATCGGTGTGACAGTGTGCCCATGTCTGATCCGGGGTAGAATTTAGCCCAGGGTCTTCCTCTGAAGGCGAGAGAGACATGTCCAAACTTTGATGCGAGCTCTGACAGTTGTCTTCGGGGACCCCTCCCCCTTCCCTTGACTTCCACCCCATCGGCGACGACAATGACAACACGAACGATGACGACCGCGACGTGAGAAACCCCCTTCCCTCCCCCCACCCCTGGCTGGTTCTACCCTCCCCACATCCCCTAGACTAGAGTGGCGCATTATCACCTAACGGCTGACGCGCTCACGAAACACTTCAAACTCCCCAAAGCGGTCATCGGACAACCAAAATGTGTGTTGACCTCAACACCCAATTGATTCAAACTCTGCTCCACAGATTGAATTAATTACACTGATGTCTATGAATGAGTAAGCTCTCGGCAATGCTGGGAATGTGAGCCCTCCTTCAGATAACCTGTAACTTACGATGCTAAGTTGCAACAGGTGAGTCAGGTAATTACAGGGACACCTAAGTGGGGGTTATAGCACTAGCAGCGCAACCAACACTTAACCAACTGGCTTTGATTTGTTGAGGAGGAAGTTAGTCTTGGTTGACATTGAGGTGGGGTCCATGATGGGATGGATGGGGGTCTTACGATGTGCGAGGTGATGCTTACATTTTATTTATCCATCCATCCACCCATCCATCCATCCATCCATCCATCCATCCATCCATCCATCCATCCATCCGTCCATCCGTCCGTCCATCCATCCATCCATCCATCCATCCATCCGTCCTCCATCCATCCATCCATCCGTCCATCCATCCCTCCATCCATCCATCCACCCATCCATTCATCCATCCATCCATCCATCCATCCATCTATCCATCCATCCATCCATCCATCCATCCATCCATCCACATCCATCCATCCATCCATCCATCCATCCATCCATCCATCCATCGTCCGTCCGTCCGTCCGTCCATCCATCCATTCCATCCATCCATCCATCCATCCATCCACCATCCATTCATCCATCCACCCATCCATTCATCCATTCATCCATTCATCCATCCATCAATCCATCCATCCATCCACCCATCCATCCATCCGTCCATCCATCCATCCATCCATCCATCCATCCATCCATCCATCCATCCATCCATCCATCCATCCATCCATCCATCCATCCACCCACCCACGCATCCCCATCCATCCATCCATCCCCACACCCATCCATACATCCATCCATTTATTTATTTTTTTATTTTTTATTTTTTTTATTTATTTATTTATTTATTTTTTAATTATTATAATTTTTTTGTTCTGTGTTGGTAGGACTGCAGCCGGCCCTGCTACAAGTGGATGCTGCCTCACACCCAGAACATGTCGGGTACGTGTGGTCAGTACGTCCCTTACAGCACGACCGTGCCTAAGATCCAGCCCTGGCTGCCTCCAGGGGAGTATTGTAGGAAGCTGGAGGAGGCTAGGCTGGAGGAGGAGAGGAGGAGGAAGTGCGAGGAGGCTCGGAGGAAGAGGTGCGAGGAGGAGGGAGAAGACAGCCTGTGAGACAGCCTGTGAGACAACGTGTGAGACAGCCTGAGAGGAACAACAACATTTAAACTATAACTTCTTGACAAATTAGACGGTCACGAAGCTGAGGCAGAACTCACACTTGTTCATTTACCCTTAATGGGGAAAATTTAAAATCAATAAAGACAAAAGGTATCTTAAATGTTAAAATCTATCATTAATCGTAAAATTGATTGTTCAAAAGCATTATGAATGTTATCAAATTGATATTCTTGAGACAGTAATCGTTGATTGTAAGAATTCTTTGACAAACCTGTTGAGTATGATGTTTGACATTCACCTTTGACAAATATACTTGTGAAAAGCTAAATGTACGTCTACGTTTACTTTGACCATTCTGTTCCTGTAAGTTTAAGCCTCCTTCCACAATCTGCCGATCACATAATAATAGAGGTGTGCAGGGTAAACGTAAACCGTTCATTGCGTTCAATAAGAAGGTGTCCCCGACGACGATTGCCAGAGCTCGCCTCTAGTTTCAGGGAGTAATACACTCCCCTATGTACTAGTAGATGTTTCCTCTTTCCTCGCCTTCTACGGTTAGCAGAACCACCCAGGCAACACTGTTAGCTCGAGCGCTCGATTCTGATTCAAATCCCGTCGAGACCGGCAATCCTGACTGAAGGTTTTTCTTCGAGGTTTTCTTCAGTCGTTAATGCGTCCTCTTAAAGTCCTCTTAAACAGACCTCGGACATCCCTTCACAATTATTAGTTAGATACCTGAAGAGGGGCATGAATTGCACCCTGGGCAGGTTTCCACAAAAATTATTTTTAAATTACGGGTATATCGAGAGCCCTGTACCCGTGCTTGTCTGTCTAACTAGATTGTTGACTTGTTTGTGATAAATCTTGACAATATGTCGCCAGAGATCTTCCTGGTGTAGGCTCATCATATCATTACATGGCAGCGCGTGTAGGGTTCCCACTAGGGGGCCGGGGGTGAATGGGCACATACATCACACAAGTGACACCGATTGGCACCCGTGGCGTCTCAAGACAAACACGCACGTCTCGGTTGCCATGGTAACGACGACACTCATTTGTTTCTCCCCGACTCCGGTGGCTCAATGGCTCATCAGCGCCGCGCGTGGGCGACCGCTCAACTAGATCATATTCACCGCAAGACGTCGTTACGATCTACCCACGTTAGGATTACGAGGAAATTATTATAATTGTGTCATAATCTTCGATAGTTTGTCTGAATTCTGCACCGCAATTCGAACCCTCCCCCGCCTCCACTGGTCTTTCCTTACAACATCCCCTAGGCTAGAGTTAAGCATCTTGACCTAACGGTTGACGCGCCCTTAAACTAGACTAGGCCGCATCGCGAACGCTTTTTCTAGTCGGTTTGATGGATGAGTTTTTTAAAATATTTCTGCCCATGGTTTGTCTGAATTCTGTACCGCAATTCGAACTCACCCCCTGGTCTTTCCTCCCAACGTCCCCTAGGCTAGAGTTGAGCATCTTGACCTAACGGCTGACGCGCCCTTAAACTAGATAAACTTAACTAAAACTTGAAGTTGGATGGAAATGGGGATTGAGAATCGAGAAAACACAAATGAACTGTATCATTTGTTTGGTGGAGGTGCCGGGTAAAATAATAAAAATAAAATCGTATTTAGAGTCAACCCACTCAGTTACAGAACTGATTTTCAGTGGGGAAGGGGTCCATGGGTCACCAAAAACATTATTTAATCAAAATCATCAAAAGAAACTAAATTTAAACAGTCATATTTAAATTCACACAGTCAGACGCACAGACGAGTGATACTTACGTACGTGGAGCTTGGCTCCAAGTTATAAATAAATAAATAAATAAATAAATAAATAAATAAATAAATAAATAAATAAATGCAAACGTACCCACTCAGTCAAAGAACTGATTTTCAGGGGGGGAAATTAAATTTAAAGTCAACCAAGCCAAACCCTGTAGGTTATTGTGTTATTAAATTTTTATTCAATGGCGCAAATTAGCGATGTGCGCCGGATATTGATATCTCGAAAGGATCTCGAGACAAAATAGAGAACTCGTAGAACAGAAGTAAAGCACAAGACCCGTGCTCTGTATAAGCTGACGTCACGGTGCTAATAGGCGCTAGACAAGCGGCTCATTGTGAGACGAGGAAGCCGACAAGACTGGAGCCGGGGATGTCTTGTGGTCCGTGACTGATACAAGGAGTGAGACTCTGGTCTGGGAAGGCAGGGGTTCGACTCCCACCACACGTCTGGGCCAGGAAGAATGTGGACCAGAGCATGGCTCTGCTACTCGTACAAGGCGAGGAAAGAGACAAAGTCCATTTCGCAAACATCAGCTACAGTATGCAGAGGGAGTATATTACTATAGAGGCTAGCTCTGGGGTCGTCGTCGGGGACCTCTCCACCTTCCCTTGACGACCTCACCGACGACGACCATGACGACAAAAACGATGACGACCACGACGTGAGAACCCCCTTTTACTCTCCCTACCTGTGGCTGGTTCTGACCAGCATGGGACTTTCCTCCCCACATCCCCTAGGCTTTAGTTGTGCATTATGACCTAACGGTTGACGCGTCCTTAATCCAATATTTAACAAGTAATATCAATTAACTATAGAAACTTGGCAACAATCACCTACAATGCGTACAAAAAGCATGTCTTTGGGCCTCAAGATATTTTACATTCTATTGTTAATTGGTATTACCATAACAATTAATACTACTTTATAAAAATTATCCTAATTTAACAAAAATAATTTTTCTCTCTCGATTTGGTTAGTCGGGAAACACTCCCGTAGGAGTAATCGTTATTATTTACTACAGTTCAGTTTAATTTATGAATTGTAGTAAATAATAATAAATAATGTTGTAATGGAACTTAAAAAAGTAACGAGATCCCACTTATACTAAAAACGTAGTAATCATTGGACAGAAATATTTTTTAAAAAAGCTCATCCATCAACGCGACTGGAAAAAGCGTTCGCGAAGCGGCCTAGACCAAATAAAGAAAACCCCTATTATCGCCAACACTTGAGAAGCCAGTGGCGGTTCTGGGATGTCATCTTGGTCGTCCTACGAACATAACGCTGGTCATAGGAAGATGAGAAGCTTCTTGGTACTTGGATATTGAGAACAACAAACAAATATGTGACATGGAGATTGTGTTTTCTAGTTCCCACTACAATATACAACTCTGAGATGATTCTAGGAGGCTGTGACTTGTGAGACAACATTGGCAGACTACTTCCTGTCGCCTCGCGCTGACATTGCTGTTGACATTTCCTCTGAATCCTCCGCTATCCGAATCCGATGACACTTCCGTTATGATGTGTCAACACGCACACGCACACGCACACGCACACGCTTTCACGTAGCAAGAATGCGCGCGCACATTGGTGTTAAATACGTTTACAAATACCGGGCAATATTAAAAACACGCAAAATTACCATATTTGTTAAATTTGGCAAAACGCTATGCTAAATACTGAAAAAGTGACATTGGTCCTATGTAGTTTCTTTTTAACTATCGAATGAAATAGGCCTATTTATGTCGTTAATTATTCTTACAAAAGTTAGAGATTTCGAGAGTTTGCTGAAATTAGAGAACGAATAATAGCTTCAAAAAACTAGTGAGCTTTATTATTACGGCTACCACGCTAAATTCATAATCATTATCAATTGTTACAAGCAAGGGGTAAGTGATGTTGTTCCCTACTTTAGGGACCTTACCATACCTTACCACACCACTGTTTTTGGATAAATAAATAAATAATAATAATAATAATAATAATAATAATAATAATAATAATAATAATAATAATAATAATAATAATAATAATAATAATAATAATAATAATAATAATAATAATAATAATAATAATAATGATAATAATGAACTATACACGAGGCCCCGACCTTGGGTGTAGCCCACAGACTAAGCCCGAGAAATATTTCCTGTCCCACAAATCTTAGGGGGTTGAGTTGTGACCCCATTAAGGTTAGGATATCGCTAGCACTAGGGCCCTCTAGAGGGGTAAGGGGGAATGCAACATTATTTGCCATAGTTTGCAGTAAAATAGCCATATCTTCGGAACTAATAAAGCTATGAAGGCGATTTTGGACTTTTTAGTAAGCATAAAATGTTAAGCTTCAATCGTACCTAAAATTAATTACTAAAATTTGTAATAACATCATTATAATGCACTTTTAATTAGCATCTGCACAATTGACAATTTCAGCGATATTTAGAGCAAATATCAATTCAGAAACGAAATTCGAACGTTGAAATATAAAACGTATAAATTGTGATTTAAACGTAACGATATATTTTTCGATTTCCAATTGAAGTCCATTAAAAAAATTATTAATGACATTTGATTAAATTACCTTTAATTTCTGTCCCTAAAAAAAAATTACTAAAGGGACTGTACGTTAAAATTGCATTTAATGGTTGTAGTTTAATGCTTTTTAAATTTTTAAGATATCTTTCACCGTTTCCAAACTATCAGTGAAATTAGTTTATAAATATTGAACAAAAATTTCGTCCGTCAAGGAGCGCTCAGAGTGGCAGTGTTTGGAACTCGGTAGTAAGTTTACCAGTCGTCCGCGGGAAGGACAAAATGCAACTTTGAAACAAATTTATGCATATCACCTCAGCACCTGTCACATATTATATCTAATTACTAATTACACTATGTGGACGTGCCACGTGAGTAGTTCAATACTGAAATGCATATTAGTGAATTTGAAGGAGCGGCAACTCGACGATAGTCATCTCACCTGCATACGCTTACAGTTATCTCGAAAATGCCACTCGTGGTTAAATTTAATAAAATAATCCACGATGCATTTTGAAGTTCGTAATGATTATCATTTGCTCAACCGTGTGTACACCCAGTAGGCCTACTCAGATGAGAATCCATGAAATGAAACTAAAGCTAAAATCGCCTCTCAAAAACTCAAATAACCGGAAAATGCAGGCTAGACAGTGTGTGTGTAGTATAATTTTTGACTCGACTCATCAATTAAGTGATAAGATTGAAATAATATTAGTTACATTACTGGCCTGTGATTGAATTTTGCACAATACATTAATTTATACAGTCTGTGAACGTTTTACAAATGACAACAACCCAACCCTTTCCAAAAGTAAATACTTTTTTTTTGCTTGAAGAAAGGATGGAGAGATGCATGACGAATACAATAGAGCGATTTTACGACCTGTGAAAGGACCTGAAAGGAATGGCTTGAAAGGTGGGGCATTCTTGTATAAGTGATAGTTAAATCGTGTAATTTTTATCATTTAGTGATTATACATATAGTTATTCAATTCATCAAGTCAAAACAAGGCCTAAAATGTTTTTCAATCACAATTGTAGCTCAATTCTAAGAGAAATTGCAAAACAAATCAAATAACCATTTGATATGATTTAATCGGATATTTCCTTAAATATGAGGATAAACACTTCGCAAAAAAACTAAAATGCGTAGAAAAATGTAAATAAGACAATGAGTTTATTAAAACCGAGATAACGCTTATCAACTCTACTTTTAGTTTAGAGATGGTATTTGTTTTTTTTGCACAAGGTTGTTGTGAATGGATGCATAGTATACCCTAGATAATAAAAGTAATATAGAAAATACCCTTTGAAGGCGATTCTCAGAATTCAGAAATACGTTTATTGATGAGTTTAGGGTCTGGGGGCTGAGGGCTGTGTGAGGCAGAGATTTGTTGGGTTCTAAACTTGTCGACAGAATCCCTGACAAAAATAACAGTACGGTTGTTGTCCGACTCCCTAGCAGTAGCATCATAGCCGAAGCCGAGTCCGGCGTTTCCGATGCGAAAAGATATTATTATTATTATCCTTCACACAATCATATTATTTGCCAGTAGTAACAATTTAAAAAAAGTATATGTTATAAAGCCGGTAAATAGGCGATTTTGTGTCCTTCTCATCCCCTGAAATAATACGAATGTGTAAGTCGGTCATAAGATAATAATTGCAGAAAAACATTATTCATAGATTTATTGATATGCTGTGCTGTGCTGACACGGGAGTGTCATTGATTTTATCATTGAGTATACTGTTTTATGTGTAATATGTGTATGAGTATATTATTTTTATCGCCTTCCGTAATGGGCTATAATATTCGTTAGTGTCATTGATAGCAATTGATAAATTATTGAAATATTGCACTGGTTTTGTTTAATTTATGTATTATTTTATTTTATGCATATATTGCTCGTGTGTGTTATTATAATCTATAAGAGCGTGCAACGCATATGCTATGGCCGGTGGCCATTAGCATGGCACTGGCATGGTGCAAATTGCCAAAACATAAAAAAGTAAGCATGCTAAAAACAAACCCCAAAATTTACATTCACTGATCCTTGTATTTATGGCCTGCTTCGAATGTGTTTGGAAGGGGGGGTCTACTCAGTCACTCATCATGGTCCCTTTCAAACATTGAAAGATGAAAACAAAATCCACCTTGGTTCCTAGAACTGGCTCGGGCGGATAAGGAGATCATTGCTTTGTCGAGTCCCAAGGTTCTGAATTCGGTTCTATAAAATAGCTTGTGAAAATAATTAAAACTGCTGTACCAGTACCACGACAATACTGTATATAGTTTTTGAATTGTAGTTCGATTTATTGGGTACATAACGTGGACATGTGTAAATGAGTAAAATTACACTTTATTTTCTGTAGCAAATATGTAAACACACACACACACAAATTGAATTTGCCCTTCTTTCACAATTATTTACTATAATGCTGTAGAAATAAATGTGTGTTCATTATAAAAAAAGATTTGGATTATAACTATTCAAATATAATTATTATTCAAATTGTTGACATTGTGAGGTTGAAAATCGACATAACTGGGGAAGGCAGCGGTGTGGCGGACCACCTAAATGGTTGTATACGAAATTGGCTGTTGCACACAAAAGATATATTTATAATGGAAAGACCTTTCCTTCAGAATCGAAATGGGTATTTGGCCGGCGTTAGGGGGCGGGGGGGCTTCTACTCACAAGTTGCTACCTTCCCGACATCATTAGGTGTCATTGATTTTGTGGTTTCTTGTGTATATTATTTTCGATCGCGAGTATTGAACAAGCTATAATGACATGATAGTGTCTTAAATTTTTGTGTGTGTGTTCATTATTTTTGATCGAATCCTCAACGGGGTTTATTGGCATAAGAAGAGCAAAAATGTGACATTGCTTATTTTTTAATATATGCAATTAAAAGTAGTCGTATCACATCGGATCGGATCGGGTATTCTCTAGAAAGGTATACCCTGATGGTAAGATTGAACATAAATTATAATTGTTATCAATTTTTGTATTTTCATTCTTACACTAGAATTATTTATGACACCTGATTGCATTATCCACTTTCTGGAGAGTTTGTTTATCTGCGCCAAATAGTGAATGAAAGCGACAGCTTGGGCTCTGGAACGATTATGTTAGTGATTGAATGTTTATTTTATTTTATACATATCGTGAGGCGTAAAGTAAAATCAAATTACATCACGTAATAAGTTCTGTGACCGAGGGGGTAGATTCTAAATACGATTTTTTTAAATAATTAATTACATTTTTTATTGGAGGTAATATTCACGTTCAATATTAACAATAACGCGCCATATTATGCTATGACCGAGTTGAAAACCATCGCATACAAAGAAGGTTATATTTTGTATATGAAACCCTTTTCAAGGGAGACAACTCATTTACTTGAGAGAAGTATTTGACTCCAACACGTTAGAAAAATTATTCAAACAATAAAATAATATTTTTGAGTGCAATATTAGCTCATCAAACTCACATTCGGGCTCTTGTTGAGAGGATTTGTAATAACTGGTACAATCTGACAGGCAAAGTTCTAATCAATCGACGAAATGTATTATGGTGATTATGATATGAAAATTTCTATCATTATGTGTGTAAAAACATCCTTCCAAATATAATCATACACATCGAGAATCAACCACAAAACACATCTTGTTGTTGTAGCCTATACCGTAATGCTTTTAGTGTGGACTTTTCGTGACGTGACTTGTGTTTTCCCGTTTAATTGAAGGTAAATTTAGGGAACCCATCTGTAAGTCTCCTCCACTCGCAGACGGATGTAAATCAATGATCGGACAGAAACCCTGTATACATTCCTCGCAGGCGTCACCTCGTGCACTGTCTTCCAATGGTATTGCTACTTGTCTCATTTCCATCTCCCGAATCAATCGGTTGTGTCATTTCATCATCAACAAAAGGAAGAAGATTCAATCGCAATTGTTCAATGATGATTATAAATTCCATTTCCACTTTGACTTCGTGTACAAGGAATAGAATTCGGATGATTAGTACTCATTGTGCAATTGTTATTATAAAAAGTATCTTGATACATATGTGACTAAAAACACTTATCAATACGAAATCAAATGAAATCTCTGTTCAGTGTTTTCAGAAAATACAATGTAAATTACAAATATGTGTATTATCCCCCAATGAGACACAAGATTGTGTCTCACTCTCATTACAAGTGAAACGTTTATATCACAATACAACTTTACTTATATAAATGCTGTAGGAATCAATTTTTTGTTTCTTGACAAAAGTAAACTTTTCAATAATTATTTAAATTCGTCGCGATTGTTAGATTGACAGATTTGATGAAGGTAGCAGAGTGGATGACAACGGTTGTAAACTAAATTGGTCTGTTGTAAAGTTTTGCACACAAAGAGATATTTATAATGGCCGGACCCTTCTTCCAGAATCTGTTATTCTTTTATGTCAATAGTTCAATACCTAGAGAAGAAGACCCTTTTTTTGCTCTAAACCGCTCGCCCTTCGCCCCCCACCCCCGCAACCCCTAAAGAGATGCAGCCTTCCATTCACAGACGTCTGAGAAGTTGCCTACCTTTACGGGGCACTTTCAACCAAACCACATTCAAACGCCCGCGTAGTTTTTACCAGTAGCGCCCAACTAGCGGATTTGCTTGAAACTAACCAAAGGGAAATCCTGACCTTAATACATTGTGCCCTCGTAGAGAGTGGAGATATTACCGGGCTGTGAGAGAGTGTTATACCAGCTACACGTGGGACGTAGAGAAGGGAGGGAGAGAGAGAGAGAGAGAGAGAGAGGTGGAAGTCAAAAGTAAATTTGTTGGTAGAAATGTAAGCTATATGGTAAAATTTTGAATACAAAAATCGTAAAATCTCCGTAATTTACCTACTCAATTTTGGTCAACTTCAGGAATTTATTTCAAGAGTATAGATTTTTTTATCGAAAATTTGCAAACTGGCTGTTAACGTTTAAATCAATGAAGTATATGGTAAAGATGAAGTGTATTACGTCGCTAGTCTAGCCTAGTACACTGTATGACTGACGGCGTCTCGTAACAGTGAGGAAACTACGGTAATGAGAGGAACTTTCCTACCATTAGAACCTGGCGGAGGTCGCTCGTGGTAATGTGAGGTGAGGAAACGGTCTGGTACCTTACACATTACACAAGACATACTTGCTTGACGGGACGACTGTCAGGTCGACATGGAGGACTTTAACCCTTTCAGAACCATTGTTCACGATCAGTTTCATTTACTTTACAAAGTAATATCTGGGTAAAAGATACTTTTTTAATTTGACCCCATTTAAAAAAATGTGCATAATAAATACATCCCACCCCCCATCGTAATTGGACGAAAAGTACCCTTTTCAGAGAAAATTTTAAAACACATCTGCAAAATGGCTAAAAATGAGTCAAATTGAGTTTGTCCCGGAAAAGCAATATTTTTCTAGTATTGCTACTATTTTAGATACAAAAAAATTAAAAAAATTATATATTTTATAGAAATTGAATAAAAAATATTTATAAAGGAAAAAAAATGTTTTTGTGGAAGGTGTACATAGTAAAGTGTGCAGAAACACTCATGTCGGGGCTGCCCCGACATATGACCGAAAAGGGTTTAAATGAAGCATTTTAGTTTAAAATCTAAAATTTTCTCAAAATTCTTTAAAAACAGGACACAAAATAATAAAAAAGACACTTAAAACCTTTAAAAAATAGTTATTTGAAATAATTACTTAAAATAATGTTATTTTGACCAATTTAATTCGATACTAAAATGGCTATAATACACCACACGTATCTAACAATTTGGTCACGGTACTGGCAGACTTGTCCATCCATTATTGGCTTGATAATGTGTACATTGTGACTTTGAAGCCATCATTTAGTGGGTAATAACAACATCGTTCTTTTGAAGAAGAAAAGTTACCCCTTCTTTAACCCTTTCAGAACAAAGTTTAATTGGTCTAAATTAAGTCATTCACAATGAATTCAAATTTCTATTTTTTCTTCTAAGATTTTTGGTGTTTTTCTCCAAAAAAATAATCGTGTTTTTTAAGGAATTTTGGGAAATTTTGGCTTTTGAATTATTTTTTAAAAGCATTCCTTAACTAGAATTTTTTGTCATTTTTTGCATATTTTATATTTTTTGTATCTCAAATAATAACAATATGTTATGCTAATTAGATGTATTAAGAATTAAACCATTTTTTTTTTTTACATTTTTAGCCTTTTTTGCAGATGTGAATTTTCAATCTTCACTGAAAATATTATTTTATTTTATTATCCCCCCCCCCAAAAAAAAAAAATAAAAATAAAATATATATATACATATAGGGTCAGATTGAAAAAAAACTATTTTTACCCGGATTAAAATTTAAAAGTTGATGTACATTTAAATGCACAAGGTGTCTGAAAGGTTTGTTATGTCCAATTAAAGTGACTATACCTATAGCGTGTGTCAATCATCGGGTGATGCTGTAGTGTCCCTCTTACTAACAAGATAACTCCCAGTGGGTCCCTGTTGTCTTAGAGTTAGTTCAGGGGGGGGGCTTCATTCACCGTCTCACTAATTAATTACTCATCTTGATTAGGCTATAGTGAACCAGAGAGTAATTACCGTGATTAGTGTGGGGACTAATTAACATAGTTCATGAAAAGGAGCAACAAGTAAGTTAGAACGGGAGTCGAATCTAGGTCCTCTCACTTGTGAGTATAGCGTAAGAAGGTGCACTGTCTACACTGTCTACACTTAGCTGCAAGAAACTGCATCAATTTCTTACTGCAAGAATACATCACTTTCTCACAGCTGCACTCAATACATACACTCTGCTGTAATTAACTGCTATTAAATTACACAGAGTTCATTTAAGTACTATAAGCTGAAAAAACTTATTCTCTTATCTCGTTGAGCTGCACTCAATTACATTCAGATGCACTGAGCTGCACTCAGATGCACTTATCTGCACTCAATTACATTCAGATGCACTGAGCTGCACTCAGATGCACTTATCTGCACTCAATTACTTCAGATGCACTCAGATGCATACTCAATTACAGTCAGATGCACTGAGCTGCACTCAGATGCACTTATCTGCACTCAATTACACTCAGATGCACTGAGCTGCACTCAGTTGCACCCACTTGAACTCAGATGCACCGAGGTACACTCAGATGCACTCAGATGCACCGAGCTGCACTCAGTTGCACCCACTTGTACTCAGATGCACCGAGCTGCACTCAGTTGCACTCAGATGCACCGAGGTACGCTAGTTGCACTCACTTACACTCAGATGCACATAGCTGAACCCAGTTGCACTGAGATGCACTTAGATGCACCGAGGTACACTCATCTACACCCGGAGACAACCCTTGACCCCGAGCATCGTAAGGTGTCAGAGGTAGGCCTCACATATTCATCACCTCAACCGTAGAAGAGGAAGTATATACAGCCGATATACTCAGACACAGACGTGAATAATTCACAGACATAAATACATAACTAATGAACTGATGTCTCACAGATACAGACAACAGAACTGCTACTCTTGGCTGAACGAGGAGCTACGAGTAGTTATAGGAAGCAGTGGCACAGACTGTTACCCTCAACCTCATCTGTCACAAGAAACCTAAATCATACCAAAGGACAGTGTTTTAATTCTACATCAACAGGTGGTCCTAGTATAGCCGGAGGTTCTGGGTTCGAGTACCAGCCAGTGCAAACTATAAACTTCCTACACTAGAAGGCTATACCCTGATGCATAGATCTACAGAGGTTACCGCCCGTGATGGGTGCTCCGAAGCGTCTGACTCTACCATGATCATGTGACTCTACGAGGACGTGGGTTCGAATCCTGCATTAGCAATTTTTTTGGAAACGTTATTCATCGTCATCTATCACTTTCTCATCGTCTCGAATAGTGCATTAATATGAGACATCAAGCAACAAAAATCATCTTCATCATCATCATCATCATCATCATCAAATCAATAGAAGTTTAGAGAATATAAAGTATCCACAACACGAGAGTTCCGGTGTTTACTTAAAATGTATGGTCGGTTTATGCGCGCTTTATTAAAACCCATTCAGAATTGAATTGAATTGGATATTGCTTAACGTCTCATATTTATGCAACTTGGCTAATCGAGACGAAGGGAGGGACGTAAGGGATGACGCGGGGGAACAAGGGTGGACAGGCCTGTGCATGGTCAGAACAGCCAGAAGCATATGGGGAGGGCAGGGGTTCCCCCACGTCGTGGTCGTCTCCGTCTGTGTCATCATCCGTCCGTGTTGTCATTGTCGTCGCCGTCGGGGAGGTAGTCAAAGGGAAGGGGAAAGTTCCCCGACGACGACCCAGAGCTCGCCATTAGTTTCAGGGAGAAAAACTCACCTAATCACGGGCCAAACCACGAGAAGGTTGCGAGTTGGAATTTGATGGCCCAGACCCGAATTAAATCCGTGTAAATTTGGTAATTTTTAACAAACAATTTGAATTTGACATTTTTTTCAAATATTTTTAGTATTTTTTCATATTTTTTATCATGATTTTTAAGGAATTTTGTGAAATTTTGGATTTTGAATTAAAGCTACATTTTGAGATAAAATTACAATTCTACGTGCACACCTCAAACAAGATTTTTTTCTGATTTTTTTTTTTTGCATATTTTGGATTTTGTGTATCTCAAAAACCTGCAATACTAGAATTTATGAAATTTCCGAGAAAAACAAAAAAAATGTTTTAGCTGTTTTTTTGCAGATGTCTATTTTCAATCTTCTCTAAAAAAAGGTACCATTCGTACCATTGGCATGGGGAAAAATGATTTATTATCTCCCCCCCTCCCAAAAAATAGGGGTAAATTGAAAAACCCTATTGTTTACCCGCATTTAAATTTTAAAACTTGATGTCCTCATTTGGGGACGTGGGAACATTTTACTAATAGATGATTGGGCTACTACTAAGCGGTGTGAACAAGCCTTCAATTAGGTTGGGTTTGGGAATGGAGTCGATTCAAAGTTAAAATTGTTGAGGGCGAGTCAACCGTTAGGTCAAAAAGCTTATTTATTTATTTATTTATTTATTTATTTATTTATTTATTTATTTATTTAACGTCTATCCTATTCAGTTATAAAAACTGATTTACAAAGGAGGCACTCTAGCCTAGGCTATATGGGGAGGGCCTATGGTGGTCAGAATCAGCCACGGGTAGGGGGAGGAATGGGGGGTTCTCATGTCGTGGTTGTCATCGTTCGTGTTGTCATGGTCGTCGTTGGGGAGGTCGTCAAGGGGAAGGGGATATGACCTGACTACAAATGCCAGAGCTCGCCTATAGTTTCGCTCGGAGAAAGTACTCCCGAACATACTAGCTGATGTTTGCGAGGTGGACTTTACTCTCTCCTCGCCTTTTACGATCAGTAGAGCCAAGCTCTGGGCTAATTCTACCCCGGGCCCAGACGGGGGTGATCGAAGCTAATCAGATAAGTCTTCCCTTTATGAAGATGTAAATAAATACTTAAACTTGAGTCCCAAGCTAGATCCAATCCAAAGCCAAGGATGTAAAACGATGATCGATTATCGATCGATCAACGATTCAACATCAATCAGTAAAATAACAATCGATAAAAACCACTCAACTACTACTTTTAGTTGCGATATCAGTTGAATGGTTTGGTTTTATAATATACGTTTCCGGGTTAATGAGTGGTTGTGATAACTTTTTAAACAATCTATAAGTATCGAATCGAGAACTATAATTTATCTTTTATCGATCGACAACTTTTAATCGATTATTTACTATTCAATATCGATTACAGATCATTTATAATTTGGCATCCCTATAAAAGAGTTATTGGTGAATAGCAGCGTTGAGGTAAAGCAACAATGAATTAGTTACGAAAACATCTCGATAAGCATTCAAAGCTGGGGTATCTTGACCCCAAGTCACAACTGATTAATTACGTCCCAATTCCACGTCCAATTAACTAAAATCCGTGAATTGTGATATTTCCAAACATTCAAGAAAAGAACACCTAATATTCCTAGAATCACCTTCCCTCGTTGAAAACATTCTACGGGCGCATGCGTGGTAGCTTCCCGCTCTCTGATTGGCGGAGACGGCGACCAATGAGCGCGCTGCCTCCGCTAGAGCGGGCACATAAATACAAGCATACCGGTGATCTTCTGTCATTCCCTACGCAGTTTCGTCATCCCGTTCTGCCGAGCTCAGCCTTCTAGGAACGCATTTCTTGATAATATAAATATAAACAATAGTTTCGTGGGTGTGGCAGTTCAACAGTACGAAGCGTGCGACCAGCAGTGAAGGTAAGAGGACAACTATGTTTCACTTGTTGCATATGGTAGGGACGTCCTGGTGTTCAAGGACCTGTCCCAGTGTCCCGAGAGACACCATACGGGACGTCCAAATGTCCCGGATTTTCATTCTAGGGCGTTTTATTTTAATTAAATCGTCATCATTCCAATTTATTTGTCTCTAAATACATATCATCTCCATTTTTTTTTTAATACGCATGCATCTACGTTACAAAATAGAGTTTTAAAACGTATTCCAGTGCTGGATAAAATGGGTAAATGCCGGACAAGAGCGTGTTTAATAAAAACGTGCAAGTTGCAGATGAGTGCCCGTTATGAATGAAAATGTAGGCTTCATTGTAGGTCGTTCAGGTAAAAAGGCAGGCCTAACTTGTCTCAATTAAAAGCATTATAGAAAATATTATTCAAATATTATTATTCAAACTGGGTTAAGTTACCGTTTTCTGAACGAACCCGTTCACCCGAAATTCCATGTCCCGGGTTTATAATTTTGAAAAATGGTTACCCTAGCATATGGCTGTGTGTAGATCGTCTTCTATCTGAATAACTGTGCTAGTTTTATTACATCAAGGTGATTGCATGTAGGCTACAGAAGTTTGCCCCAACAGTGAATCGAACCTAGAGAATTCGTCTTAAAGAAGGTTGCACTTTAACAAAAAAAAACAGATTTGGAAGTAAGTACATTGCAATCTCATTTTTTACGTTTGCTGGTACAAATCGATTTCTAAAATGAAATTTCTACCTCTTCAGTTGTCTAACTGGGTGTTATGTGCTAGGGTAGTTGTGAAGGGAAGACATAGAGGACTGAATCCCTAGCATTCGTATTAAAACGACTGCAGAAGAAATCCCTAGAAAGGTTTTCGACCGTGGTAGGTGTCGAACCTTAGACCTCCCGAATCATAGTCTAGCGCGCTACGCCTGAGCCACATCTGTTGTATATTTCATTGCTTCGTTGTAGTTTATTTTTAACAATGTTTAGCTAAAACGTATTTTGTTCAATTTTACACTTTCACAGATTCGTATTTTTGACTATCGTTTCTTTGGAGATTTTAATATTATTGTAAATTTGTTACATTTTAATTATAAATGTTACAGGGATGAAACGAAACTGAAATATAAGTCAATATAAAAATTTAAAAAAAAACACTCATCCATCAACGCGATTTTCCAGGCTGTTGACTGTGTGTGTGTGGGGGGGGGGCTGAGTACCGGTCAGGGCAAACTGAGGTTCTCACGTCGTTGTCGTCTTTGTCATCGTTCGTATCGTCTTCGTCGTCGGGGATGTAGATGTAGATTGTAGACGAGGGGAGGGATAGAGTCTTCGACGACGACTACCAGAGCTCGCCTCTAGTTTCGGGGGGTTGGGGGTGGGGTAAAATACTTCACTAGATATAGCATATGTTTGCGAGATGGACTTGGCCTATTTTATCGCCTTGTGCGATCGACAGAAGAATGACCCAGTTCGAGTCCCGGTCGATTTCGATGTATTCATTTTTAAATTCAATTAAATAATTACTATGTTCACTAATTATGAAGATCGAAATGATAGAAGTGTCTACCTGTGCGACTTGGAAGTGATGGATTTAAGAGGGAATGTGACACATTTGGCAGTTGACAATGACACATAACCTTCGCTCGAGGAAGCATCTGACGTTTAAAAAACTTCGCACGGTTGTCAATAAAGCAAACATAGACAGCCCTACAGTCGACAAATTTTTTTTTTTTAGTTTATACGCTCGTCTGGAATGCGGGAGGCCCGGGTTCGAATCCCGGTCGGGGCGGACTTTTTTAATTTCTGAATTGTAGTAAATAATAACAGCCAAACCAATTGAAGAAGATTAAAATTTTCGAAAGTTTTAACAAAATTCTTCACCCGAAAAATGATTTGTTTAAATTATTGGATGAGCGTGACGAGCGAAGCAAAGACTGCAATTTTCACTGACCCCTCAAAAAATTTAGCTCCAATGTTTTTTTTTCCTGTTTGTTCGCGCTCTACTGAGCAAACCTACCGATCTTGATGAAAATTGGAGAGGACCTTCGAAATCTCTGAACTTAGACTTGCTACGTTTTTGCGTACAATCGAAGAAATATTTCTCATGAATATCGTACTTTTGCGATTTTTTTCGATTTTTTAGCGCGATATTTTCGTGACATTTGGGCCAATTCTGACCAAAGGGGTGGGGCTACAACGTTCATATTTCACATGGACATTAAGGTAATGGTGATATATTGCATTTGAAAGAAAAAGTTGAAAAAATTAGCCAGAATCCATTTAAATAAAGGTTTTAAAATATTTTTTTTAGGTTTATAATAACAATTAACAAGTAACAATAGAAACTTGACAACAATCACCTACAATGCGTTCAAAAAGCACTAAAGAGATCCCACGCAAACTAAAAACTTACAAAAAGCTCATCCATCAACGCGAATGGACTTGAGCCTTTTCCTAGTTTTAATATCAGTGCCAGAAAAGTTCGGCAATAGACCCCTTCATTTAGGCCTCCGATACAACTGTGCAAAATTTCAAAGAACAGTGGTGTCAGTCAACTGAGCGAACAGAAATTTGCACAAATTTCATATCCTGTATAAATCCTTTTTGTCTTTATTAAAATTTAGAAATGATTTGCATGAAGCGGGAATCGAACCCTGGTCCTTGAGCATTGGAAACAGGGACTCTTCATAGTAAACTGTGGCTTTGGCATAAACTCCATCTCCCGAATAGCAGAGTTGCCAGAATATGCGACCGACTACTACAAATATCATCGTTTACAGGCGTAATAGTCTGGCTGGCAGGAGTCTCGCTTGTCAATTAGACTGACAGCTGGGGGGGAATATTTCGAAGAATAGAGTTATACACGGTATAAGTAAGTGTTTATTAGTGTACAGGTGATTCACAGATCAGAGATAGATGTTGGCTCTTCTTACTGACACTCATGGGGGGGGGGGGGGGGGGGGAGAGAGACTTGACTTTTATTCGAACAATATATAGGTAAAATACATGTACACAAATGAAACAAAGGGATTTCAATTTCTTAAGGCTATTGTACCACCTCTGGCCGATTGTTTGAAAGTCGAAGAAACATGTCTGAAAAGTTTGCTGAATGAAAGAAGGCCTTTAAAATAACAGAAAAAAAATTGTGAATTTTTTTGGGCGGGACATAACCTCACTTTTGGAAATTATATTTAGATTTTTGGACAAAAGTGTAATAGGCCTATACAAGACTAGTTCAAAATTAAATTTTGAGAATCGGTTTTCTGGACATAGTTTCTAAACACCTTTAGCTATAACTTGACTATAGCTAAAATAGTTTTCTGAAAATAACAGTTAGTGTACGAATTTTTTTGTCAAACGGTACAAATACGAGTTTTGTACCGTTTGACAAAAAAAATCGTACACCAACTGTTATTTTCAGAAAACTATTTTAGCTAAAGTCAAGTTATAGCTAAAGGTGTTTAGAAACTATGTCCAGAAAACCGATTCTCAAAATTTAATTTTGAACTAGATCTTGTATATTACACTTTGGTCCAAAAATCTAAATCATATTTCCAAAAGTGAGGTTATGTCCCGCCCTAAAAAAAATCACAATTTGTTTCTGTTATTTCAAAGGCCTTTTTTCATTCAGCAAACTTTTCAGACATGTTTATTCGACTTTCAAATTATCGGCCAGAGGTGGTACAATAGCCTTAATATAAGTAACAAGTAGTGTGACATAATTTCATGATTAAAAAACAAGCAATCAAAAATTACATATTGTTTAATTTTTTCGTGTCAACATGTTTGAACAAAGTATGTTGATGTTGTTAAATTAAACATGAGAGAGAGAGAGAGAGAGGGAGAGAGAGAAGGAGTGGGGGAAGGGGTTTCGAACCCCGCAATGTCCAGTTTTAATGTTTTTAAATCGTGAGAAACCTGCCCAGGGTGCAATGCATGCCCCTCTATGTGTCTATCTACATATATGTTGCGGATAGGATATTGTGAAGGGATGTCCGAGGGCTGTTTAAGAGGACTCAATCCCTTGCATTCGCATTAATGACTGAGAAAAGCCTCGGGAAAAACCTTCAGTCAGGATTGCCGGTCTAGACGGGTTTCGAACCCGGAAGGGAGTAACTAAACACCTGAGATATGACTAGGTGCAGTGGCGGATCTAGCCCTGATACGTGGGGGGGGGGGGATTTTTTTCCCCACTAGATTTTCGTGTAATTAATACGAAGACGAACTTGGAAACAGTAGCGCACCTAGGGGAGGGGAGGGGGGGGGGGGGTAATTTAATTTAATTTAGTTGTGGGCAAGAAAGAAGAGGCCGATATTTAAGCAAAATTATTTAAAAAAATTGCTTGGCCATTGACTTATTGAAGTTCTCGTAATGAACCGAATTCAATGGTCAAACAATTTTTTTTTATGATTTTGAGTTTAAAATTGTTACTTGCTTTTTTTACCACGAAAATGGTTGGCTTGGCGCTCGTCAACAGGCGAAATGATGTTACTTCTTGTCAATGCGAAACTAGGGAGAAAGAATGAAATGCTTGGCTCAACTTTTATATCTCACAGCATTCACAGCCAAAGACTTTTGAAGGAGAGCTTGGCTGCCATGTTTTACAAATTTTGTATTTGTAGGGGTACAGCTGTTTACATGTAAAATGCTTGATGCTCTTGATATGAAATAAAACTTATATTATGAACTAGAAACTAAACTACACTACTTATGAACTAGAATTTACTAATAGCACATCAAACAACAAACACTCAGTTACAGGAATTATATACCGTTATCAAATTAATGACAAACTGAAGCTGCAAATGTTTACAATGTGATTGGACAAAATAAGGCAGATTTAATTGTGTAGATTTTGAAGTGCGGTAAACTATTATACCAACTAGGAAAACGCTTAAGTCCCGCCGCGTTGTTGGATGAGCGTAATTGGTGCATTGAGCTGTCATGTGTTATGCGAATTTCTGTTGTTCTGTGGAAAAATCATTATTTAATTGAAAATTTTTAAAATTTAATTTAATAAAATAAAAAATAAACTTTTTTTTAAAATTAATCGTAATTGTTTTTTTTTTTAAACGCAAAATTGAAATTTTTATAAGAAATAATTTCTCGATTGCGCTCAAATTTAACAATAATATATTAATTCATAAAATTAAGGTTCTGCGAAAAAATCATTTCAATCGGATAAAGCATGTAGGTATAAGTCAAAGAATTGTTTAAAAAAAAAAAAAAAACGTAAAATTTGATTTTTATGATAAATATTTTTTAAATTGCGCTCAAATTTCACAAGAATGTCTTAATTCACAAAATAAAGGTTCTGTGCAAAAATCATTGAAATAGGATAAAGCATGTAGGTGTTATAAGTCGAAGAAATTTTTAAAAATCGAAAAAAATCGAAAAATTGCGATTTTATGAGAAAAAATTTTCCTATTGCGCTCAAAAACGTGGCAGTTCTAAGTTCAGAGATTTGGAAGGCCTCCATAAAATTTCATCGCAATCGGAGTATCGGTTTAGCCGGAATCGTGTGGACAAACACACAAAAATACAAAAAAAAAAAAAACATTCCGGATTTTTTTCTCCAGTGTAGTAGAATGGAATCTTCGCTTCGCTCGCTACGCTCGCTACGCTCATCCAATAAATACCCTTTAAAGGGTTAGTAAAACGTGGAATAAATAATGTTTTGTTGGTTTGTGACCGGAGACCAGCTCTAATATATTTGCGGGTAATGTAAACAATGCGGGGTGTCGGGTGTCAGGAACTGAGTAAAAACAGTACAGGGTGGGTTTAAACAATTCAGCAGTTTGTGTTGTGCTTCATCGCCGGAGGCGACAAAATTTGCGATTTGCGACTCAAATTCCTAAAAACACGTTAAAAATCGAAAAAAGGGGGGTGAGAGGCGATCGCCTTGCCTCTCCCCCTGTATAATACGCCACTGGATACGTGCAGCGGCTATCCCACTTGATCCCTACTTCCTTGACAGTGTCGGAGTGTCCGTTTAGTCGCCCGTAGCTGGGTCTGTCCACCACTGGCCTTCCCGTTGTGTGGGTATCAATCAGCCTAGTTAGGACAATGCCAACAAAAACGTTTGTCAATAAGACGTCAAGTTCGGTTTTTAACAAGACGGAACACGCACAGACGGACGGACGGACAAGTTATGCTTATATAGGAGAGCTTTTAGTCAACCGTTCGGTCATAATGCGCCCCTCTATAGCCTAGGGGATGTGGGGAGGAGGAGCCCATGCTGGTCAGAACCAGCCACGGGAAGGGGGAGGAACTGGGGGGGTTTATCTTGTCGTGGTCGTCATCGTCTTTGTCATCGTTCGTTGTGTCATTGTCGTCGTCGTCGGGGAGGTCGTCAAGGGAAGGGGGGGTGTCCCCGACGACGATTGCCAGTGCTCGCCTCTAGTTTCGGGGAGTAAGATACTCCGCTCTTCCCAGCTGATGTTTGCGAGGCAGACTTTTTCTTTTTCCTCGCATTGAACGATAAGCAGAGCCATGCTCAGGGCCAAATCTACCTCGGGCCCAGAGGGGGGTTTAAGAGAGCTTCGCTGACTAATTATTAATTCATAGATGAACCTTCTTCCCTAAACTCGTACAGAACCCACAAGTTCACGAGTATTCAATGAACTACAACCGACAGGAGTTGCCCGAGACTCTGGTTCGGGAGGTATCGGGTTAGAATCCCGCCACCAGCAATCCTGACTGAAGGTTTTCCCGAGGTTTTCCTCAATCGTTTATGCGAATGTAAGGGATTGATGCCTCTTAAACACTAAACAGCGCTCGGACATCCCTTAACAACTGTCCTAACTCCAAAATACCTATAGATAACCTGAGCCCGGACACAAAGAAGAGTTTTAACCAAAAACCGAGTCAATTTTAAGGAGTTAGCCGTACTTAACTCTCACACAAAAGTGAGTAACCCATGTTTTGGAGTTATTTTAAATTTCAAATTTAACCTTTGCTATTTATTAGAAGCTACATTTCCCGTCTGGGCCCGGGGTTATATTTGGACCGCAGAGCATGGCTCTTCTAATCGTAAAATACAAGGAAAGAGATGATTCCATCTCGCACACATGAGCTATGTAAGACAGTATGCCCCAAGCCCCAAAACTAAAGGCAAGCTCTGGCAGTCGTCGTCGTCTTCCTTTGACAACCTTTGCGACGAGACGAGACGATGACGACCATGACAACACCAAATAAATGTTTTAAAAAACGTATTACTCCTAAAATTTATTCCGTTTTTGGTTAACTCCAAAATCCAACTCGCATCAACCTTCTCGTGGTTTGGCCCGTGATTAGGGGAGTTTTTCTCCCTGAAACTAATGGCGAGCTCTGGGTCGTCGTCGAGGAACTTTCCCCTTCCCTTTGACTACCTCCCCGACGGCGACGACAATGACAACACGGACGGATGATGACACAGACGGAGACGACCACGACGTGGGGGAACCCCTGCCCTCCCCATACGCTTGTGGCTGGTTCTGACCAGCACAGGCCTGTCCACCCCTTGTCCCCCAGCGTCATCCCTTACGTCCCTTCCTTCGTCTCGATTAGCCAAGTTGCATAAATATGAGACGTTTAAGCAATATCCAATCAATCCTCTTTGTGCATCCGGGCCCAGGAGAGGGTGAGGGGGGCAATCATTGCACCCCGGGCATGTTTCCCACTAGAAATGTAATTTAATCCATGAAACCACAGATATGATATCGTTCTAAATAATGTCGCCTATGACGCAGCAGGTCGAGGGTGTCAACCTGTGAGTGATTCGTGTTCGATCTGTTGTTCTCGGTGCAGACGGCGACAAACAGAAGACCTACGCGTCTTGAGTGAGAGAACAACAAGGTTGGGTGACAATTAGGCCGCGCATGTTATTACACCACTCTAGGGGGAAGCCATGTTGCTCGGAGCGTTGCGCCATCTGTCTTGCGGGGTGGGAACTAACTATAACTACGTCTTTGGGTCTATTTTTTAAATATATTTTTGTGTGAAGCCTGCCCAGGGTGCAATTCATGCCCCTCTTCATGTGTCTTACTAGGGATGTTGCGGATAGGACCTTCTTTTCAACAAGTGTTTCGTCCCCGTCTGGGCCCGGGGTAGATTTGGTCCAGAGCATGGCGCTGCTTATAGTAAAAGGCGCGAGAAAGTGATAAAGTCCATCTGGCAAACATCAGCTGGTATAAGTAGGGGAGTGTATTACTCCCCGAAACAAGAGGCGAGCTCTGGCAATCGTCGTCAGGGACTCCTCCTCCTTCACTTGACGACCTCCCCCGACGAAGACGACAACACAAACAATGACAAAGACGATGACGACCGCGACATGAGAACACCCATGTCGTCCCCATCCCCTATGCTAGAGTGGCGTATTATGACCTAACGGTTTACGCGCCCTTAATCTAAATTGTTCAATTCAATCTCTAAATGATAACCTGCTGTGATCTGTTTACTTAAATTATTGGTTAGTTTGTTTAAGGGCGCGCCAACCGTCAGGTCATAATGCACCACTCTAACCTAGGGGGGGGAGGGCCCATGCTGGTCAGAACCAGTCACGGGTAAGGGGAGGAAAGGGGGTTCTCACGTCGCGGTCGTCATTGTCTTCGTGATCGTTCGTGGTGTCATTGTCGTCATCGTCGTCGAGGGGTCGTTAAGGGAAGGGGGCAATGTTTCCCGACGACGATTGCAAGAGCTCGCCTCTATTTTCGGGGAGTAAAATACTACCCTTCATACTAACTGATGTTTGCGCGGTGGACTTTTTCTCTTGAATCGCCTTTTACGATTAGCAGAGCCAAGCTCTGGGCCAATTCTATCCCGGTCCCAGACGGGAGGGGGAGTAGGGGAGGAAAGGGGGAGTCATCCTTCGTGATGTCATTGTCGTCGTCAAAGGGGTTTTGGGTCTTCGTCGACGATAGCCAGAGCTCGTCTCTAGTTCCAGAGAGTACTCCTCTACTTACTAGCTGATGTTTGCGAGATGGACTTTATCTTTTCCCTCGCCTCTTACGATCAGCAGAGCCATACGCTCAGGGCTACATTCTACCCCGGGCCCAGACGAAGAGGTTAAAGTTATTAACGTGAAGGGAATGTCCAACGTTTTGGTTCTAATATAATAATACCAGAGTCGATAAAGAAGTTTCCCCTTTGGGGAGGTCCCCTACTCCCAAGTCAAAACGGAATCTAACGTCCTGCGCGCTGAGAGCGGCTCCAATGTGAAACTAATAAAAGCACTGCACGCTAAATACGGTCAGTAGATATCGACGTGCAGTGACGCTGAAATCAACAAACAACAACGAAACGTCAAACTTCAATTTTATTTCAATCATATAAGCCCTGGGCCCTAGTTTTAAAACGATTACTTTTGATTTATTATTGGACTATAAAGTGTTGCGCAGGCGTCAGTGACATTTTCGTGCGAATAATTTGAGATATGCCTTGTTCAAGCCTAACGGACGTAAGTGTAGCCTAGGCCCAAGGCCACAATACAGTTTTCAGACGTAAGTACGCCCTAGGCACTCAAAACGAAATCTTGAACAATACATATTGTCGGCCTAGCTCCTAAGCTTAGGTCTACTCCATCAGAAATATCCTCATTAATAAAGAGAGTTTGCTTTATGCCAAAACATTCGCCAACATTCGATCGTATTTAATATTTTGACGTTTCCGCCATTTGTCGTCATCGACTGTTAACTACTAGTAGAAAAGTGACGTAGTTTTATTGAAGTAGTTCCATCAATCGTCACACAGAGTCGCGCGGAACGTTAGATTCCCAACGCCAAAAACCGACTTTTAACCCAGGGCGGTATAGGGAGTTGGAGGACCTCCCCAACGGGGAAACTTCTTTATCGACTCTGATAATACTATCTCAAGTACATCCCACTGATGAGGACTCAATCGCAACATTCTAAGACAACAATATCAGTTAGGATTGCCAGTGGCAGGATTCGAACCTACGACCCCTCTCAAAACGACGATCACGGCCACCGAGAATTTCCCACTGACAAAAATGTTTTAGCAAAGTTTTGTTTAATTGAATAGGGGCACGTTTACCGTCGACAGGTTTCCTGAGAATAATGAGTTGTAGTATTTATCAAAATTAGATATTGTAGGCGTGTGCAAGATCCCATCACCTCCTAGGGATGTATTCCGCTACATCATCGTGGTTCCTGGAAGAGGGGGATAGCAACAAGGGTCTAGGGAGGGGCTAACCTGGATTCCGAGAATCTGTTGATGGGGATGAAGTTAGTGTTGATTAGAAATCAATTCAATTTACACTTTCATAACGGGTTTGTCTCTTGGGGCCTTCTGGGGGGTGGGGGGGGGGGGGGGGGCTACGCGGCTCGGAGTCGTTTACTGTACGGACACAAAACGAAACATAAAGTCGTATTTCGAGTCTATCCACTCAGTCACATAACTTATTTTCAGTGGACGACATTAATTTAAAGCAGACAAAGCCAACCCTCGGCGTCAACACCATTGATGAGCACACAACGACCTACTAGAGGTCAGTATTTAATTAGGAAACATCGACTAAACAAGCTGGACACGATTCCACGGCGCGGTTCAAGGGCCCGTCAACCGTTAGGTCATACGCTTCACTAATCACTAGCTTAGGGAATATTGGGAGGTCATATTATGCTGGTCAGAACCAGCAACGGAAAGGGGGAAGGAGGGGGGTTCTCACGTCATGGTCGTCGTCTTTGTTATCGTTTGTGTTGTTAAGAACTTAAGAATTCTCTGCATTATGCTGAAACTCAACAAATGTTACCATTGTATTTATCATTAGGAAAAGCAAAACATTGTGGGGTAAACTTGCTAAGTCAGGATTGCCGCCGGCGGGTATCGCAGCTGTTACTTCTCTATTTGACTACCCCCGTCTGGGCCCGGGGTAGAATAGGCCCAGAGCATGGCTCTGCTACATTCTCTGCACTCCTGAGTGCCTGATACAAGCTGCTCAAGCTACGTAGTCTCCCGTCTGGGCCCGGGGTAGAATTGGCCCAGAGCATGGCTCTGACTCCTGCCCTTGAGTGCCTGATACAGCTGCTCAAGCTACGTAGTCTCCCGTCTGGGCCCGGGGTAGAATTGGCCCAGAGCATGGCTCTGCTAATCGTAAAGGGCGATTCAAGAGAAAAAGTCCACCTCGCAAACATCAGCTAGTAAGGGAGTATATTACTCCCTGAAACTAAAGGCGAGCTCTGGCAATCGTCGTCGGGGACACCTACTACTTCCCCTTGACGACCTCGCCGACGACGACGACATTGACACCACGAACGATGACAAAGACGATGACGACTGCGACGTGAGAACCCTAACTTTCTTCCCCCGACCCATGGCTGGTTCTGACCAGCATGGGCTCCTCCTCCCCATATCCCCTAGGCTAGAGTAGCGCATAATGACCTAACGGTTGACGCGCCCTTAAACTTAATGAAGCAAACCTAATCGATTAGTATCAGGAGATATGTGGGCTACCTCTAACGGAGTAAGTGCGATAGAGAGTACGTGTGTGTATTATAATTTATAACACGCAGGGTAGAGGAGAGAACAATTTTACCGGGTACCCGATGTTATTTCTAAACGATGTGTGGGTGTTAACCGTGGATTTGTATGCAACCCTACACAGAGCCCGGCCGCCTTCACCACACAGTCCCGCACATAATAAATTAATAATGTCAAAGAGTTCCTTCTTCCACAAATAACCCCACACAATTTAATTTGCGGCAATTGAAAACACTTCTCCGCTCGCCCCTTAGGCTTGTATTCTTTCTTTCCACTTGTGTTCGGCTTGACGTCGGCGCCCGGAGCCTCGTGCGGCTCATTCGTCTTGTTTCATGCGGGAAACCTAATTATCTAGACCGACTGTTTTGCAACCCCCCCCCCCCCCCCTTCACCCCGGGCTATGACGTATTAGCTGGGCGAGTCAATGGGGACATTCTTCATTCACAACGTTTTCACATTCAATACTGACAAGGGTATCAAGCATAGATCGCGAGGTCACGAGTTCGATTCCCGCTACCGGCAATCCTGACTTAAAGTTTTTTCTTGTAGTCATTAAGGCAAATGAATGAGTCCTCTTAAACAGCCCTCGGACATCTCATTTACAATAATTTGAACAAAATACCGAGTAAAACGCCATACCGACAGTGTTCAGTGACTCTGGTTCAGGAGGGCCAAGGTTCGATTCCCGCCACCAGCAATCCTGAATGAAAGTTTATTCCGAGGTTTTCTATAGTTATTATAGTGATTGCAATTGAGAATAAATCCTCTGAAAGAGACCTCGCACATCCCTTCACACTTATAAAAAGTACCTAGTTAGATACCTGAATAGAGGTATGCATTTCACCCTGGAAAGGTTCCCTATGATAAATTTAAAAAATGTATTTAACTTTTCGTTCTTATTTTCTTTATGGCTATGAAAAAGTGGCGGTTTGCATTGAAGTAGATTACAAAAGAGTTATCTGTTTCATCACCCCTCGAGTTATTAGGGAACGAATCTCCCCTTTATCCACCACATTCCTGTCCGTCCGTTTACGAGTGTTTCGTGAAAAACGAACATAACGGCAGTTGAATGTACGTTTTAGTTTACATTGTCCCGCAACAATGATGATACAGAATGTTTTTGGTGTCCCTAAGCGTTAGGGGGTGGGACTAAGGACGTGTCTGAACTATGTTCTCAGTCTCAGTCTCATTCCAGTCTTATTCTCATTCTCAGTCTCGGTCTCATTACTAGAAGTACGTACAACTTTTGGTTGTTTCTTGATGGGAGTATCAACATCAAAACAAACAGACGAACAGCCGTGGAGTTGACACATGCAGGTGGACGACTGATTGCGATCTTAACAGTGCTTTTAAGTGTTTACATAACGTTTCCATATCAAATTTGACTCTGTACTATTAATTACTATTTATTTATTACATTTAATAACTAATTTGGTTACTCAACGTGATTTGGAAGTGTTTTAGTTTCGATCGTCTCCCGAGGCCGACATTTTTTTAGTAATAAGAATGAAAGCGAGTGTGGTTATTTCGTTACTTGGTTTCATTCCCGTTCTCAGTCTCGATCTGGACCCTTCGTACATTGTTTCTGACGTCACCGATGATCGATGACGTAAACTGAGAATGAGAATGAGACTGAGCCACGTTTTTCAAGCAATCAGACACGTCCTAAGCCCCCCTCCCCAATATGTATGAACTCGGACCCTCCACCGATGCAATCGTCATTCTCGGGGACCTTGACAACCTCCCCGATGACGATGACGACGACGACCGCGATGCAAGAATCCCCCCTTCCCTCCCCCTACCCGTGGCTGGTTCTGACCAGCATGGGCCCCTCCTCCCCTAAGCTAGAGTGGCACATTACGACCTAACGGTTGACGCGCCCTTAATTAATCCAAATCCTCCACCAACGGAATTCGAACAGGGGAATAAGCATGGTAATGATAACCAAAAGCTTCGGTTATGCTTGTTCCACAAGACAATGCAATGAAACAACCGTGTTTCCTCCTGTGTAGGCTGTCAACACAGGAGGAAACACGTGGATCTGTGGTCGTGGAGTTCCGAGATAAGAGTGGATACCACTAATTAGTTATTAGGCTAATTATCTACTTAGGCTACTAAGATATGTTATTACGAGTATATTTTGAAAGCAAAATACAAGGTTACCAAAATGACAAAAAGAGTTGGGAAAAAACAATGCAACAGGCAGATGAAGCTCAAGAGATGGATGAGGCTCTGATTCGGAAGGTCACGGGTTCGATTCCCTCCACCGGTAATCCTGACTGAAGTATATCAGAGGTTTTGCAAGGGACTGAGTCTTATAACATCCCTCTGACATTCCCTACAGCTACCCTTACTCCGGAATACCTTATTAAACCTGCATCGCACCCTGGGCAGGCATCGCACGATAAATTTAAATTTAATCGTTTGATGTGATAGTCAATGAAGTACATGCAATGCCCCGACCGGGATCTGAACCCAGACCAGGCGGTTGTCACTCAAGCGGCCAGGGTCAAGTATAATTTTATTTAATTGCCTTTCACTTTTTATAAAAACTGAACATTTAACAAATAAATGGCATTACGGCAGTGGACTAATTAAATAAATAACTCATTTTGTATTACTAGGAAAATGCTTAAGTCCCGTCGCGTTGATGGATGAGCTTTATTAAAAATTTTAGTATGCGTGAGATCTTTTTACTTTTTCAAGTTCCATTGCAAAGTCATTTTTGTTAAATTAGAATAATTTTTATAAAGTACTAATTGCTAGGGTAATTAGAATGTCAAATATCTGTCGGACCGAAGATTGCTTTATGAACGCATTGTAGGTGATTGTTGTCAAGTTCTTGTTAATTATTGTTTTACATTTTAAAAAACTCATATTAAAACCTTTATTTCTATGGATTCTGGATAACTTTTCAACTTTTTCTTTCAAAAGGTACTACAGCACCATAACCTTAATGCCCATGTAATATATGAACGTTGTAGCCCCACCCGTTTGGTCAGAATCGGCCCAAATGTCACGAAAATATCGCACTAAAAATCGGAAAAAATCGTAAAAGTACGATATTCATGAGAAATATTTCTTCGATTGTACCCAAAAACAATACACCTCCCAAGTTCAGAGATTTCGAAGGTCCCCTCCAATTTTCATCAAGATCGGATATGCCGTTTGCCTGGTAGAGAGTTACCAGACAAAAAAACAAACATACAAACAAACAAACAAACAAACAAACAAAAAACACCCGAGCTAAATATTTTGGGGGTCAGTGAAATTGAAGTCTTCGCTTCGCTCATCCAAAAATACAAGCACAGGTGCTCCAAACAACAGATCAATTTATTTTAATGTAGCTTCCGTTGATTCAAGACAGTCCAAGAATATATCGATTAAATCATTCACCGGGTGTTGATCTTTTAGGTGGCGGTGCCGGGATAGGTTACCCAATGACGTACACACCGCCTGCTCGAATGGGATGGACTTGGGTCCATCCCATTCGAGCAGGCGGTGGACGTACATAAGCTTTGCGTATTATGTCATTGAGATTGCCATTCAAAATATTGGTGACTATGGTGGAGGTGCCGGTCATGAATTCCAAACTTTCTGGATACTCCCCCCTTCAGGATCTCAACAAATTAACAATACACTTGTAAATTTAAATTGCAATTTAAAACACTTGTTCCGTTACAAGTGGTTACTAAATGGTATATTAGGAATCGACGAAAAATTTAATTATTTTGTGATAGTAAATGGTGTAAATACTAGGAAAACGCTTAAGTCCCGCCGCGTTGTTGGATGAGCGTAATTGGTGCATTGAGCTGCCATGTGTAACGCGGATTTTCTGTTGTTCTGTGAAAAAATTATTGCTTAGTCGAAGATTTTTTTAAATTTAATTAAATAAAATAAAAAATTTACTTAATTTTTTTAATAAATCGTAATTTAAAAAAAATAAAAAATAAAAAAATCGTAAAATTGCAATTTTCATAATAAATAATTTTTCGATTGCGCTCAAATTTCACACGAATATCTTAATTCATAAAATTAAGGTTCTGTTAAAAAATCATTACAATCGGATGAAGCATGTAAGTGTTATAAGTCGAAGAATGTTTTTAAAAATCGAAATATCGTAAAATTGCGTTTTTTATAAGAAAAATTTTCCCGATTACTCTCAAAAACGTGGCAGTTCTAAGTTCAGAGATTTTGAAGGCCTTCATAAAATTTCATCGCAATCGGAGTATCGGTTTAGCCGGAATCGTGTTAACAAACACACAAAAATACAAAAAAAAGAAAGAAAGAAAAAAAAACATTCCGGATTTTTTTCTCCAGTGTAGTGAAATGGAATCTTCGCTTCGCTCGCTACGCTCGCTACGCTCATCCTACAATACAATGCCCCAACCAGGAATCAAACCCAGTCCAAGTGGGCATCACCACTTTAGAGTTAAAGCTGTTCTTAAATTGTTTATGTATACTTATAGTATGTCACCTTTAAAGGGGCTACTGCTATTTTGAGTTTAGCAGGTCAATACCTCTTACTTGTATTTCAAAATTAAATTAATAATTTGTAATACTATACAAACACGCGTACCCAAGAGGCGGTGAAGCCAAACCAACAGACTGTCAAAGAATACATAAATTCACAAAGCTTAAAAAATAAATACGGTAATGATAGATTCTGGGTTCGATCTCCAGTGGGGACAAACTTTTACGACAATTGCCAACATTCACTAATATGAATAATAATACATAAGATAATCCACCATGTATATTATATATGGGCACATGGCATGGGGGGAGGTTTAAACCCCATAACCCCCCCCCCTGGATACGCCACTGCTATCGGAAGCAGAGTTCGCATTAGTGTATTTATAAGAGTGCACATCTGCAGCCCAGCCGTTATTTAACATCAACTCAAAGAGTGTAATAACTAATTTTATACAAACTACCTCCTATAATAGCCTACAAGTTATCAACAACCACATACATGAATAAATATATTTAATACAATTCAGAAATTAAAAAAGTCTATCCCGACCGGGGCTAGAACCCGGGACTCCCACATAGTCTGGGTTCGAACCCTGGTCGGGATGAATTTTTTAAATTCGGATTCGTATTAAATATTAACAATTCCACCTACGGGAGTTTTTTAAAAAATAACCCAAATGAAAAAGTGAAAAATTAAATTCTCAGCTTTATATAAACCCCTTAGTAAAATTCTTTGGAAAAATGATGGTTTAATTTTTTTTTTTCTTTTGTGTTTTTGGGGTCAAAAAATTAATTTTAAGATGATGATACAATTACAAGCAATTTTTCATATATTTTTAAACGTCTAAAAACACTAGTAGTTTAAAACAAAAATCATGTAGCCAAATAAATAAAATGTATTATTATATAATAATATATATATTTTTCTGAATCTGAATCTATTTAATTTATTTTACAAATAAAAACCGGTAGTAATTTGCATAACGTACTCAAGTCGTATTTACACAACCACTGTTATTAATTTAAGTGCAGCGTAAAGTACAAAAAAATAATTTCAACTGCAACAATCTTATTGTGCACAACATGATTTAACTATGATCATATCTATGATGAATAAGCCAGTGTGTAAAAATATCAAACTGATCGGGTTTTTTTTTTACACTGCAGTTAAATAATTAAATACATAAGAATGGTTGTAAACACGGTACGTGATTTTTGTTTTAAATTACAGGTATTTTTAAAATGTTTAAAATTAGAACGAACTGTTTCTAATTTCTATATTATAATTAAAAGTTGCAATTTTGTGACTCAATAACAAAAATGAAATAAAAATCATTTAACTCATTGATTTTTAGCAATGTTTTCCACCTATGTAAATGTATGTACCAAACACCCCACTGTATTGGAAATAAAATGAATTCATTCGTCAAAGCCAACCATGCCGGTAAACGTTGAATACGAGTTAATCAAAGTCCCTGTCCAAATTGTTCCAGGTACACCCAGCAACCCGACAATGAAGGTACCGCGCCAGTAGCGTCCATGGGGTGACATCCTAGGGTATAGGCCCAAAAACTACCCAATCTTGGGAGGGATGCGGATGGAACAGGTTAGTTCAGTGCCCAATACAGAGTGGAAGGGTGGGGGTGGGTGTCGGGTAGATGCCCAGATGCTCAGGGGTCTGAACCGGGGACCGGGCCAAAATCCCTCTTAGGGGGGAGGGGGGAAAAGGTAGCTCAAAAAATTAAATGGGGGGCAGGGGGGGGGAAGGGGTCGGAGGGAACCAGGTATCAGGCCAAATACCCGGGGGAGGGGGCGGGGGGGTTTCCAAGTTGGGGGGGGGGGGGTAGGGGGCCGGGGGGCCAGATAGGGCCATGTAGTCTGAAAAGCCCAGGGTTGTCACGGCTGCCAAAAATAACCCAGTCTTTGGGGGGGGTGCGATAACAATTGGAAACAAGGTAAAGGGTTCAGGGGGTTCCTGCCCCAATAGGTTGGGGGTGTGCTTCCCAGGTTTTCAAGGTGAAACTACCCCGTCTTGGGGAACGGGGGGGCATTTTTCAGGCCAAAAGGGAAGGGGGGGGGGGTTGGGGAATGAGAAAAGGGCCATGGTGTGCGCATCCTAGGGTAGTCACGGCTCCAAACTACCCCGTCAGGGGAGGGTTGCGGATGGAACAGGGTTTGTTCAGGCAAACGAGTGTAGGAAGGGTGGGGTCGGGTGTCCGGGAGACTCCCCAAAGGTCCCTGGTAGTGCGACTATTTGGGTTTGTCACGGCTGCCCCAAATACCCCCGCCAGGGAGGGATGGGATGGGAAATTAGTTCGGCAATACAGAGTGTAGGGGGGGGGGGGGTCAGGGTGTCCGGGGAGACTGCCAGATAGCGTCCCTGGTAGTGCTGATTCCTAGGGTTATCACGGCTGCCCAAAATACCCAGCTTAGGGGAGGGTGCGGATGGAACAGGTTTGTTCACAAAAAAGAGTGAGGAAAGGGGGGGGGCAGGGTGTCCGGGTAGACTGCCCCGAAGCGCCATGGAGTGCGACATCCCAGGGGTTTGTCACGGGTGCCAAAAATACCCAGTCTAAAGGGGGGGGGGAAAAGGGGTGGAACAGGTTGTTTAGTGCAATAAAAGTGTAGGGGAAAGGGGGGGGGTCAGGGTGTCGGGGGAGACTGCCCCGATAGCGTCCATGGTAGTCTGAATCCTAGGGGTTAGTCACGGGTGCCAAATACCCAGTTTAGGGAGGGATGCGGATGGAACAGGTTAGTTCAGTGCAATACAGATTAGGAAGGGGGGGGGCAGGGTTCCGGGGAGACGCCCAGATAGGTCCATGGAGTGCTGCTATCCTGGGTTTTGTCCGGCTGCAAACTACCCCTCTTAGGGGGAGGGGTGCGGATGGAAAAAGGTTAGTTCGGCAATACAGATGTAGGGAAGGGTGGGGGTCAGGGGGGTCCCGGGGGACTGCCCAGATAGGTCCAGGGAGTGCTGACTATCCCAGGGGTTATCCGGCTGCCAAAAAACCCCCCTTTGGGGAGGGATGGGGATGGAACGGTTAGTTCAGGCAATACAGGTGTAGGGGGGGGTGGGGGGGCAGGGTTCCGGTAGACTGCCCAATAGCGTCCTGGTAGTGCTGGACTATCCCAGGGTTGTAAAGGTGCCAAATACCCCCGTCTTAGGGGAGGGATGCGGATGGAACAGGTTAGTTTAGTGCAATACAGAGTGTAGGGGAAAGGGTGGGGGGTCAGGGTGTCCGGGTTTTACTGCCCCAGATAGCGTCAAAGGATGTGACTATCTAGGGTTTGCACGGCTGCCAAACACCCAGTCTTAGGGGGGGGGATGGGATGGAAAAAGGTTAGTTTGTTAAAAAGAGTTAGGGAAGGGGGGGGGGTCAGGGTGTCGGGTAGTCCCCCTAGCGCCATGGATGTGACTATCCTAGGGTTTGTCCGGCTGCCAACACCCAGTCTTAGGGGGGGGAGCGGGTGGAACAGGTCGTTCAGGCAATCAGGTGTAGGAAGGGGGGGGGTAGGGTTCCCCGGGTAGCTGCCCCGATAGCGTCCCTGGAGTGCTGACTACCAGGGTTAGTCACGGCTGCCAAACTACCCAGTCTTAGGGGGGTGGGATGGGAACAGGTTAGTTCAGTGAATACAGAGTGTAGGGAAAGGGGGGGGGTCAGGGGTCCGGGAGACTGCCCAATAGCGTCCATGGAGGCGACTATCCTGGGTTTGTCACGGGGCCAAAAAATACCCCGTTTAGGGGGGGGAGCGGATGAACAGGTAGGTTTAGTGAAACAGAGTGGGGAAGGGTGGGGGGGCAGGGTGTCCGGGTAGACTGCCCAGTCGCCATGGTAGGTGACTATCCCAGGTTAGTCACGGTGCCAAAAATACCAGTCTTAGGGGAGGGGTGCGGGTGGAAAAGTTAGTTCATGAATACAGAGGTAGGGAAGGGGGGGGTCAGGGGTTTGGGGCCCGGGGAGGGGCTGCCCAGATAGCGTCCATGGGAGTGCTGACTTCTAGGGTTTGTCACGGCTGCCAAAATACCCAGCTTAGGGGAGGGGGTGCGGGTGGAAACAGGTTTTGTTCAGTGGCAATACAGAGTCTAGGGAAGGGTGGGGGTCAGGTGTCGGGTAGACTGCCCAATAGCGTCCCATGGTAGTGCTGACTATCCTAGGGTTAGTCACGGCTGCCAAACTACCCAGTCTTAGGGGGAGGGATGGGCGATGGAACTGGTTAGTTCAGTGCAATACAGAGTGTAGGGACAAGGGTGGGGGGTCCAGGGTGTCCGTAGGACTGCCCACATAGCCGTCCCATGGTAGTGCTGCCTATCCTATGGTTAGTCACGGCTGCCAAATCTACCGAGCCTCAGAGGAGGGATGCGGATGGAACAGGTTTAGTTCAGTCAATACAGAGTGTAGGTGAAGAGGTGGGGGGTCGGGTTGGTCCGGGTAGACTTGCCCCAGATAGCGTCCATGGTAGTGCTGACTATCCCTAGGTTATAGTCACGGCTGCCAAACTACCCAGTCCTTAGGGGAGGGATACGGATGGACAGGTTATTTCAGTGCCAATACAGAGTGTAAGGAAGGGTGGGGGGTCAGGGTGTCCGGTAGACTGCCCAGCATAGCGTCCATGTATTGCTGCCGTATCCTAGGGTTATCACGCTCCAAAATGACCCCGTCTTAGGGGAGGGATGCGGATGGAACAGGTTTAGTCGCAGTGCAATACACAGAGTGTAGGGAAGGGTTTGGGGTCAGGTGTCCCGGGTAGACGGCCCAGATAGCCGCCATGGCAGTGTGCTGACTATCCTAGGTTTAGTCACGGCCTGCCAAACTACCCAGTCTTAGGGGAGGGATGCGGATGGAACAGTTTAGTTCAGTGCAATACCAGAGTGTAGGGAAGGGTGGGGGTTCAGGGGTGTCCCCGTGTAAACTGTCCAGAGAGCGTCCATGGTAGGTGCTTGACTATCCTAAGGGTTAGTCCCAACGGCTTGCCAACCTACCCAGTCCTTTAGGGGAGGGTGCGGATGGAACAGGTTAGTTAGGCAATACAGAGTGTAGGAAGGGTGGGGGGGTCCAGGTGTCCGTGTAGACTGCTCAGATAGCGTCCATGGTAGTGCTGACTATCCTAGGCTTAGTCACGGAAGGAGGAGGGGGAGAGATGCCAAAGACCCGCTCCTTAGAGGAGGGATGCGGACTGAACAGGTTAGTTCAGTGCAATACCGAGTTTAGGGAGGGTGGGTTCAGGGTGTCCCGGTAAACTGCTCAGGGATAGCGTCCAGTTGGCTGCTGACTATCCTAGGGTTAGTCACGGGCTGCCAAACTACCCAGTCTTAGGGAGGGATGCGGATTGAACAGGTTAGTTCAGTGCAATACAGAGTGTAGGGAAGCGGGTGGGGGGTCAGGGTGTTCCGGTAACTGACCCAAGATAGCGTCCATGGGTAGTGCTGACTATCCTAGGTTAGTCACGGCTGCGGGGCCAAACTCCCAGTCTTTTAGGGGAAGGGATGGCGATGGAACAGGTTGTTCAGCTGCAATCACAGAGTGTAGGGAAGGGTGGGGGGTCAGGGTGTCCGGGTAGACTGCCCAATAGCGTCCATGGTAGTGCTGACTATCCTAGGGTAGTCCACGGCTGCCAAACTACCCAGTCTTAGGAGGGATGCGATGGAACAGGTTAGTTCAGTGGTAATACCTAGTGGGTATGGAAGTGTTGGGTAAGGGTGTCGCGGGTAGACTGCCCAGATAGCGTCCTATGGTAGTGCTGACTATCCTAGGGTTATCCACGCGCTGCCCAAACTACCCAGTCTTAGGGGAGGGATGCGGATGGAACGGTTAGTTCAGGTGCAATACAGAATGATAGGAAGGGTGGGGGGTCGGGTGTCGGGTAGACTGCCCAGATAGCGTCCATGGTAGTGCTGTGACTATCCTAGGGTTAGTCACGGCTGCCAAACTCCGCAGTCTTATGGGAGGGAGCGGATGGAACAGGTTTGTTCAGTGCCAATACATAGTGTAGGAAGGGTGATGGGGAGTCAGGGTGTCCGGGTAAGGACCTGCCGCAGATAGCGTCCCATGGGAGTTTTGCTGACTATCCTATAGGGTTGTCCACGGCTGCCAAACTACACCAGTCTTAGGGAGGGATGCGGATGGAACAGGTTCAGTTCAGTGCAATAACAGAGTATTGGGGAAGGGTGGGGTTCAGGGTGTCCCGGGTAGACTGCACAGATAAGCGTCCCATGGTATGCCTGACTATCTAGGGTTGTCACGGCTGCCAACTACCCAGTCCCTTAGGGAGGAATGCACGATGGAACTAGGTAGTTCAGTGCAAATACAGGAGTGTAGGCGGAAGGGTGGGGTGGGTCAGGGTGTTCCGGGTAGACTGCCCAGATAGCGTCCATGGCAGTGCTGAAGACTATCCTAGGGTTAGTCACGGCTGCCTAACTACCAGTCTTAGGGGAGGGTTGGCGGATGGAACAGGTTAGTTCAGTGCAATACATAGTGTGGGAATGGGTGGGTGGGGGGTCAGGGTGTTCCGGTAGACTGCCCATATAGCGTCCATGGTAGTGCTGACGCTCCTAGGGTTAGGTCACTGCTGCCAACTACCCAGTCTTATGGTAGGGAATGCGGATGAACCGGTTTAGTTCAGTGTAAATAGCAGAGTTAGGGAAGTGGTGGGGGTCCATGTGTCCCGGGTAGACTGCCCAGATAGCGTCCCATGGCAGTTGCTGACTATCCTAGGGTTATTCACGGCTGCCAAACTAACCCATTCTTAAGGGGAGGGATGCGGATGGAACAGGTTAGTTCATGCAATACAGAGTGTAGGTAAGGGTGGGGGGTCAGGGGTGTCCGGGTAGACTCCCAGATAGCGTCCCATGGTAGTGCTGACATCCTAGGGTTAGTCACGGCTGCCAAACTAACCCAGTCTTGTGGGAGGATGCGGATTGACGGTTAGTTCATGTGCAATACAGAAGTGATAGGGAAGGTTGGGGTAAGTGTGTCCGGTAGACCTGCCCAGATAGCGTCCATGGTAGTGCTGACTATTATCCTAGGTTAGTCCACGGCTGCCAACTACCCAGTCCCTTAGGGGAGGAATGCGGATGGACCAGGTTAGTTCAGTTGCAATACAGAGTGTCGGGAAGGGTGGGGGTCAGGGTGTCCCGGGTAGACTGACCCGATAGCGTCCTGGTAGTGCTGACTATCCTAGGGTTTAGTCACGGCTGCCAAACTAACCCAGTCTTAGGTGAGGGTGATGCGGATGGAACAGGTTCGTTCATTGCAATACAGAGTGTAAAGGAGGGGTGGGGGGTCAGGGTGTCCGGGTAGACTGCCCACGTATAGCGTCATGGCAGTGCTGACTAGCCTAGGGTTAGTCACGGCTGCCAACTACCCAGTCCTAAGGGGAGGGATGCGGATGGAACAGGTTTATTCAGTGCATACAGAGTGTAGGGAAGGGTGGGGGTCAGGTGTCGCGGGTAGACTCCCAGAATAGCGTCCATGCAGTGCTGGACTATCCTGGGTTTAGTTCCACCGGCTGCCGAACTACTCCAGTCACTTCAGGGGAGGAGATGCTGATGGAACAGGTTAGTTCAGTGTAATACAGAGTGTAGGTGGAAGGTGGGGGGTCATGAGGGTGTCCTGTAAGTACTGCCAGATAGCGTCCATGGTAGTGCTGACTATCCCATAGGGTTTAGTCACGGCTGCCACAAACTACCAGTCCTTAGGGAGGATGCGATGGAACCGGTTAGTTCAGTGCATAACAAGAGTGTAGGAAAGGGGTGGGGTGGGTCAGGGTGTCCGGGTAGCCTTGCCCGATAGCGTCCATGGTAGTGCTGACCTATCCTAGGGGTTAAGTGCCACGGCTGCCCAAACTACCCAGTCTTAGGGAGGATGCGGATGGAACAGGTTAGTTCAGTGCAATACAGAGTGTAGGAAGGTGGTGGTTCAGGGTGTCCCTGTAGACTGCCCAGATAGCGTCCATGCGGTAGGTGCTGACTTATCCTAGGGTTAGTCACGGCTGCCAAACTACCCAGTTCTTGAGGGGAGGGTGCGGATGGAACAGGTTAGTTCAGTGCAATACAGAGTGTACGGGAACAGGGTTGGGGGTCCAGGGGTGTCCGGGTAGACTCCCCAGATAAGCTCCATAACGGTAGTGGCTGACTATCCTAGGGTTAGTCCACGCTGCCAAACTACACCCAGTCTTAGGGAGGGATGCGGATGAACAGGTTTAGTTCAGTCAATACAGAGTTAGGGAAGGGTTGGGGTCAGGGTGTCCGGGAAAAAATAAATAGCCTGCCCAGATAGCGTCCATGGCAAGTGCTGACTATCCTAAGGGTTAGTCACGGCTGCCAAACTAACCATTCTTAGGGGATGGGATACGGTGGAACAGGTTAATTCAGTTTCACTAACAGTGAGTGTAGGAAGGTGGGGGGTCAGGGTTTCCGGGTAGACTTGCCCGAGATAGCGTCCATGAGTAAGTGCCTGACTATCTAGGGTTATCACGGCTGCCAAACGACCCAGTCTTAGGGGAGGGATGCATGATGGAACAGGTTAGTTCAGATTGCATAACAGAGTGGTAGGTAAGGGTTGGGGTGATCAGGGTGGCCGGGTAGAACTGCCCAGATAGCGTCCCATTGCAGTGCTGACTAATCCTAAGGTTTAGTCACGGCTGCCAAACTAGCCCAGTCTTAGGGGAGGGATGCGGATGGAACAGGTTAGTTCAATAGTTCAGTGTCAATACAGAGTGGTAGGAAGGGTGGGGTCAGGTGTCCGGTAGACTCCCAGATGCGTCCATGGTAGTGCTGACTATCCTAGGGTTAGTCACGCTGCCAAACTCCCCAGTCTTAGGGAGGGATGCGGATGGAACAGTATTTCAGGGCAATACAGAGTGTAGGGACAGGGTGGGGGGTCCCAGGGTGTCCCGGTAGACTGCCCAGATAGCGTCCATGTATGCTTGACTATCTAGGGTTAGTCACGGCTGCCAACTCCCAGTCTATAGGGGAGTATGCCGGATGGAACAGTTAGTTCAGGTGCAATAACAGGAGTGTAGGGAAGGTGGGGTCAGGGTGTCCGTGTTAACTGCCCAGATAGCGGTCATGGCAGTGCTCGACTATCTAGGGTGTTAGTCACGGCTGCCCAAACTACCCAGTCTTAGGGAGGGCATTCGGATGGAACAGGTTAGTCTCAGTGATACGTAGTGTAGGGAGGGTGGGGGGTCAGGGTTGTCCGGGTAGACTGCCCAGATAGCGTCATGGTAGTGCTGACTATCCTAGGTTTAGTCACGGCTGCCAACCTACCCGTCTTACAGGGGAGGGAATGCGATGGGAACAGGGTTAGTTTTCAGTGCAATACAGAGTGTAGGGAAGGGTGGCGGGGTCAGGGTGTCTCGGGTAGACTGCCCAAATAGCGTCCCATGTAGTGCCTACTATCCTAGGGTTTAGGTCACGGCTGCCAAACTACCCATTCTTAGGGGAGGGATGGCGGATGGAACAGGTTTGAGTTCAGTGCAATACAGAGTGTAGGGAAGGGTGGGGGGTCAGGGTTCGCGGGTAGACTGCCAGATAGCGTCCATGGTAGATCTGACTATTCCTAGGGTTAGTCTACGAGCTGCCAAACTACCCAGTCTTAGGGGAGGGATGCGGATGGAACAGGTTAGTTTCATATTTAATACAGAGTTTAAGGGAAGGTGGGGGGTCCGGGTGTCCGGGGGTAGACTGCCCATATAGCGTCCATGGTAGTGCTGGGACTATCCTAGGGTTAGTCACGGCTGCCAAATAACCCATTCTTAGGGAGGGATGCGGAATGGAAACATTGTTAAGTTCAGTGGCAATACAGAGTATAGGGAAGGGTGGGGGGTCAGGGTGTTCCGGGTAACTGCCCAGATAGCGTCCGTATGGTAGTGCTGACTTATCCTAGGGGAGTTAGTCACGGCGCCAAACTACCCAGTCCTTTATGGGAGGGACTGCGGATGGAACATGGTTTCGTTTCTTCGTGCAATACGAGTTAGGGAAGGGTGGGTGGGTCAGGGTGTCCGGGTAGACTACTGCCCAGATAGCCGTCCATGGTTAGTGCTGACTATTCCTAGGTTAGTCAACGGCTGCCAAACTAACCAGTCTATAGGGGGAGGGATCCGGATGGAACAGGTTATTTCAGTGCAATACAAGTGTAATGGCAGGGTGGGGGGTCAGGGTTCCCGGTAGACTGCCTCGATAGCGTCCATAGTATGGCCTGACTATCCTAGGGTTAGATCACGGCTGCCAAACTACCCAGTCCCTTAGGGGAGGATGCGGATGGAACAGTTATTTCATGCAATACAGAGTGTAGGGAAGGGTGGGGGGTCAGGGTGTCCGGGTAGACTGCCCAGATAGCGTTCCTGGTAATGCCTGACTATCCTCAGGGTTAGTCACGGCTGTGCCAAACTACCCAGTCTTCGGGGAGAGGATGCGGAATGGAACGTTAGTCAGTGTCAATACAGAGTGAGGGACAGGGTGGGGGTCAGGGTGTCCGGGTAGACTGCCAAATAGCGTCCATTGTATTGCTTCGAGCTATCCTAGGGTTCGTCACGGCTGCCAAACTAACCCGTCTTAAGGGGAGGGATGCTGATGGAAGCAGGTTAGTTTCGTGCAATACGAGTGTAGGGAAGGTGGGGGGTCAGGGTGTCCGGGTTAGACTGCCCAGATAGCGTCCATGGTAGTGCTGCACTATCCTAGGGGTTAGTCACGGCTTGCAAACTACCCAGTTCTTAGGGGAGGGATGGCGGATGGAACAGGTTAGTTCGTGCACAGAGTTGTAGGGAAGGTGGGGGGTCACGGGTGTCCGGGTAGACTGGCCCAGATAGCGTCGCGGTATTTGCTGACTATCCTAGGGGTTATTTCAACGGCTGCCAACTACCCAGTCTTATGGTAGATGCGGTGGAACAGGTTTAGTTCAGTGGCAATACAGGTTTGGGGCAGGGTGGGGGGTCAGGGCTGTCCGGGTAGAACTGCCAAAATAGCGTCCATGGTGGTGCTGACTAATCCTAGGGTTAGTCCACGGCTGCCAAACTACCCAGTCTTAAGGGGAGGGATGCGGATGAACAGGTTTAGTTCAGTCGCAATACAGAGTGTAGGGAAGGGGTGGGGGGGTCAGGTTCCGGGTAGACTGCCCAATGCAGTCCATGGTAGTGCTGACTATCCTATGTTAGTCACGGCTAGCCAACTATACCCAGTTTAGGGGAAGGGAATGCGGATGGAACAGGTTTAGTTCAGTGCATCCAGAGTTTATGGAAAGGTGGAAGGGGCTTCAGGGTGTTCCGGTTAGAACTGCCCAGGATAGCGTCCTATGGCAGTGCTGACCTATATCCTAGGTTTAGTCACGTCTGCCAAACTACCCAGTCTTAGGGGAGGGATGAGGATGGACAGGTTAGTTCAGTGCAATACAGACGTGGTAGGAAGTTGGGGGGTCAGGGTGTCCCGGGTAGACTGCCCAGATAGCGTCCTGGTAATGCTGACTATATCCTAGGGGTTAGTCACGGCTGCCACTACCCATTCTTAGGGGTAGGGATGCGGATGGAACAGGTTAGTTTCAGTGCAATACAGAGTGTAGGGAAGGGTCGGGGTCAGGGTGTCCGGGTAGACTGCCCAGATAGCGTCCCATAGCAGTGCTGACTATCCTAGGGTCTAGTCACGGCCTGCCAAACGTACCCAGTCCTTCTTGGGACTGCGGATGGAACATGTTAGTTCGTGCATACAGAGTGTAGGGAAGGGTGGGGGGTCAGGGTTGTCCCGGGTAGATGCCCAGATATCGTCCATGGTACGTGGCTAAATATCCTAGGGTTAGTCAGGCTGCAAACTACCCATTCTTAGGGGAGGGATGCGATGGACAGTTTAGTTCAGTGGCAATACAGACGTGTAGGGAAGGGTGGGGGGTTCAGGGTGTCACGGCTAGAACTGCCCAGATAGCGTCCCATGGTAGTGCTGACTATCCTGGTTAATTCACGGCTGCAAACTATCCAGGGTCCCTTCAGGGAGGGATGCGGATGGAACAGTTAGTTTTCAGTGCAATACAGAGTGTGTAGGGAAGGGTGGAGGGTCAGGTGTCCGGGTAGCAAACTGCCCAGTATAGCGTCCATGGTATTGCTGACTATCCTAGGGTTAGTCACGGCTGCCAAACCTACCAGTCTTAGTGGGCGGGATTCGATGGAAAGGTTAGTTCAGTGTATACATCCACTGTAGGGAAAAGGTGGGGGGGTCAGGGTGTCCGTGGTAGACTGCACAGATAGCGTCCATGGGGTAGTGCTGACTATCCTAGGGGTTAGTCACACGGCTGTCCAAACTAAACCCATCTTAGTGGAGGGATGCGGTGGACAGGTTAGTTCATGGACTACAGAGTGTAGGGAAGGTGGGGGGTCAGGGTGTCCCGTAGACTGCCGAATAGCGTCCATGTGTACAGTGCTGACTATCCTAGGGTTAGTCACGGCTGCCAACTAACCCAGTCTTTAGGGGGAGGATGCGAATGGAACAGGTTAGTTCAAAGTGACATACAGAGTGTAGGGAAGGGTGGGGGTAAGGGTGTCGCGGGTAGACTGCCCAGATAGCGTCCATGGTAAGTGCCTGACTACTCCTATGGGTTAGTCACGAAGCTGCCAAACTAACCCAGTCTTTAGGGGAGGGATGCGGATGGAACAGGTTAGTTTTGCAGTGCAATACAGAGTGTAGGGAAGGGTGGGGGTCAGGGTGTGCCCGGGTAGACTGCCAGATAGCGTCCATTGTAGTGCTGACTATCCTAGTGTTAGTCACGGCTGCCAAACTGAGAACCCAGTCTTAGGGGAGGTTGCGGATGGAACAGGTTAGTTCAGGTGCAATACGAGTGTAGGGAAGGTTGGGGGTCAGGGGTGTCCGGGTAGGACCTGCCAGATAGCGTCCATGGCAGTGCTGACCTATGCGCTAGGTGTTAGTCACAGGCTGCCAAACTACCCGAGTCCTTATGGGAGGGTATGCGGATGGAACAGGTAGTTCATGCATACAGGAGTGTAGGGAAGGGTGGGGGGTCAGTGTGGTCCGGGTAGACTGCCCAGATAGCGTCCATGGTAGTGCTGACTATCCTAGGGTAGTCCGGCTGCCAAACTACCCAGTCTTTGGGGGAGGGATGCGTGGATTGAACAGGTTTGAGTTTCAGTGGCAATACCGAGTGTAGGGAAGTGTGGGGCTGTCAGGGTGTCCGGGTAGACCTGGCCCAGATAGCGTCCTGGGCAGTGCTGACTATCCTAGGGTTAGTCACGGCTGCCAAACTACCCACAGTCTTAGGGGAGGGATGCGGATGGACAGGTTAGTTCATGCAATACAGAGTGTGAGGAGGGTGTGGGTGTGTCAGGAGGGTGTCCGGGTAGACTGCCCAGATAGCGTCTCATGGCATGTGCTGACCTTCCTAGGGTTAGTCACGGCTGCCTAAACTAACCCAACTTAGTGGAGGGATGCCGGATGGAACAGGTTAGTTCAGTGCCATACAGAGTGTAGGGCAAGGATGTGGGTCAGGGTGTCCGGGTAGACTGCCCAGATATCGTCCCATGTTGTGCTGAACTATCCTAGGGTTAAGTCACGGCTGCGCCAAACTACCCAGAAATAAAAAACCAGTCTTAGGGGAGGGATGCGGATGGACAGTTATTCAGTGCAATACAGAATGCGTAGGGAAGGGTGGGGGATTCAGGTGTCCGGGTAGACTGCCCAGGATAGCGTCCATTGTAGTGCTGACTATCCTAGGGTTAGTCACGGCTGTCCAAACTACCCAGTCCCTTAGGGTAGGGATGCGGATGGAACAGGTTAGTTCAGTGCAATACAGAGTGGTAGGGAAGGGTGGGGGGTCAGGGTGTCCGGGTAGACTGCCCAGATAGCGTCCTGGTAGTGCTGAACTATCCTAGGGGTGTCACGGCTGCAAACTATCCAGTCTTTAGGGGTAGGGAATGCGGATGGAACAGGTTTAGTTCAGTCATACAGAGGTAGTAGGGAAGGGTGGGGATCAGGGTGTCGGTAGACCTGCCCAGATAGCGTCCATGGCAGTGCCTGACCTATCCTAGGGTTTAGTCCGGCTGCAAACTACCCAGATCTTATTGGAGGATGCTGATGGAACAGGTTAGAGTTTTTTCAGTGCAATACAGAGTGTATGGGAAGGGTGGGGGGTCAGGGTGTCCGGGTAGACTGCCCAGATAGCGTCCATGGTAGTGCTGACTATCCTAGGGTTAGTCACGGCTGCCAAACTACCCAGCCTCAGAGGAGGGATGCGGATGGAACAGGTTAGTTCAGTGTAATACAGAGTGTAGGGAAGGGTGGGGGGTAAAGGGTCCGATCCCCCAACCCCGGAAGGGTTTGATACCACACAGCAGTGAAAAGAATTTGTGAACTGACAACATGCAGATCTTTACAATATTATAAGTTATCGATGAAAGCACTCTAAAACTTATTAAAATGTCACCATTTGAAATGTTACAAAATAAAAATTTAGACTGGGAGAACCCCCCCCCCCCCATTGTATTCAATGGGAAAAGTATCTTCAAATATAGGCAATGTTACATTTTGGTAGAAATTCACCCAGGGTTGCTGGGAGGGTAGTACAAGGCAATCTCCAAAATATCAGCTGTTGAACGGGAAGTAATACTCTCCAAAGTAGAAGCGAGCTCTGGCAGTCAGTACCACCTGCGGCTGGATCTGAACAGCAAGGGTGTCCTCCCCACATCCCCTAGGCTCGAGTGGCGCATTAAGATCTAAACGACGATAAATGCAACGGTTGCCATGCCCTTTTACCTAATCCAAAGTTTTGCTTCTGATACAACGTCTTGTGTGGGGTATGGGTTAAAAAAACATTTTCAATACATGTATAGGAGCCGTCCGCAGTGGCACATACGATTAGGGCGCTGGTCCAAAGCGTATGGCTCTAGGAGGACTTGAGTTCGAGTCCCACATAAGGCAAGTTGTCGTAATCGTTCATCGTCATCCGTCACCACTCATTGTCTCAAATAGCCTTAGTGCATTAATAGACTTTATAGACGTTAATAATAAATGAATAATATTAATCAATCAACATGTGCATTAATAGAGACTTAGCAACAAAATCATCGTCATCATAAGATTTGCTTTAGATACGTAGTCTTAGGTAACCGAAAGAAACATGCACAAAATGGGTTAAAAACACATCTTCCCATGCATGCTTCATAGATGTAATGTAACATGACAAAGCTTGTCCTACAAATCCAGTAAAATATTTTCACCTCTCCTTGAAGTCAAGGGAAGAAAAAATCAAATACTGTCGATTCATTGTCAAGTCTGAATTAGACGGTTCAATGTTGTGTTCAAGATTCCTTGAATTCAAGGACAAAACAAACCTAATCAAAATGTGCAAAGATAAAAAAAACAAAACAATATCTCCTATACATTGATTATAATTTGTCATTATATTTGAGGAATCTTGAACAAAACATTGAACAGTCTAATTCAGGCTTGAGAATCACAATTCTTTATTAAAGTTTTGGTTTACTCTCATTTATTCTAGTCATACGAACAGACTATGACAAGGAAAAGGAAATGGCATATTATTAGGGGGCTGTCCATTAATGATCAAATAAGGTCCCCTCCTCTTCCCCTAAAATGATGTCATAAAAAAATTAATGACTGGTGGCGTGCCAGTCCCCACAAACCATTTTCTGTTGAGAATTTTACTGGGAAACAATCCGTCACATTTTACATGGTGAAAACATATTTTGGTAATTGTCTATAGGAGAGCGTCTCGTGCCTATATCAACCACAAAAGATCAACAAAAAATGTTAACAAAAAGAATAGGTTTTCACGCGAGACAGCGTGGCTTTTCATTTATGAGACATTCAACGGAACTCGAGCTCTTGGCTCAGGTTATTTAGATTTCCTCCGTTCACATAACAATTATTAAAAATGTGTTAACGTTGTATCATAGTTCAATCCACGTTGAAGGTTGTTGATAATTTTCAACGGTGTAACGTGTAAATGAAAACAAAAAACATCTTCCGGAACAGAAAAACACGGAAAATTCATTTTGAAGTTCCCAAATATGTTTTATTATGTTTTTATTTCCATGGACCATTGAAAATTGGCAAACACCTTCAACGTGGATTGAACTATGTTACAACATTAACATATTTTTGTAATTGTTATGTGATCTGAGGAAATCTAAATAACCTGCACCAAGAGCTAGAGTTTCCTTGAATGTCTCGTGAATACTCTTTAATTGAAAATAAATTTAAATTTAAAAACACTAAGCTTCGCACAAAACTTTATCCTTTTTCACAGTAAATTGTGGCTCTTGGACAACAAGTCATTGGATTGCTTTACATCAGTGCAAATAGGATGCGGTGTTTGTATGGATGTCACGGGAAGGAAACCCCACCACATCGAGTGACGTGGGGATAGGGGTGGTCACATCACGCACAAGACGTCTCCAGATACTCCTATTCCGACACAGATTCCTCCATCCTCAACACTCTTTATTGTACAATACAGGTCAATGTCTACATCACCAATATACATATAACATAACATAATATTGTAAATATGAAACTAGTAGAACAGGTAGAGTGATTATTAAAATGAAATTATTGGACATACACTGTTCTTGTAAGAAATACTTTTTTTAATGGTGATATTTCGACACTAGTCGAGTGTCTTTTTCAAACTGAAGTTGAATAAAAGAAACATTTTAACAATACAAATAAATATTAAAAAAAAAACGACCATGAAACATGCATGCCAAAAAATTATGATAAAACCATAAAATTAAACATTGCAGAAACAAATGATGTAAAAATAAAAGGTGAGGACAAAAACAAACACCAAATCGTCAAAAACATCAAGTTTCGAAATCAATGCATAGTCCATATTTTAGGACAACAAATTTTTTAATTTTTTTTAAATTTGTTGGCATGCATTTTTTCATGGTCGTTTTTTGTCATTTTTAATATTTAGTATTTGTTTTGTTGAAATTTTTCTTTTATTCAATTTCAGTTTTGAAAAAGACACTCGACTAGTGTCGAAATATCACTATTAAAAAAGTATTTCTTACAAGAACAGGGTATGTCCAATATTTTCATTTTAAAAATAATATTAATATGCTACACATGAAAGCTACCACGGGCCCTGTCTGTGGTTATACATGCATGAAGCCAATAAATTATAGCTAAATATTAAATAACTATTTATACTCTCACTACTATTCTAAACTAATCCGTCCGAGTTCATCTTGTACCATTTCTCTGCGTTACTTCTAACCCCTCCACAATCAGCAACAGCAGCGTCCTGCTGAAACCAAGAGAAGCAGATTCAGATTAATACGTAACAAACAAATATTATACAGTAGGCCTACTAGAAGTGTATTTTATTTTAGTAGCAGTGGGCCTACTTATAAAGATGGAGGAAAATTACTAAATAAATAAATAAATAAATTTTATTTAGAGTCTACCCACTCAGTTATATAACTGATTTTCAGTGGGGGACTTTAAATCAAAGCGACCAAGCCAACCCTGCAGGCCCCGACGCAATCGACGAGTGAGCGATAACCAACCAAAGATCGATAATTTTAAAAGGAATATAGCAATCAGGGTATGGACAGTGCGAACACCCGCGAATCAAAGCCAGAATCACAAGGCCGATCAAAACAACTCTGAAAATTTATTTTATTGCTTCGTTGCTAGGACGGCTCCAAAGTCACCGTTTTACAAACTCCTAAGACAAGAACTGATGGACTTAAGTCCAAATCAGAAGTTAAAAAACTTCTGACTTTAGCGGGAATCGAACCCTGGACCTTCTGCATTGGAAGCAGATACGCTAACCACAAGACCAACGAATAACAATGTCACAAAAATGTATTTTACAGAAATTATAAATTAAAACAATTTTTGGATGAGCGTAGCGAGCGAAGCGAAGATTCCATTTCACTACACTGGAGAAAAAAATCCGGAATGTTTTTTTTTTCTTTTTTTTTGTATTTTTGTCTGTCTTCGTGTGTATTCTGGCTAAACGATACTCCAATTACTATGAAATTTTCTGGAGGTCTTCGAAATCTCTGAACTTAGAACTGCCACGTTTTGAGTGCATCGAAAATTTTTTCTCATGAAAATCGCAATTTTACGATTTTTTTCGATTTTTAAAAAATTTCTTCGACTTATAACTCCTATAAGCTTTATCTGATTTTAATGATTTTTTTACGAACCTTAATTTTTTGAATTAAGATACGTGTGAAAATTTTTTGCGCAAACGAAAAATTTTTCTATGAATATCGAAATTTTTTCGTTTTTTTTTTTTTTTTTAAAAAAAGTTCTTTGACTTATAACACCGCTGCTTTTTCCTATTGTAATGATTTTTTTTTCAGAAACCCTTTAATTTTATGAATTAATAATTCCCCTGTGAAATTTGAGCGCAAACGAATAAATTTTTCCGAATGAAATTGCAATTTTTTTAATTTTTTTTTTTTTTAATTATGATTACTAAATTACAAATTTAAAAAAATTTTAAATTTAAATTTTTTTTTTCATTTTAATTTAATTTAAAAAAAAATTTACTTAGTTTTGATTTTTTCACAGAACAACAAAAAATCCGCATAACACATGGCAGCTCAATGCACCAATTACGCTCATCCAACAACGCGGCGGGACTTAGCGTTTTCCTAGTAATAAAACAAATAAGTATCTGAAATAAAATACAAATTGCAATCCAAATTATTAATTAATGTTCAGACACAATGTTTTAACAATTAAATGTTGTGTACTAAACTTTATAGGGGTAATGTTGTTTTGTAGCGTAATATAATATTCATTATTTAATAAGTCCTTACTAAATTCAGTAATCATCTCTGTTAATATACAGTTACAATACAAAGCTAATATATTAAAATAAGGGAACAAATAATTGACATTCACTAATGTGTATACTACCCAGTTTATAATCATTGATTTGAGTAAACAAATTAATAATAAATTGTCCATATAACAACAAATATAACAACATCAAAATTCTTGATTTTATACTTTTTGACAAAACTATTTTATAACATGTTTCTGACACTAACCCATTGATCCTTTGTTACAGAATACATTGAACCCAGAGAGAAAATTAGGTGAGTCTCAATCTTACTCTAGGTAGCGGTACATTGCGTATTTGTGGCATTATGAAGCACATTAAACAAATGTACCATTTATGTAGAAACCGTTTGTGACAAGTTTATTTTTAGTTTAATTTTAACTTATGGTGTTTTCCATTGGTGCACTCGGCAAGTGCAGTGTCGTCGACCTCCACTTGAATAACATTAGAAAATTGAACAAATGAACAGACAAGTGGTGATTCGGTGCCCGTTTGGGTGCACTAGTGCGGCCAATGGAAAACGCAACAAGAAAGCATATAAAGATAATCTGGACATCCCCAAATATTCACACAAGTTAGTGTTAAAAATACAGACCTAAGTTAGAAAAGAGACCAAAACAACAAACAATAATAATAACAATAATAGCAATAATAATAGGTATTTTTAAAAAGTGGTGGAAGGTGGAACTAGGAAAATAATAAATATAGTCCACTGCTTTGGTCGAGTCCTTGCTTTCGAAGCAGAAGGTCCTCGGTTCGAGTCCTGGCTCAACGCACAAGATTGGCAACTTGAACTTCTGATATGGATTCATCTTCATCAATTCCTGGGTTGTGAATGTGATCCGTCCTAGAAACAAGCCAATAGAAGCAAATTACAAAGTTGTTCCGAATCAGTCAAGATTGTTGATGATGGAGTGGTAGGTGATTGATACCCATTTCATTTAACGATCTCTGATAATAATATGTCAGTCGGCAATGGCGTCAAAAGCGATTGGCTCGGTCCTCTTAAAATTTAAGTCCCCCGCTGAAAACCAGTTATATGTGACTGAGTGGGTAGATTCACAATGGTTGGGCAAAGAAAACGGTATGTAGACTCCAAAAATTGTCCCAAACAAATTTTAAAAACGTGAAAAAAGAGGGAGTGAATTTTTGCAAATAATGTTTTATCCCTAAATGCTACAAGTACATAAGAAAAATGGATTCCTTTCATCAAGTTTAATGTGCTAAATTATGGTGGAGTTACCAGGTAAGAAATTCAACCCAAATGTTACACACGGTGGGGGTGCCGGATTATTAAACCGGATACCGTGCAAAATACCGTGCAAAAACAAACCAATTTTCCAAAAATTAAAATATATTTTAAAACAGTGGCTCACTGTGCATTTGCACAAATAATAAATTTGAATACATTGATCTCGATTTAGTTACTCATGATTAAATAACATTTGTTTTACTTTCAGGTACTCACACATACCGCAAGCGCGATTGGTTGAAAATATCTCAAGCCCCACCCAACGTGGTTCACGCAACAATGGGAGATCGGCTAGAGCTGGAATGTGAGGTGATTGGGTCGCCTCCACCTACGATCCAGTGGGTCAAGGGCAGCAGCGCAGCACAGGTAGACAATACTCTTAAACAGCGCATAACAGGTAGACGATACTCTTAAACAGCACAGCATGCGTAGATATCCTAGTATTAGACAGAACTACACAGCGAGCTGTTAAAAGCTAAATTAAAAGCTCATTGGTTCGGGTAATCCCTAGACCTAAATATGATTTCTTAACAATGCAGTAAAGACGTCTGAAAAGTAAGAAGAATGAAAGAGCGACCTTATAAAAGAGAAGATTGATTTTTAAAAAATTTGATGGGCAGAGGCTGTAATCAAGAATTATATTCAAATTGTCCGAATCAATCCAGCTAGTTTAAAATTGAATTTTGAGCAGCAGTTTTTGTATTCTTGTTTCTACTCTTCTTCATCTACAACCTAAATATGAGGGAAACTGGTTGTCTGTAGTTTCTGGTGTTGTACAATTTTTTTCGTTAAACAGTACAAAATTTGAAATTGTACCGGCAAAAAAATCGTGCAATGCAAGAAACTATAGAAAACCACTACTTCTTATATTTAGGTTGTATATAAAGGAGTGTAGAAACAATATATGAAAAACCACTGCTCAAAATTCAATTTTAAACTAGCTGGATTGATTCGGGCAATTTGAATATAATTTCTGATTCCGAGGCTGTCCCGTCAAACAAATTTCAAAAAAATAATCCGCTCTTTTATTAGGTCCCTCTTTCATTCTTCTTACTTCTTAGAGGTCTTTAATTTGATTTGATTGGATATTGCTTTACGTCTCATATTTATGCAACTTGGCTAATCGAGACACGTCTTTAAGTTTACTGCATTCTTTAGAAATCCAGGGTGTCTACAAATAAACCATTACAAAATTCCCTGACTTTTCCAGGTTTTCCAGATGGAAAATAAATAAATAATATTTTTCCATGCTGTAAATTTGTCTTTCCCGCGCATTCTAATGAAGAAAAAGTTGTTTATAAATTCAATGTCGATTTCGGAGGGAATTTTAAACACCAGAAAAGGCAAAATAATTTAAAAAATTGTTTTTTAAAATTAAGAATTTCTATTTTCAACAACAAAAAAGGTATTGAAATTACTAAAATATTGACTTTTTTACATTTCTTGTAAAATTCCAGAAAAAAATACAAAATTCCCTGACTTTTCCAGATTTATTAAATTCCCTGGCAATTCCAGGTTTTCCAGTCTTGTAGACACCCTGGAAATCATATTAAGGTCTAGTGATTCCCCTTAAGGGACAATCAGATTATTTTCTCGGAGTACCTTCTACTATTATTATTATCTAGATTAATATTCGTTTTGTATTATATTTATTCATAGACAGGTTTATTATCATTTATCAACCCACAAAAATGTCAAGTAACCAAAACTTTTCAATTAAAAATATGTACACATTCATCACTAGTATTTAAAACAATACAAATAAGTATATTATACAAATTATTAAATAAATCTTTTTACTTTTTAGTTGAGTACATTGTACAAATATAGGTGATGAAATTGACAACTTAAATTAATTATGTGAGAAGTGGTATACAGTACATACATACTATATTGAAAGCTGAAATAAAATAAACATAACAGTTTATAAATTAATTAAAAGAACAGTTGTAAAGTTACAAAATAAAATTCAAGTAGTACTGAAACACAAAATTAAGTAGCCAGACATTGAAGAATTCATAAATGGAGTAGAAAGATTTAGGCAAAAGTATTTCTTTGAGATTGATTTTGAAAGATATTGGAGATGCTATTTCTTTTATATGAGATGGAATTGAGTAAAGAAGTACTAAATTGTAAGATAGAGATATTAGATGCCAACTAAAAGAGATGATATTTCAAAAGTGTACAGCCACTGTTGATTCTACTTATCAAGTACAGAAACGCACTGTTTTACAAGGTCACAGCTTGAAATCACAGCTGCAGTTACCATCAACAGGTTTTAACAGTGCCATGCACGGGGTGGTAACAAGCATAGCCGAGCGGGAACCATCGAGCTACCGTGTTTACCAAGAAGTTCGGAAGATTAATTCACAGAAAGCAGCACCATCGAAGACTGTAACCATGGTAACGGTGATGTTTACCGCGAGCGCCGAGAAGGCAGTGATATGCATTTCTTTTTTCGGTTCAGTTCCAGCCTGCTGTCAGTCTTTGCTATTTGTGTTGTTTCTCGTTTTTTTAGTGCCAAAATCAAAGTTTTGAGTTGTTTGAGAGTTTCTAAAACCACTCTTGCAGCGCCAAGTGCATTCGTAAATACTCGTTAGTTCAGAATAAAACGCGTGTGTACTGATAAAAGAACTGGCTCCAGCAAGCAGGCCTTGGCCTAGACCTAGGCCTAGGCCTAGTGGTGGTGTTTGCAATATCGGATATTGATGAACATTTAATGTCCCAATAGGTCTCCAAAGTCCCAGAAGTCGTTGAAAGAAATAATAAAAGTGTTAGTGGATACTCTCTTCACGCACTTTTAACATTTCTTTCAATTACATGAACAAAACCATGAAATAAAACGGAAATCCCCCCACCGGCGCCACGAAAAGCCTAGATAGTCCAAGCAGTAGTCACTAGGTTGCGCTAGTTGTTACTTGATAGTTGGAAGAGTCATTCATAGATCGCGACACTAAAGATGTTGGTGCTGCTTTCTATGAATTAATCTTCCGAACTTCTAAACTAATTTTTGCGGTTCCCGCTATTTAACATTGTGTTTCCACTCTTCCCCGGTTATTTCTCTATGGTGCCATGTACACCTATTGCAAACCTACTTGCCCAGCCTTTCACAGTCATTACCCATTGCAGTTTCCTGTGTCTGACAGGGTCAGCTTGGGTTTCCAACCAAAGTCCTCCACTTCTGTGTATTCTCCGACCGTTGTATCTCTTGCATGTAGGTCTCGTGCGTGCTATGGTCTCCTTCCATCGCGGCCTGGGCAAAACAAAAAAATATCATTTTAACAGAGTAAATCTCACTCTCCATGAAAGCATAATACATAAGATCACATTTTAGCAAAATAATTGTCATTCCCAAAATGGTTTGTTATTTGCAAAGTGACACAGTTCTTGACTGCATATCCCATGTATGAATTGCACATGTACTGAACCAGTAGGCCAGCGCGTGTACTGAGCGTTCTGTAAATTACTGGCCCAGCACTAGCCATGCGTTGTAGCATTGTTGTAGGCACTGCGCACAGTTGAGCCAGCAGGTAACAGAATGCAGCCTACATAGGGCATATTTTACATTGCTTTAAGAATAAAGCAATCCTTAAGAGTGAGTGGCATTTTTGGGGGAGCTTTTCCTGCGTCCAGTAAGGATCTGATTGATATGATATTTTGTATGGTTGTCAAACAAGGACATGTTCACTATTTTTAGTTAAAAATTAGCATAAATTATTGCAGATGAATCAGCATAAAACAACAAATTTGCAAATTTTGATGATTTTACTTTTTTAAAGTGCATCGGACTATCTGGTAATTACTGGCTGTGTGACCCTGAGAAAGTCACTCAGACTAGACTACCACGGAGGACGTATTGTTCTAGAGCGAAGACTACGAGAGCAATCACATCTTGGACAACCTTGGAACGGGGACGGGCCTGGCCAAGATCAAGTCTCGTCTAGTGATCGACTGCGTCATGCCTGAACACGAGGGTCTATATAGCTGCGTAGCTATGGCAGGGGGCAAGTCCACCGTGGCACCACCAGCCATGGTGCTGATACAAGGTGAGAGAGAGATTGATCGATTGATTGATTGATTCAGGTCTTTATTTCAAGACGGGATTAAGGCTAGTAAAACCTTATCTTCCATCCAACCTTTAAGGAGTTACATACATACATAATTATATTATAATTATACATAATTACTAATTAGAACATATAGTAATTGGCCTGATAAAAATTACAGATAATTAATTAAAAACATAAACATTTAAAATTATGATAATCAATTTGTAAAGCACTAAAGCTAGACTTTCATTCGCGCATTCATCCATCTCTTTCATACAATTTCCTTAGAGTACCAGTAACAAAGAAGGCGTCCTCGTTAAAATATAAATAGTATAACACAGGTTAGAGAGAGAGAGAGAGAGAGATATGACACCTGCCGTACTGAAATAATCCTCAGAGAGATCCCTCCATCGAAACGTCTCGTGTTTTTCTGTGTTTTGTATATATTTATTTATTTACTTATCAAGAAATTCAGCAGCCACCATCACTTCTCGAAGGTAAGCTGTTGGATCCTTTCTTACACCAATATACTCCAGCCGATTGGCATTCTATCTACATAACCTTGAACATATCTAAACTTTTCTACAAAGACGTATTAGTACTGGCAAAGCGGCAACATTGGTTAGCCTGAAATTTTCCACTCAATGATAAATTTTATGTTGCCTTTTTTTACTATGTTTTAACAAGTGGGTCAATCAAATCTATTCCAGTGCATAAATAAATTAAATTTACAAAAACAATTTTTATGTTGGTGCAATTTAACTCTGAAACATGACTTTGACAACATGAGCTGAGGCGTAGGTCCCCCGAGTTAAGGCGCAATTTTTTTGTAATAGCACCCAGTGAAACAAAAAAGTATTATGTCTAATATTCACATTTCCTGCACCTCATCTATCTTCCCTGTCAAATACCATACTAAACCATAAAGAAATAAAACAGGTTCTAAACTAGGGTTGCATTAGAAGGCGGAGATGAGAAACTTCAGCATGGGTGGCGGTGAAAAGGAATTAAACCCACAGCCAACTATATTAAGTAAACAACATTTGCTTGTTTATTGTTTTGTCCTGTCAAATGTTGTCAACCTGTCAAGTATTTAGGCTCATGATGAAAGATTAATAATAACCAAACAAATCATTTAGTTCATCTACAACAAACAAAGGTATTGGGGATTAAGTTATAACCTGTGTTCTACCAATAAAGTAAGTAACATTTTTAAGTTTATACTAGGTTTAAAATCAGTTAGAAGAAATAAAACATGGAAAGGCCCGAGTTGAACGTGGTCAAAAGAGAGGTTGAGAATAAACATAGAGAGTTGGTACATTTCTCGAGGACTGAGCTGCTCAAGTTGGTAGACAAGGTTGACAAGATGGAGCTGAAGGGCCAGGCGCGAGGTGCGAGGTGTCAGCCGGTACACTGGATGCAGGAGAAGAAGGGGAGTATGTTGTTCCGAGCGAGGGGCTATCCGATACGGGAACCCCTAGCTTACCTCCGCAACGCGCAGCTCTGCTGGGAGCGACGACTGCACCACTCGATGAACACGATGTGCTACGAACTGTGCGTACCGATGTCGAAACTGCGCGAGGAGTCCGACCGCGACGAGCTGATCGACAAGTGGTGCGAACTGAGTCAGTACGAGGTAGACGTCTCCTTGTACCGACCGCTCTTCGCTCCCAAGAACCTGCTCGAAGTGATGTTGTCCGTACGGAGCGTCAACGCTCGGACGCGCGGCAGCGAAGACAAGTGGCAGTTCCACGAACTTCCCCTCCCCAGCAAGAACATGGAGGCGCTGTGTGCGTTTTACGCGGAAATATCGCGCGGGGACCCGCTATTGGGCGTCGACCGTCACATAGAAATGCCCGACCCCCACTTTCCAACGCTAGAAGCGGAACGAACGCACACAGGGGAACAAGCCGTTCTGAAAAACACGGTCCAAGCCGCGAAGGAATTCTTAAAGCACGGTTGTCCAAGGACATTACGCGGGCGGTTATGGACGCAAGCGCTTCAATCGCACGCGTTACCCCCCCTCAGAGCGCACTACAAACGTCTAAAACACCACCTACTTCGGTACGACCTATTCGTTGACAAACTCGTCATCAAAGACATCCAACTCACGGTCTCGAACGACGATAACTTCTTCGCGTTCGAAGACATCCTATTTGAGGTTTTGCTTCTTTTCACTCGTGACACGCATGTGTTATCCCTATTCGAACATTGCGCTTCTACGCCCTTCCACGCCATTGTCAAAAACCACCCTTCGTCGCTTCGCAACGCTGTAATCTACCCGCCTAGCGGGATCGTCCCCTTCCATGGCTTCTGCATGTTTGCAGCCCCCTTCTGCTACGTCTACGACGACACCCCCCAGCTGTACTTCACGTTCCGCAAGTGCTACACCCGCTACTTCTACAAGCTCCACGAGGTGAACAGCGACCCGCAAGGCCTGCTCAGCCTGTGTCTACTCTACGAGCGGCTCCTACGCCGACACGAGCCCGAGATCTGGCTTCACTTCCAGACAGTGGGCGTTCTCCCGCTGAGCCCGACGTTCAAGTGGATCATGCGGGCTTTCTCCGGGCACCTCCCTCCGGAGCAACTGCTCTTCCTGTGGGACGTCATCTTCGCGTACGACTCACTCGAGATAGTTCCGCTCCTCGCCGTTACGATACTCAGCTTCCGGAAGACCAACCTGCTAAAAGTTAACACGCACAGGGGGATCGAGGCCGTCCTAGGGGACTTGTCCTCGATAGCAGTCATGCCCTTAATTCAATTTGCGCTAATGCGGAAATAAACTGTACTGTTTTATTACGTTAATAAAATAGTACTCCTTCCTTTTTTAAAGATATTGTTATTGAATAACTAAATCTAAATATTTCAAGACTTGATTAGTAGGATAGAAAAACATTCCCATAAAACTGAAAACGTTTGATACAGACAATACACAAATTAGTAACTAGGAAAACGCTTAAGTCCCGCCGCGTTGTTGGATGAGCGTAATTGGTGCATTGAGCTGCCATGTGTTATGCGGATTTTCTGTTGTTCTGTGAAAAAATCAGAACTTTGTTGAAGATTTTTTTTAAATTAAATTAAATTAAATTAAAAATTAATCGTAATTTTAAAAAAGGAAAAAATCGTTGTATTGAAATTTTCATAAGAAATAATTAATTGATTGCGCACAAATTTTACACGAATATATTAATTCATAAAATTAAGGTTCTGTGAAAAAACCATTATAATCGGATAAAGCATGTAGGTTTTATAAGCCGAAGAAATTAAAAAATTCGTAAAATTGCTATTTTCATGAGAAATAATTATTTGATTATGCTCAAATTTCACACGAATAATATCAATTCATAAAATTAAGGTTCTGTAAAAAAAATCATTACAATCGGATAAAGCATGTAGGATTTATAAGTCGAAGAAATTTTAAAAAAATCGAAAAAAACCGTCAAGTTGCATTTTTTATGAGAAATAAATTTTTCGATTGCGCTCAAAAACGTGGCAGTTCTTAGTTCAGAGATTTCGAAGGCCTCCATTAAATTTCATCGCAATCGGAGTAGGTATCGGTTTAGCCGGAATCGTGTTAACAGACAGACAAAAATACAGAAAAAAAAAAAAACATTCCGGATTTTTTTCTACAGTTTAGTGAAATGGAATCTTCGCTTCGCTCGCTACGCTCATCCAATAATTAGACCTAATTTATGAATTTCTACACTTTGTTCCAACATCATTTAGTTGGGTAAAGGGGTGTTTCCATCATTGGTCTTGCGAATCTCTGAATCAGCGCTGGCCTGCCAAGCTCGACGGCACCTCATCTCCTGCATAATTCTCTTGTTGCAACACCAGCTCTCTCCAACTCTTCCTGTCCTCCCACTATCTTTCTCTGTCTCTCTCTTCAACCACTACCCACTCCTCTCCTCTCTCCTCCACACCTGCCTGTATTTGGTCTTACCATCCGTCTCCAGGTCTTCCCCTCTCCTCTCTCTTGCTCTAATGCTTCCCTTGGGATTCTATTCTTCTCAATTCTTCTCATGTGTCCGTACCATCGCAGTCGATCCTCCCCTAAAAATAAAAATAGAAAATATCACATTTCTAATTCCCAGTGACTAAAAAACACAAATTTCACGCTGCAAATTTTTATATTTAATAGGCCTACTTATATTTAACACAATCTAAAAATTCCATCCATTTTTTTATTTATTTGTTCATTTCCACATCATCATGTTACATTCAGTTCATAGTATATTTTTATAAAAATACACCAACCAATACAAATATTTAATACATATACATATTAATTCTAGAAGTTAAAAAAGCAATAATATTAGCTAAAACTTGATATAGGTACACCAGTAATCCTCAATTGAATAAAAAATAGTGCTCGAGTCAAAAGAATTTCACCTCTCTATTAAAAGCTCTATTGTTTGTTTTTATTTTTTATTTTTATTTTTTATTTATCTTTATTTACCAAAATGAGCTTACGCTCTTTACAATGGCAAGATCAAGACATGGTTTACATACAAGTACTGTAGAATGTATCTACACTAAGAAGGATACATAAAATAGGGCTTATTGATAAAGTAATAACAGGTAAAATAATTATAACTAACATAACACAAGCTACTTTGTATTCAGCTTGGCAGTTCTATAGCTTGGATGAAGTAGGTTAGTTATTTATAGAATTTATAGAATATTTATAGAATGTTATTTATTGTTTCTATTTATTTTAAATGGCTACATACATAAACTGGGAACATGAATAAACATATTTCAGTGGGGGAAGGTACAGAATGACGACAGCTACCATAGATACCGGTACCTCACCATCGCACAGATACACATAGATGAGTAGACAAGTTGCTGATAAGTTGTTAAATAACTAAATACAACTTAACTAAAGCTAGCATGAGATGTACAATGAAGGGTGGTGGCAGACAGAACTAGGTCTAGGGAAGGCAGAGTACGCAATGTACTCAAACAATAGCACCTAATATTTAATACAATTCAGAAATTACAAAATCAATCAATCAAATCATCAAATCGAGAAATATGCCCTCGCTCATACCTGCGTAAGGTAATAACATTATAAATAATGGTCAGTTCACAGTTCATCAGCAACAGTTTTTCGATACTTTATTGTTCCATCCATTCAGTTCTATAATGTAAAGACAATTCAGAAGTTAAATAGATACCGTCTCTGTGGTCTAGTTGGCTAAGGCGCCTGCCCGGAATGTGGGAGACTCGGGTTCGAACCCCGATCGGAATGGATTTTTAATTTCTGAATTGTATTAAATATTAACAATTCCACCTACGGGAGTGTGTCCCGACCGTCCAAATCGATAAACAATAGCATCTGCTAAATAAACATCATTTACTTACAATGTCCAGTTTTCCCAAGTGCCCCAGAGTAAAGATCTACTAAAACCAGGGTGTGTGACTTTTTTCTCTCCCAATTTAAATCAGATATTTATTGATTTAAATCAACATTATCAGTGTTTCAAAACTTGTCAAGTTGGCACGCGGATCAAATACTTTTACAAGCGTTTCAGAAAATATAATTAAAAAATTATTTTAAGGAAAACTTTGCTTAGGGCCTAAATCAGTTAGAACTCTTGTGTTTGTTGCTCAAAATGAAGAAAAAGTACAGTACATTTGGTTTAAATCAATGATTTTTATTAGATAGATAGATAGATAGATTTATTTGCGTAATGTATACTCTTTCCATGTAGACCATGTTCTGAATGTATTACATGTCATGATATGTCTAGGCTAATACATAAATACCAATAAATACAAATAATTTTAAAAACATTTACAATATGTACAGATCTAGACTAAGTAGCCTAGTAGGGTAATACATAAATAATCTCAAATAGGGCCTAATATAAAATATTATATTATGGCCGTATATGTCTAAAAAGTTACCTCCCCTATATAATAGGCCTAGGCCATTGTATGTACATTCTTTATTTTTTTACACATGTTGTTGAAGATAGCATACATGATAACATTCCAAAGTGCTTGGAGGTAACTATTTACAATTAAATAAGTTGGCTAGGATTAGGTTCAACTGAGGTGAGGGTCTACAATTACATTCAGAAGCAATTTCAGTCCTATTTCTAGTTTACAATAACAATAATAAATTAAAAACACCCTGACTTAACCTACCTTGTTGTTTCCCAGGCCACCATGTGAACAACATCACTGCTCTGCTGACGGCCTGCCCAGGGTCGGACGGACCCAACGAAGACCGGCCTCCGCGCATCGTAGAGTGGAGCCCGGTCGCCATGGTTACCATAGGCGATGACGTCACCCTGCCGTGTCGCGCGACGGGACACCCCCCGCCGTCGCTCTACTGGCTCAACGGAGACAACGACCTGGTGGCAGAGAACGACCCACGGTTCAAGGCGAGTTGCTTAACCTGCTCACTACTGGGGTCCACTATATTGGAAACCAACTTTAAAAATTTATATCCTGGTGAAAGAAAGTTATTTTTAATTTGACCCCATTTTTTTTCCGAGCATAAAAAATAAATACTTTTCCCCATTCCGATTGGACGAAAAGTGCCTTTTTTAGACAAAATCCAAAACACACATCTGCAAAAAAGGCTAAAAATGGGAAAATTTTGGGTTTTCCCAGAAAAGTAACATATTTAATATATTTTCTAGCATTGCTACTATTTGAGACAAAAAAAATGTAAGCTATGCAAAAAAAAATCAGAAAAAAAATTGTTTTTGAAATGTACAGCAATTTACATATTTATTTACTTAAAATGAAGCTTTATAATTCAAAATCCAAAATTTCCCAAAAATTCCTTAAAAAACATGAAAAATATATTTGAAAAACACTATAAATCTCAGAAAAAATTTATATTATGAAATTATTGCTTAAAATAACTTAATTTTGACCAATTTAATTTAAGCCTACATACATAAAAACTAGTAGTATGAGAAGGCCGACTACCTAGCCAAACAAGGTAGCAAAAAGCAACAAGAAAGTAAAAAAATATCACATAAATCTCACCTGCATGCATGGACATGCAAAGTGGTCTGTAAGGAATGGCAATATTAGGGCAGAATAAACTGTAGTATGAGTACACTAAAACAAGGCCGACTGGGAAACGTAAGTGCTACAGTGGAAGAATAGAAACAGCTCAATTCCGGCTTCAAACAGGACATGACCTGCTCGGAAAGCACCTCCATAGATTCGGATTTTTTAATCTAGTGTCTGTCGGATGTGTGGAACTGGCAAACAAGACAGGAAACATATTTTTGAATGAACATATTATATAATGGGACAAATGCCAAATGGCATGGATCGAAGTGAACAAGAGTCCTACTAACTAACTAGAAAATACATGATGTCATGAACTATGTCAATTGTGGGCATATGTGGCATAAGAGGGCAAGAGGGTAACAGGTACTCACGTACTATGGGGCAGATACTCTATCTGTCACTCTCGCATTTATTTTTAATATTGTGTTTGAATGATACATGTAAATAAATGCAAATATTAATAAAAATAAATTAAAATTAAAAAAACACCTACAGCAAACAACTCAAAGTTTTACACAATAAGATTGGCAATGAGATAAAGAATTCAGATTATTATACATAGTAATTATACATAATAAGAAGCCCACATAAGAGATAATCTCTCGTGTGTACTGGCTGTCGTAGCAAACGGGCTAACACTACAGGAAGAATTAACTTGCATATACATAAGCAGAAACTCATAGGCATAATATTAGGTGGAAGAAAGATATAGTAATCATTATCTGTTGCCACGTCCTCTGTGTTGGGTCTGCATTGAAGACGGGCCTCTCCATCTTCTTCTGTCCTGCCACCACATTCCATAACAGTTATGTACAAAAATATTTTAAAACTATTTTCTATTTAAATCGAAATGGTAGGTACAAAGTAACAAGTTTGGAAATACAAACGCCAAATATTCGTAGCTAATTGTAATGCGATTGTGTAAAAGTGCGAGAAGAGTCGAACCAAGGTCCGCATGTTTCCAGGTCCTCCCCAACGGTGACCTGTTGATCTTCAAGCTTCGCTGGGACGACATGGGCGGCTACACTTGCGTCGCTAGCAACCGCAGGGGCAGGGACTCGACCAACGCATTCATCTACCCACTACTGGTGAGATTATTGTTCTTATTTAGTACTAGTAGGGTTGGGATTTGATTATAAATTCGTAATCGATGTCAAACCAATAATTTTGACATCATATCGAAAAACAAAATTTACAAAATTTAAAAAAGGAAAATTATTTTTTTATTTCTTATTATTTTTATTTTAAAATAGGTAATGTAATGATGCAAAAAGTAAAATAGGCCTTTATGTTTTTTAACATGGTTTAAGGAGCAATTACCATTAGAAAAAAATATGTTGAATTGAAAGAATCAAACGTCATTTGGCATGTCCATAGTTAATTTGTCTTAAGTGTCTAGTGCAATTTAATTAGAGGCCTAGTAAAAATATATAGCCTAATAACTGAGTAGGCGGATGTCAAAGAAAATTATAAATATACTTATATAGTTCAGAACTTCAGTTATTGTGTTTTTCAGTCAGTAAAATGTAAAAAGTAGGGATGCAAATAAATTAGTGTGGGACTTTACATTTAATTGCAAATTCAACAAGGCTACGACAGTTATTTTTATTTAATGATCCAAGTTTCCACAAAATGGTAACTTTATTAAAGCGTAAGCATGGCATGCCTGTTTTACTTATTGTGAATGCTATATAAATACCTACTTAAAACTAATTCAAATTTAAATTAAATTATTATTTAATAAATAAAATTATATATAATAAGTATATAATTAATAATTAATTATATATAATTATTTATAAAATTATTATTTATTATTAAATTATTTAAGTTTTTAAAGTAACAACTTTAAATTAGCTGCAGTTGTCATCAGCAGGTGAAACGTTTTGTCGCCCCCCATCCCTTCAGGCTGGGATTTATGTTCTCTTTGCTTTCCCAACCTGTCAACCCTTCTCCATTGTACTTAAAACTAATGGTTATTACTTAGGTCTATCACTAATCAGTAATCATAAATCAATACTACGTTACAATAAAATAAAACACATTGACTAGGTAGGCCTACACTTAACATGGTAATGAAAAAAACACCAAATACGACATTAGGCCTAGGCCCTACATCAACAAAACAAAAAAATATATAATTTTACTATTATTGAACACACAATTTATTGCAACTTTACCACAAGTCTGAAATTTTTATTTTTACACATTGCATCTTTAACTTTATTTTAGGTCTCTAGATTAAGAAATGTTTACTTACATACATCTGTGCATGTCTCAAAGCCAAAGCGGCATATTTAATATAAATTAATGCTAATTACAATTGAATACTCCCCCCCACGCACAGGGCTATGGCTCTAGGTGGGTATACTTGCTCCAACGAAAGAATGCAGATGCTTGGTAGTGGTGGGGGAAGTATGAATGTGCGGTAAATGGAATGTCGCCTTTGTGTATAAAAGAGAAATATCTTTTACCAACGCAAGCAAAAATTATCTGTGCTAGATCACAGAGTTCCTCCGTGTGCTAGATCCACACTGAGCTAGCGTGAATAGAGTTGACAAAGTTGTTAGGTTGGGAAAACAATTTCGAGCCACCTGCGTTCTTTCTTCTACTTATAGCTAGGCCATAACCTGCTAAACATTTCTGTAACTGTTTTGTACCGTACTCAAACTGAAGATGCACATGCATGCACAGTGCTGTGTGCACACACATGCACAAGCAGATCGATACTTTTTCATTATCGATTATCGAATCAATATTATCGATATAACATCGATATTAGGTACCAATAAAAATTTCAAGACCGTTCCGACATAGATAGAATCTCAAATGTGGCAAATGAAATTCAAAACAATACACTCTCATGCCACTCGCTGCCTCGTTCTGTCTGTGTTTGACTCCCGCTATCGGCTAAGTTCGCTTCCAAACATAAGTCTGGAGTAAGACACCTTGCGACCCATGTCTGTCTGCCCAAGCGGGAAATACGAATTACATGTTTCAGGCCGTTTTAAACCAATTATTGATATTTTGACTATCGATAATGACTTTCGATTATTGATTATCCAGATTTTATCCAATATATTGATTATCAATCTTATCTATAATCTTGATTATTGTGTGCATCCCTAACCTATATCTATCTAAAGCAGCTTGAACAACGGTGATGTTTCATGTTGCAGAAGGAGGAGGACAGCTAAGATGACAAACAACTGACGACATCCATTCCGTCTCTCTCTCTCTCGTCTAGTCATCGTACCCGTACACGTGTCGTCCCTCTAGTAGATAGTATACTTCCGTGAGGCGGGAGTTGTACACTTTAATATATGTTGTGTTGATGCATCTAATGTGTCGAGATATTGGCTTGCGTTATTTACACACGGATCCTACATTTCCTTGTTCCCCATGTTTAGAGACACAAGAAAATAGCGTTTGGTGTACAGACACTATTTTGTCACTTAAAATAAAGTTTTTTAGGTAACTTAATTCAATTTAACATATATGTATTTGTTATTTGTTTATGCACATTGTTATTCAGTTGAGATTAAAGGTGAGATGTCCTCGCCTATGCTGCCTGTGTTAAATTTGACAAACGCAGGTACCTGTATCTCAGAAAGTAGGTATTCATGCAATCACCCTCAAATTTTATGCTCTGGTCCATATATCCATGGTAGCCTACCTACTATATATGCACTGAAAAAATGGTTCCTCTAAATTAGGCCTAAATATTTTTTTCTCTTAGTAGGCCTAGATAAAATCAGTTGCATATTTTTTTGTTGAAAATTTCTACATTTTCAGACATGAAAAAATTCTCAAAACTTTTGTTTACACAGATAAACAATTTTAACTCTCTACAGAAGTGTACCAATATGTAATTGATATGTGGTCCAAATTTCAGAGCTCTACCTATGATACTTCTTCAGAAACAGGCACCGAAAAATGTAAAATATAGTTACGGAAATAAACTAATTTTAAACTTTAGGTGCGTTTTTGTTATATTATTCTACCATGTGTACAATTTAAAACATATTGAGTTGTAGGATCACAACCAAATTCTTTGTACATGAACAACATGGTGTAAGTGTTCTTAATCAACAGTTTTACTTTTATTCAAGTTTCATTCACAAAACACTCCTTTATATGATTTTAAAAAAAAAAATTGTAAATTTTCTGGTTTCAAAAAATTTTGTTTACTAAATAACTTAAGGTTTACAAGCAATATGTGCTATTAGATGAAAATGAAGGTTATGAATTGTAGGCCCTAGGCCTACTTGGAAGATACCATCAGACCTAGGCTAACTGTGCAGAGAAAATATTGCAGAAAAAATTAATAAAACATTAGGCCTATAAATGTTTTAGACTTACGTAATCAGTAGAATTTTTTTACGCCGCATTGAATTCATTCCTCCCAGCTTTATTTAGGCAATTCCTGGACCATAGTCTGGTTCATCTGGCAGCTGTTATAGCCGTTCCTAAAACTTTATTTGAAGGCCCAAACTTAGTTAGTGGAGTTGGTAGACCCATTAGAGTGCACAGCATTTTGGCTGGTTTCTGGCCTCGAACGATTGAACGCAATCCATAAACAGTTCAGTTCAGTTCAGTTCAGTTTTATTAGCATCCATGTAGGTTACATAGTAACATTGGGTTTGTCAGTATATTATGGGTACATATAATTATATACTATATTATACATGTGATGAATAAAACAACAGTATAATACAATTTGGCTTACTACAAACTAACTAGATCAGCCTGTCATAAATGAGCATTGACTACTCCAGACCAACTACTATAATAAAACATACATATTTACAAATGCTTTTACACAGCAAGGATGTTGAATTAATAAAACAATGATAAAACAATGGTAAAACAGTGATAAAAACAATGATAAAACAGTGATAAAACAATGATAAAACAGTAATATATTTATAAAACTAAATAAAATATAATAAAATGTCAGTAATATATTTGTTATCTACCAGGTAAACATGTCATCTCTTTCATTGGTGATGTATTCATTTACTGTGTAAAAACAGTTTTCTATCAGGTATGTTTTTATTGCTCGTATCTGTTTGTCGGTATTTGTCAAGTTTTTTATGTCAGGAGGTAGTCTATTAAATAAGGTTATGCCCATATTTATTATTGATGTCTGTCCCTTTTTTGTGTTGTATTGGCTGGGATGAAGATGCTCTTTCTGTCGTGTGTTGTGCGCGTGAACTTGTGTGTTTGATGTGAAATTCTGCTTTCTTTTAATTGTTTGTTTTAAAATTTCTAAAATGTATAGGCTTGGCATGGTCATGATTTTAAGATTTTTAAAAGCTCCTCTACATGATTCCATATTTTTTAGGCCTGCAATGGTCCTGATTGCTCTCTTTTGTAATATAAAAGCATCTTGCGAATTCGTCGAATTTCCCCACAGGGGGATAGCATATTTAAGTCGTGCTTCAAAGTATGCATGGTACGCAATCTTTGCTGTATTTCTGCCAATAGAGTTATTGATGACCTTCAGGGCATAGCAGGCAGATGCCAATTGAGCACATAGGGACTTCACATGGTCTTTCCAGCTGAGGGAATTATCAAATATTGCTCCTAGCACTTTTGTGTTGTCAACCTCATTTATATCAGTTTGGTTTAATGTAATGACTAGTTTATCCTTAAGGGCCTTTTTTTAAGTTGAAAGTGTATAAAGTTGGTCTTTTTCCCGTTCAAGCCTAGTTTATTTGCTGATAGCCAATCGTTAATTTTGAATGCTGCTGCGTTTGCCTTTTCTTCAACTACTAACAGGGATATATCAATAATTAGGGTTGTTATGTCATCTGCATAAAGTATTACCTCGTCGGAATTTATATTTGCTTCAAGGTCATTTATGTAAAGAAGGAATGCAATAGGGCCTAAAATAGAACCTTGAGGCACCCCTGCTAGACTTTCTAGCCATGGGGAGCAGTGATTTTCCATGTGTCCCTTCTCATTTTCACTCTTAATTTTCACTTGTTGTTTTCTCTTTTTTAAGTAGGAACTAAACCAGTTTAGCGTTATGTCACTAAACCCTATTAGTCTTAGTTTATTTAAAATAATATCAAAATCCACACAATCAGAATGCCTTCGAAAGATCACAGAAAATGCCCAATGTGTGTTTACCCTCGTCTAGCGAATTTAGTATATATCTATCAAAATCAAAAAATGCTGTATTTGTGGATTTTCCGGCCATAAAGCCATGCTGAGCATCAGTTATAATTTTATTTTTTGTAAGAAAATCCATTAGTTGATTTTTTACGATACTTTCCAACACTTTTGAGAAGGTGGGTAGTATTGAGATAGGTCTATAGTTGGCTATATCGGTCTTCTCACCATTTTTATGTATAGGTGTGATTATTGAATATTTTAGTCTCTCAGGGAAAACTCCACTTTTAATTGATGTATTAAATACAAAGCTAAGGGGGGTTTTTATAAATGATATACATTTTTTTACCACTGTGATTGGGATTTCATCCCATCCACAGGAGCTGGTATTTTTAGTTTTCTCACTGAGGTCACGATATTCTCTTCCGTGATTTCAGTAAAATTAAATTTATTACTGAATATTTTATTCTGTTTGTGAAAGAGATCTATAGGGTCTGAATTAGTACTAGCTGTAACTATGTTTTTATGTATATTTACAAAATAATTATTAAACATTGACGCCACCACATGTGGTTTTTCTACTTTTTCATTTGCGATCCCGGAACTACTTTCATAGTGGATATGATTGTCCAGTATGGACGCTACCGACAGTGATATATTGTGGTTTCGCTGGGCCTTATTACTATATGTCTCATTCTTTACTATGTTCCAGACGGCCTTGCTTTTATTTTCGGATCTATGTATCCAGTTAGCATTCGTGATTTGCTTCGCTTTTGATAATTCATTTTTATATAGTTTATTTTGGACTTTGTAGTCTTCTAGTTTTTTAGGGTTTCCTGATATTTTAGCTTGCCTGTGAAGAGTTCGCAATTTTATCCTTGTTCTCTTATCTCTGGTGTTACCCATCTCTTATGTTTGCTTGTTATCTTTGTGGTTTTTAGCGGAAAAGCCTCTTCGAACATACGCTTGAAAGTTTTCAGAAAACAATTGTATTGTTCCTCGACGTTGGTCAAGGAGTATAATTCCTTCCATGTTTCTTGTTGTAGCATTCCATTAAAATATGGCTGGCATTTTTAGTGAAGTGTCTTTTTTTTACTGTTTTTTGTACATGCTTCATCTTTATGAACGCTTGTTTCCCTAACGTCATGATCTGGCATTTATGGTCTGAGATTGACAATTCTATATTGTTTGTGTTATAAAGGCCAAAGTTTATATTTGTAAGGATATTATCAATCAGTGTTTCAGTCAATTCTGTGACTCTTGTGGGAGTGTCGATTGTCGTGCGGAAATTAAAAGACTGTAGCAGTGTATGGAAGTTAACCACATTTCTATTGTCCTGTTGTAGGTTAATGTTAAAATCTCCGCATATTATAGCCTTTTTATTTTCTCCCGCGATAATGTCTAATAGAATGCTAAGTTTTTCAAAGAAAATCTTTATGTCTGAATTTGGTGTTCGATATATCGATATTATTAAAAGACCTAATCTTGTAATTTTATTTCCGTTTTTTTGCTGTGATAGTTCAATGCCGCAGCACTCAAAATGTTTAGGTACGCTTAACTTTTTAGATCTTGTCTATCCTTAATTATTGGTGCTAAGTTATCATTTACAAAAATACAGGTGCCTCCATGTGGTTCATCTCTACAGAAGTGTGTGGCGATGTTAAAATTTGGAAGTGTAATGTGTATAATGTTGTCATTCTCAAGCCAATGTTCTGAAATGCATATTACATCTGTATTTTTTTAATTCGCTCTGAAGGAGAACTGTAATTTTGTCTAATTTTCCATACAGACTTTGGCAGTTTTGGTGGACTAATTTTAGGCCCCCTGTGTACATGTCATGCTTTGTCATGGTCGTATTTTGGTTGGCAGGTTTGACTTGAGTTATATTACGGGTGTTGGTGTTTGTGTTACTTGAAAAAGGGGGCATGGTAATGGTAATAAGTCAAAAGTATGTCCCCTTAGGAAGTCTAAATCCATGATATACCGGGATCCTGCCTGACCGGCTGGTTTCAGCGGTTTAGCTTTTTGGTAGCTTTCCTTAAGGGGAAACCACCCTGGGGTGATACTACTCACTATCAAATTTGCTAACACTCCTTTGCCTACTGCATTTAAGTGAATGCCCTGCTGTGTGTAATGTACTGGGCACAGGCTATCATTTAAATCTAAAAAGGTTACGCTTGGATGTGACAGTACTGCACTACTGATTCTTTCGTTTACTCTAGCTATTGCTATATTCATATTGGGCATGTCCATTCTCCTAGGAACCGCTACTATTATTACTTTATGAGTTTTTAGTTTGTCAAGAGTTTTTATTAAAGGTGAAATTATTTCACGACTGATTGTCTCTTCGCTTGGAAGTTGTGTGCTAGATGCCCGATTCTCTGCAATTAAGTTACTAATGTCATTTGTTCCACCCATAATAACCACTACATTGTTTTCATTTGCCACAGATTTATGAAATGGGCATGAGTCACTAATATTTACTACATCAATTAATTTAGCATTTGGCTTAAAATCACATGTTACCACTGTTGAAGATCCCATTTCTATTTTTTGTTCCACTTTCTCTCTCATCCCTCTACCATGGCTGTCTGCCACAATTAAAATTTCTTTTTTTTAAAATTTCGTTGGTGACACCTACAGGCCTACTAGTGGTCCTTGCTCTGTAGTTCTGCTTGCACTCGGAATTTAGTCTGATTAGAGGATCAAACAGATTACAAACTTCGCTCACTTTAACACGGGACGAATCTTCTTCAGTTTCAGTTTCAGCGGCTTCAGCGGTTTTGGGCCTAGAACCGGTCGTATGTGAATTTGTCCTGGTGCCCTCATTATTTGGCAATGGCAGATCTATTTGACACACTGACTCTAAATCGATTAGATCTTGGTTGTGTCCATCCAGTAGGCCTAGGCCTATGCTTTCGCTAATTTGCGTCGTAAAATTTTCCATAGGCCGAGGCCCGGTCATGTTGCCCAGTCTTAGTTCTATCATTAGCGTTTTAAGTGCCTTAATTTCAGACCTTAATTCGCCCAGTTGATCGTTTATGAATTTACTACCTTGTTGTATGTTTGTTTCAATGTCTGCCGCAATAGAGTTCAGTTTGTGGCCTAGGTCTAGGCATGCGTCCTTATCACCTCTGGAATCTTGGCTTAGTTTGTTAATTTTATTTACCACCTTTTTAAGCTCCCCATTATAATGGTTTTTGTGTTTCAGTTTATTCCTAGTCGCCTTTCTAGGTCTAGGCCTAGCCCTAGCCAAGGCCTATGCTTGGGCCTGGACCAATCTCCTACTTTGCCTAAGCCTAGGCTCGCTCTGCTCCCACCCTGGGCTAAGGTTTGTCCCCGTAGTGTGTCATCAGGCTATTTGAATGTGCCGCCTCACGGCTTTGAATAATGAGCCACCTCACGGCTACCTAGAAGAGCACTATATGTCACAAAGGGGGTGTATAAGCAGACGAATAAATGGCCGTCCAAAAGTGATTCAGTTTTCTAAAACATACTCACCTTTATCCTCGATCATCCGAACAATCCTAATACCAAAGTGGTAAAACATGGTGACAACGGTCGGATAAGGAAATAAGGGAAATATTAAAATATATTTCAAAGTATTCTGTTACATATATAAGTAATATGGCAGAAACAAACCAGACGCCCGGTGTGCAGAACGAAAGCACATGGCGGGTCCAAGTGGACCCACCTCAAATCTTTTCTTTTCAACCCCACGAATGGCCTTCGTGGAGGAAAAGATTTGAGCGATTTAGGACGTGTTCTGGACTAGAATCTGTGACTTCAAAGAGGCAAGTAAACACTCTTATATACACAATGGGTGATCGAGCAGAGGAGATCCTAACCTCTTTCAATCTTGCTCGGGAGGAGGAAGATGACTATGATGTTGTAGTACAAAAGTTCGAGAATTATTTCATTCCTATGAGAAATAAGATATATGAAAGGGCATGTTTTCTACGGCGAAAACAACAACCAGGTGAGTCAATCGACACCTATACAACATCACTTCACACTCTATCTAAGACATGTGAATGGGGCAATCTAGCAGACGAAATGAAGTTGATGGCTCTCATAGTAGGCATGTGCGACCAGAGACTAAGCGACAAACTGCAATTAGATCCCAAGCTCACTTTTGATAAGGCCCTCACCCAAGTTCGGTTATCAGAGGAAATAGCTAGGCAAAGGTTAGTACTACATTCTGATCCTAGTAGGCCTAGTGCTAGTAAACCTAACCTTACCCTGGATGAATGCAATAGTAGGCCTAAGCATTCCACCTTTAAGAAGAAAGAAACTTCAAAGTATAAAAACGATAACAAAGGTAAGAAGTCCACAGGGGGGTATCAAAATGTAAATAACAAGGTTACAAACTGTAGATGGTGTGGCTACAGCCAAAACCATGCCGATAACCGAGGCTCATGCCCAGCAAAGGATGCCAAATGCAACAACTGCGCATACAGGGCCACTTCGCTAAGGTTTGTCGTCGTAAGAAAGTCGCAGAGGTCCTAGACAACAACCAGGCTGACTGTGTCTTTATCGGAAGCATAAAATCATCGGGATCAAAACCATGGATGGTTACAATCAACGTCCAGGGTAAGGAAGTAGACTTTAAGGTTGACACTGGAGCAGATGTGACGGTTTTACCAGCTACTGAACAGGTAATCGAGAATATCGCACTTACAAAACCAACCAAAATACTCTGTGGGCCAGATAAAAGACCACGGGGATGTTATTGGGGTTGGCAAAGTGAATCTCAAGTTCAGAGGAACAGTATCCACTGAAACCGTGTATGTAGTGCAAGGCCTAGATACTCCACTTCTAGGTAGACCAGCTATTACTAGCCTAAAAATCCTAGGACTAGACCAATCTATCGATCCAATCGTAAACTACGTCCAAGAAACAAATTGGAAACAAGAATTCAAAAATCTCTTCACTGGTTTGGGAACCATCCCAGGAGACTACAAAATCAATGTAGATCCTGGAGCGACTCCAAAAGCCATTTTCACTCCTAGGTCAGTAGCTTTGCCATTGTTAGTTACTGTCAAAGAAGGAACTAGATAACATGGTTAAGAATAGGTGTCATAGTCGAAGTAGACAGAGGCAACCGATTGGTGTGCACCAATGGTGGTAGTGCCAAAGCCAGCAGGTGGTGTCCGAATATGCGTAGATCTTACTCACCTTAATCGTAGTGTGAAACGGGAAATACATCCAATCCCTAAGGTAGAGCATACACTAGGAAAACTTGCTGGAGCTAAGGTATTCTCAAAACTAGACGCAAATGCGGGTTTCTGGCAGGTTCCGTTGGACCCAGAATCTCAGCATCTCACGACATTCCTCTCGCCATTCGGGAGATTTAAATTCCTAAAACTTCCATTCGGTATCTCGTCGGCCCCAGAACACTTTCAGAGAAAGATGAACATTATACTCCAAGGTCTAGAAGGAGTAGAGATCCACATGGATGACATAATCGTGTGGGGAGACAGCCAAGAAGAACATGATCGCCGTCTTCGAGCTGTACTAGAGAGATTAGAAAAGATCGGAATGACACTCAACGAGAAGAAAACGGTGTTTTCCGTTGACAAAATCACCTTCCTAGGTCACAAGGTCAGTGCCGAGGGTATTGCGCCGGACGAGAAGAAAATATCTGCGATTGTGAACATGGAAGCACCATCGAACGTCACAGAAGTCCAGCGTTTTCTGGGAATGGTTAACTTTCTCGGGAAATACATTCCTCGGAAAGCAGAGATCCTCGAGCCTATAAACAGTCTACTCTCAACAAAAACTCATTGGATATGGGGCCCACATCAAGAGGAAGCCTTCAAGAAGATCAAGACTTTGTTAACCAGTGCACCAATACTAGCATTGTACGACCCAACAAAAACACTATTGTTTCGGCGGATGCGTCGTCATACGGGTTGGGCGGGGTCTTATTACAAGAACAAGATGATGGGAAGAAGAGACCATAGCATATGTGTCAAGATCCTTATCGGCTGCCGAGAAAATTATGCGAATATCGAACGGGAGGCATTGGCATTGACGTGGTCTTGCGAAAGACTCAAGGACTTCATAACCGGGGTGTCATTCTCTATTGAGACTGACCACAAACCCCTAGTCCCTTTGTTTACTTCCAAGAACTTTGATGAGATGTCCCCGAGACTACAAAGATTCCGAATGCGGATGATGAGATACAGCTACAAAATCTTCTATTCTCCCGGAAAAGATCTAGTCGTCGCAGATACGCTCTCAGAAAGCCACTTCCATGCGAAGAAACAAATGAATTAGAAGAGGAAATGTCCGCGTACATACATTTGGTGAACAGCAACATCCCAGTCACAGACACATATTTGCAAAGATAATAGAAGAGCAAAATCGAGATCGAGTATGCACGGCACTCTTAGAATATCCTACTAAACGGTGGCCCTCAAAGAATAATGTAGTACCCAAACTACAGGCTTACTGGTCCGTTAAGGATGAGCTTTCAATTAACGATAGTTTGTTAATGAGAGGCAGTCGTCTTATAATCCCGGAATCCCTCCAAAAACAAGTATTGGAGAAAATCCACGAAGGCCAACCAAGGAATAACAAGTGTCGTGCAAGGGCTCGTGAAGCAGTGTGGTGGCCAGGAATATCCACTCAAATTGAATTTGCAGTCAGATCATGCCCACAGTGCATTCAACATTCCAGTAACAGTCATGAGCCAATGATTGCTTCAGAGTTTCCTTCAAGGGCCTGGCAGATTGTTGCCATGGACCTATTCAAGTTAGAACAACAGTGGTACCCTCGTCGTAACCGACTATTACTCCCGGTATCTTCGAGATCGCTGAGCTCTCAAGTCTCAAATCAAGGGCAATAATCAACCATTGCAAGTCAATATTTTCACGCCACGGTATACCAAACGGTCCGAAGTGACAATGGACCCCAGTTTGGCACTTTAGACTTCTCTGAGTTTAAACAGTTCTCCGAATCTTACGGGTTCAAGTTGATAACCAGTAGTCCGAAGTACAGCCAAAGCAATGGATTTGCTGAAGCAGCGGTGAAATAGCGAAACTACGATTGAAAAATCGGAAGATCCATTCCTAGCTCTTTTGGCCTATAGAACAACACCTTTAGCTAACGGGTTAAGCCCAGCCGAGCTTCTCATGAATAGAAAACTACGTTCTAACACTACCTTTGTCTCCACAACAACTGGACAAATACCGGACAAGTCGAATCTTCGGAGGAAGGAAGAGATAATAAAAGCAAAACAAAAGTCAAATTATGATCGAAGACACCGATGCCATACTCTATCGCCATTAAAACCAGGTGATGCTGTATGGATAATTGACATGCGGACACACGGAAGAGTTCTTCACTGTGCTACCGAACCAAGGTCATATGTAGTCCAGACCAATCGTGGAGCAGTCAGGAGAAACCGATGGCACCTAATACCAGAGCCATACTTCCACAGCGACGGAGAAGAAGGAGAGGAAAGCTTCGAGCCGAGTAATACCCAGACGGAGGACTCGCACGAAGAGATAGCACCCCCGGAGCCAGTTGCAGTAGCCAGCCCCTCCTACAGAAGCTCTCAAACAACTGTCTGTGGTCCTCAGCCATACCATGGTGGTCCGTATCAAACGAAAAGCGGGAGGAGAATCCGTCCTCCTATGAAGTTAGATTTATAAGAGCATAATCCTCCAGTAGATAGTTTCATTGTCATATGTAATAAAATTCTCTTCCAGAATAAAAGCATAATTAAAGTTCATACTTAAGAGGAGGATGTGTCATCAGGCTATTTGAATGTGCCGCCTCACGGCTTTGAATAATGAGCCACCTCACGGCTACCTAGAAGAACACTATATGTCACAAAGGGGGTGTATAAGCAGACGAATAAATGGCCGTCCAACAGTGATTCAGTTTTCTAAAACATACTCACCTTTATCCTCGATCATCCGAACAATCCTAATACCAAAGTGGTAAACACGTAGTTTTTTACAATATTTACAAATGTATTCGTCGTTTTCGCCTATTTCTTCTTTTTGCAGTCCCTCACAGAATAATGGAACCACTTCTGGCATCCGTCACACTGGACCCAGTCCACCTCCCTTCCTGTTGGCCGCAGGCATTTCTCAGCGGCACAGTCTTCATCTTCCTCCTCTGTCACTTTGCTTTTTGTAAGTGCACTTGTAGCTCGTTTATTTGTGTCCAATTTCGCAACATTGATAGCCATGATTAATTTCACTATTTTGTATATTTTGTATGTAGTAATTGCTATATGCTTTTATTTTGTTAACAGTAATTTATTACTTACGCGAGACACTTGTCACAAACCTACGGCAGCCATCTTAGGCCCTAAAGACACAAACGAGATTGACCTACTTCCCCCTGTTCAGTCACATGGGAGTTTTTCAATTTATGAATTTCATCACAGTTGCTGCAGTTTAGGATAAGGTTTGTACACAGGCCCTTTCTACCTTGTATGTCATCAGAAAAAATAATACAATCTTGGCCGCCACACACTTTGCAACTACAAAATGAATTTATTGCATTATGCAATAAAGACATATCCATCAACTGGTAGGGGCTAGCTTGAAAGAGGGTTATGGTTAGGCATATCATTAGGCCCATCTGATTTAGAATTGTTGTAAGGTTGTGGAGAGGCCAGGCCCTCTGATTGTACAATCTTTTTTCTTGATGATGAACAAGGAGTAGGCTACTGGATGTAGACGATTGAGATTCCGGTGTAGGCCTAGGGCTAGTTGAATCTTGCCCTTGGTCTAGGCGTATAAGCACTTCAGTCTTCACATACCTGATTTAGGCCTACATCTTCACCGAGATGAATAGGAAGTGGGGTAGGGCTATGCTGCTTGACACTTTTAGTTCTTTTCTTGTATACTTTGGAAAATCGTGGCATTTTTACTGGTTTTTTACTTCTTGACAGATGAAAACAATCTAGCAGAACAATGACAACAAAACAGTGGCAGCCAGCGTAGCCAACATAACAAGACTTGAACTTACATGATAGGAAACCTTTGAAAAATATCCCTAGGCGAATACAAAATGCGGGAGATTCAACTGCATACAAACCAATACTTACAACAAAGACAAACTTTCTCGATTTGGTTAATCGGGAAACACTCCCGTGGGTGTAATTGTTTTTATTTACTACAATTCAGAAATTAAAAAAGTCCGCACCCAACCGGGAATCGAACCACGGATCTCCCACATTCCAGGTGGACGTCTTAACCACTAGACCATCAGGACGGGTATATTTTAATCTCTGAATTGTAGTTGCATTATACATCTGGATCTTTTTTAATTTCTGAATTGTAGTAAATAAAGACAAACTTGATAAAAACAATTGACGCTCTGTTGTGCTTGATCTACAATGAGTTATTTAAACACATTTAAGATCAATTGTTACCAATATTGTAGTTAACTTTCATTCATTATACAGTTAGGAAGCACTTTCCATAAAAAAAATCTTGCAACCAAAATTTTTTTGCGACCTTCTTACCTTTCAAATTTAATTTTGAAATAAAATATGAGAAAACATTCAGAAGTTTTTGAAGGTGGGTAAAAAAATAGATGCTACAAAATGACATTTGAATAATGCTATAGTTGCTCCGAAGCAAGTAAGCAGATGCACACAGGTTCAGCGGGCCAATGAGCGATCAGTATTTTAAATCGGGTACCGTTGATTGGCTGCAATCGTCCCGTCCGTGATGTCAGAATCTGAATACTTGCTTCGGAACAACTATACTATATACACGTATCTCTACACTGTTACTTAAGCCTAGTTTTCATGCAGGCGAGTGAGTAGGTTTTACTCCAATCAGAGGGCTGGGACCACGCGACCAATGAACAGGGCGAAAGTTGAGATAGTTGTAACATGTGGTCGCTCGTGCCGCGTCATTCCCTGGTGACATGAAAACCAGGCTTAAGCGTTCCAAGAAGAATGCACTACGTTCATAAGAATGCCGCGAACCAGTTCTCGCATGTTAAAACTTCAGTGGCATGTTATTTATTTATTTAACGTCTATCCTATTCAGTTTAAAAACTGGTTGACAAAGGAGGACAACTAAATAAATCTAATTACATAGATGCAGACACAACTAGTAATATTACAACAACAATGCTGCAACAGTACAGCCTGTGCCCTTCTTATTTAGGCCCTCGGCCAGCGATTTTTTCATTTTTATTTGATTAATTTACATATTGTGGATGTGTAACGTTGCATAATTTTTATTAATTAGGGTTAATTTGTATTTACTTACAAATTAACAAGGTATACAAGAAGTCAGGGTAAACTAGCTGGTTATCCAGGAAAGTGGGAACCAGGCATGGAGCAATGTTTTCACTCTTGATAGTAGGGGTAACAATGGTAGTGTCACTTTGCCAGCCTGCAAGTCGTGGCTAAGGTAAAAATCTGAGGCTTCTACGTGTTTGTCAGCTCAGGAATGTGGCCAGCAAGCCACAAGAGTTGTTTTTTGCCTAGAATTCACTTTTGAGTTTCCACCAATGGCAAGCCTGGATGTCCAAGTGCGGGTTGTGGTCACGTGATTCTCGCATGTAGCGAAATCACCCTGTCCATCAAGCAGGTCAGTGCGCGGGCATTGGTAGGATTTGAATTTGCGGGTGTATGGACCCAATCTGAGGGAGGAAACCGTCCTTCTGAGTGGAGGGGGTTGGAAGCAAACAAGTGGACACATCCAAGCGTTACCTCGGTCACTATTGCAAGATTCCTAGAAGAGACGAGTCGAGTTTTGATAGCAGTGCAAAATCGAGTGTTTTAGCAAGCATGGGAAATATCCCTCGTAAAATAAAGCCAAGTTGGCCTAAACACCTCGATATGAGGTCGGAAGGAGTGCCGAGTTGCTAGATATGTATTTTTTCGTATTTTAACACCGTTTTCTGTGATAGCCTAGTGCAGGCTAGCCACATGGTCTAGACCAGTGATCATGCGCGAGTGAAATTTATAACAACCGCATTGATATGGTAAATTCTCTCTCAACACCATATGGGAGTGGCATGAAAATGAAATCAAAAGTTCATAATTCTTTTTAATAGACCAATAGTCACGCGATCAGTAACTTGGTATGACCAACCACGTGGCTCAACCAAAGGCGTCGGCTACATCATCAACGAGGATCTTCAACTGAGCAAGTAAACTGTAATTGTCCCAATCACTATACGTCCTCCCATAAATGTACGCGAAGCCGAGAACTTCGAGGTCTTCATAGGGGCTAACGGCACCAAGCTTAGGGTGTGGGATATCCGGTCCGCCACTGGAGGCCGACCTAGATATCACCGTGACTACCGGCGATCAGGCGCCAGCCTGCGTACGAGCGCAACAATGGCCACCCATCTCCCCGGCTACCCTGTGCACCAGCGATCTCCAACCCCCCCCCTTCCCCTCTTCAAGAAGTCAAGCACGTACTAGGGAAATCGGCGACCATACGTATTATAATAAGGAATAATATTGTATTGTAGTTATAGGACTTTATTTGTTTATTTTTCTTGCAAAGTTGGATCCAACCTAAATTCAAACCGTATGTCAGTAGTTGCCAGTTAGTATTCTGAAAATGCTAAATTATAATGCAACTTTTTTTAACCCAGATCTTTCATTGGCTACTGCATGCGTATCCTAGAATACTCCTCCTCATTTTCAATTCACTACATTAAGCCTTCAGCAATTGCAACAATATTTTTGTGTACTATCATAGCTCATAATAAGCAGGATCTGGGGCTGAACGAGCGGGATCTGCGAGCGGGCGAGGACGTCTGCAGCTCTTTGGAGGTGGCATGGCTCAGCGCTAGCGAGCCAGGACAGGTACCTCTTCTCTCCTCACCGGGAGAAGTTGTATTGAGTTGTGTTCCCCATTTGTCACTGTACATGTGCATACTAACCTGTTTTGTTAGGGTAGGTCATTTTCACGGTAATAGTTGCGTAGGCAGTGTTAGTGCAGAGTGCACGGTTCAGTACCAGGTAATTAAAATAAATAAATAAATTTTATTTAGAGTCTACCCACTCAGTTATATAACTGATTTTCAGTGGGGGACTTTAAATCAAAGCGACCAAGCCATCCCTGTAGGCCCCGACGCAATCGACGAGTGAGCGATAACCAACCAAAGATAGATATTTTTAATAGGAAATATAGCAATCAGTGGTATGGACAGTGCGAACACCCGCGAATCAATGCCAGAATCAACAAGGCCGATTCAGAACAACTCTGAAATTTATTATGTGCTTCACTGCTAGGACGGCTCCAAAGTCACCGTTTACAAACTCCTAAGACAAGAACTACTTAAGTCCAAATCAGAAGTTAAAAAACTTCTGACTTTAGCGGGAATCGAACCCTGGACCTTCTGCATTGGAAGCAGATACGCTAACAACAAGACCAACGAGCCACACAGCAGTCACGTTACGTATACAAAAACCCCGAGATTAAAAATTAATACGTTACCGTGTGGGTCCTTGGGCAACCGTCAGGCCTACAAAACGCTACTTTTGACACCCAGCAGTGGGGCTTCAGTCATTGGCAAGTGGCTAAACGCTACAATGCATTACAAATTTACTAGGAAGCTTCGCAAACGCTTTTTCAGGCGCGTTGTTGGATGAGCGTAATTGTTTAAAAACTAAAAAAAGCGTAAAATTGCGATTTTCATGAGAAATGATTTTTCGATTACGCTCAAATTTCACACGAATATATAAATTCATAAAATTAAGGTTCTGTGAAAAAAATAATTACAATCGGATAAAGCATGTCGGTGTTATAAGTTGAAAATGTTTTAAAAATCGAAAAAAATTGTAAAATTGCGATTAACATGAGAAATAATTTTTCGATTCCGCTCAAATTTCACACGAATCGGTCAGTTAGAATGTTAGTGTATGCGGAGAAGCCGAGCTCGCTGTCCACATTCAATACCGGCACCCAAATAAATTTTTTTTTTTTTTTTTTTTTTTTAAATCGTTGAATTTTGCTTTAAACTCGTGATTCCAGAGAAAAGATGCCGATTTCGCAAGAACACACTTTTTACGCGATATTTCGTGAATAAATTTCAATGCTGGACGTCATATTATGATCTAAAACATCGACAAATGTTCGAAATTTTCAATAACAATCAATTTCATGAATAAACACGTCGCGAAAAATCCTTGCCTCTAGTAGTAATGGCTCGTTATGTCACACCTAGACAATACGCCCACTTCCATAAGCCTACCACATATTTGGTAATTAAACCCTCCACCCACGTATCTACGTCTACCTCTCGAAGGAACTAAATAAATAAAAGGGATTTTTACTATTAGACTCAGGGTTACTACACTTCTTTCGACTCTACCCAGTATGTCAAGTTCCCGCCCTCCAGTCCAGTCCTACCAATCGGTCATGCCCTATCCACAGTCTTCCTCAACAAGACTCATTCAAAACGTTGACTGGTGACAGCCTCCCTCATCCCCTAACTTAACATTTGCCCCCAACACTGGTACCATCTAGGTGGGATTAATTTTTTTTTTAAGCTCAAGTGCAAACTTTTGGGAGTATGTCATTGGTGCATTCACACTCATTGCAAATTTGCATTTCCTTCCCAAATTAAAAGTACTTCACATGGTAGACACCCTTGAGTCAAACAATAGTAGGAATATAGTAAGTAAGTAAGTAAGTTTTATTTCCAGACACAAAGCATATTACATTATAATAATTAACACTTTGTGATGACCTCTAAGATTATATTGTCTGGGATAAGTATTTATTTACTTATTCCTAAACAAATAAACTTTGTTATTGAGGTGTTTGGAAAGGTGCAATTGCTGTATCAAGCAGGTATATAGGACAGGTAAATAAGTTTCAAATACGACTATGGAGATTTTGAATAACAGGTTTTAATTGTACTTTAGAATTGAACGGCATTTTATGAATAAGTGTGAATTTACAGAAAGAGAAGTTAGCGTTTTTAAAATAAAAAGGGAATAATTTTGAAAAATGTCAGTCCAACGAGGATGTTGAGGCGGTTATCGATAGGGACAGCCGGCCTCCCCTCCCTCCGCCACCACGGAAGACCTTGCCGCCATCACACCACCCTCAGTGACTCTGCAACAAAGAGGCAAACCCCAGGTCACACATTTGCAAAACTTAGGCCTCGTTCTGGAATTCTCAGGCGCCTCCAAAGGCATCCGAGTCAAACAGTTTTTTGAACGCCTAGAACAAATAGCGGTCATAAGCTTGTGGACAACTGTGCAATTTAGCCATCATTACCAAACTCAAATTGACAGGCGAAGCTAGGGATTTCGTTTCAAACTGCCAGGATTTGGATAGTGTTAAGTATCAAGTACTTAAACATACCCTTATCAATTGGTTTTATCTTGAATCATCACACAGTAAACTAGTAGACAAATTCTCGAGTCTGGTACAATTAACTAATGAATCTATCAAGGTTTTTGCTACTAAATTGTGGATCTGTGCGAATCAGACTAGGATACCCGCAGTAAACGAAGCTGAGAAACGTTTACAGAGGAAGTTCCTAGATGAGCAAGTAATGACGCAATTTATTAAAGGGATATTAGCAGGGCCAGGAGATTATGGAGATCGCGATAATCACGAAATAATGAAATAGGTATTTTTTTCTTCAAATGAGTACAAGACATAATAGTTAGACCCCAAAAATATGCATTTCAAAATCGTGACGAGTCGCGAAAATCGTTAATAATCGCGAAATTTACCATCAATGACGATATAATTACGAAATTTAACAAAACTGCAAAAAACTGTGGCTAAAAATCGTTTTTCCGGCAATTTTTACGTAAATTTGAAATTAGGTCCATTATTTTTCTCGTTGACTGTACCACACTCGTAAAGCACCGATCAGCTGGAGCGAGCTGCACAGCCTGTTGGCGCTATCTGTTGGGCGCACCCGGTAAACTCGCTACGTTCAATAGATTAGCCGCTTGGCGCGCTAAAGTCGCACTGACGCATCGACGTGATTATCGACCACGTCAAGATCTAATGATTTTACAGTCGCTAAATAAACATAAATGGCCGTTTCTTGTCGTTTTGCGTGAGCAAGTTTTCTTCCAGCGTGGTTCTAAAGATGGGTCGCACACACATCAAAGTTACAGCTACCTCGCGAGCTGAACATTATTCTAAGGAGGGGTTTTACGTAAGCGGGAAAAACATCCCGTTTTGTAAATATTGTGACATTCGTCTAGAGGACCCTGGGCAACCAGAAAAAGGCGCGGGAGGACAAGCTCGAGTTTATAATGGATACAACTGAAATGGTTTTGAAGGAAAGCTTTAATTTCCAATGAAATAGGCCCTACTACTTCATATTATAGGCCTAGGCTAGGGCCTAGCCCAAGCCCTATTTAGGTTTAGATTTTGGCTGAGCTAGGGCCTAAGCTTACTTGCTGACTGGGGGGGGGGGGGGGGAGGGGAGAGCCTGGGCTGGGTAGGCCCCTAGGCCTAGCCAAGTCAAACATCCATGAGAGGCCCCTGCCTGTTGTTTAACTCTAGCCAAGTTAGGGCCTAGGGCCTATTTGGGTTAAGATTTACTGAGCTATATTGTAGGCCCCTGCCTATGTAACTCTAGCCCTACATAGGTAAGGTAACTGTTAGGAAAGGCCTTGGCTAAGCCTAGTTATTTTGCCAAGGCCTGGGGATATAATATAAATAATAAATAAATTTTATTTAGAGTCTGCCCACTCAGTTATTTAACTGATTTTCAGTGGGGGACTTTAAATCAAAGCGACCAAGCCAACCCTGCAGGCCCCGACGCAATAATGGGCAGGGTGTGGCCTTGATCCAGGTCTAACAAACAGTGACAACAAGGTCTTTCTTTTGTATTGGCCTAAGCCTACTGAAGCTATGCAAGTCCGCATGTAAAAAAAATATTAAAAACGCACATGTTTAGCAAATTTATGTGTATTATTGGTACATTTTTTAACAATCCCGCCCAACTTCCGCTTTTTCACATTTTAATTACGAAATTTGTGCAAAACAATTTCCATAATCTCCTGGCCCTGGATATCAGGGAACATAAAACGGGCAGTAATAAAAGATAAACCTACTACGTAGCAAGAGGCACTTAGCATTGCTTTACACCAGGAGGAAATTGAGGGTGTGGTTACCCAACAATTCCTCACGGTAAATGCATTAGGCGACCTTCGAACCCAGGCCACCTACTTGTAAGTCCCCAGCTCCTTCACAACGCAGTAGACGAGACGATACCCTCCCCCCATCTCACAGTATCAAATGCCCCCCTCAAGTGTTTCCGCTGCCCGGGATACGGATATCTTTCCAAATATTGTCCTACCCCCAGGAATTATTCTATTTCCCCCACGGACATTTCCCAGGTCGTGTCTCCAGCCCGCCCTCAAAACAAGCAACACACTTCCAACCAGGGATGGGACGTTTAAACGCTTCAACGGTTAGAGGTTATTAAATTCGCAAAACGTTGAGTAAAAAAAAAAGTATTTTTTATGAAATGTTATTTTTTATCACTTTTGGAGCCTACACAAACACGGGCTAACAGATTAGGTTTGAAGCACACGGAGGGCTCTCTTCTGTAGCGACTGGCTTGTTCCAACCCTAGTGAGCGAGGACTCCTCTCTTCCTGTGGCTGGCGTTCTCTTGCCAAATACGCAATTCAGCCTTCTGATTGGTCGCTTGTCGCACACAGGCGAGCGGACTTCGCCACTCGAAGCGCCCAACCCACATTCCAATTGAAGCCTCGGTGATATTTGCTACATTTTAGCCACGAAAAACCTACTCCGTGGGTACCACAATAACATGTAGTCCCAAGCCGCATAGGCCTAATGCACTGGCCCTGGCTCCACTGCATAGCTGCTTGCCATGACCACTTAGCCTCCCTATTAAGATAGCTTGATTTGTATAAATTGCATATTAATGCAATTTTTAATCGACAATTATTATTAATTGAATTCACAAAATTACAAATACATTTTTATAAAATCAACCAAAAAATAAAGGTGGGATCTGCTGCACTGTTACACCGGGAACATTTGCATTTAAGTTGATTAATATATATATATAGAGGTACTATATGAAAGATAGGGTTTTTAGTTTTGTTGGTATAATGTATACGCCGATACGGCCAACTGTTAAGCATAATGCGTCACTCTAGCTTATGATAGGCTAGGGAGGAAAAGCCCATGGTGGATCTAGCCATATGTACGGGGAGTAATGAAATGATACCGGGCACTAAACACATAACTCGCTCACTCGCCGAACAACGACTATGGCGTTTTCCTAGTAGTTGACTTAAGCCAAAAATGCTGGTAGTACTTCTAAAGCAGGATTTTTGTTTAAGATTACACCAAACACAATCGCGCTAGTTAGACTTTGACGGATTCGTGTTACACAAATCCGAAAGGGTCTGGAACCGAATCCATATTTTACTACATGGTGTCATCCCTATGAACAATATACTGAGTGGAGGGAGGGATAGGATCCACAGCCTAACTTCGAGGTAAAATGGAAGCTGCCGAATTGTATATGAGAAAGTAACATGAAATAATACAAAATACAAAAAGAACAAACCTTGATCAGTCCTGGATGGCAACAGATTTGTAGTAGTCTCGACAGCAGAACAAGTAAGTGACACCTGAGACAGAGGTCATCTTTTGGTGCATTGAGCCTAGCTTTGTGTTTGCACCAAAAGGGTTTTCTTCCGGTTTTGCTAAAAGACAAATCAAACATGCATCAATCACATGGTGAGGTGTTCCGACAAGGTTCCAAGAAGTGGAATTTCAAAATATTTAGCATGTTTATGAAGTGCTTAAATATAAAAACCTCCTGTACAACCCCTTAAATTTTTGATGAAATGTTGATATACCCTTACCCACACAATAAAATTACAGTGCAAAGGCCCAGATCTGGCACAAAGATCTAATTGATTAGCAGTGGTAGTATAAATGACACACTATAACAAAAAACTTGTAAATAAACAGCCAACCCTTACACAATCAAAAGCAATAGGGAACCTAAGTGGGCGTTGTCCGGTTCTCTCCGGTCAGCGTGGTATAGGCGATTAACCCGTGCTCAATGTTTTGTAAGCGATAGCGCGAGAACCCGACCACGGACCGGAATTATATTCATTCTGTAAGAAACTATAATCCTTCCTCTTTGCGTGGATGTACAGAACTCTGCTCCATCACAAATATTTATGACATTTGTTTTGAGTTGAAGTGAACTCTACATTTACACTGTTGCCAAACCTTTTAAACTGCTCATGAAAAAGCACGTAAAAACATTTTGTCCGTGGCATCAGATCAGCATAACATTTGGTATCCAACTTGCTTTGTGGCTACTGTGAGGTCACTGGGTTGTACTAGATTATACATAACTAATAAAATATCCTTCAATGTGCCAGCAAAATCTTGAATGAGTTAATGTACATGTAAAATATGAACGTTGTAGCCACACCCGTTTGGTCAGAATCGCGGGCCGATTGAAACTGACGAATTAGACAGTAGTAGTAGCAGTAGCAGTAGTAGTAGCTAACATCCTTAAAGTGATTTTGAGCATGTTTCAAGCCAACCAAAATGGCAGGTGTTGTCAGGTACCTAAATCCCCTCGATTTTAATAGTTTTCAAGTTCACATCACGTTTCATGACGGCTGGGTAACACCTCGAAATCACTCCCAACTCTGCTTGCGCAGCGCGCTACACACTCGGGCAGTGTGTAGCGCGCTGCAGCTTGGCTGCGGCGCCCAAACGGGCACCTAGATCTATGGATCAAGATTCAATGAACTTGCAGATGTTAAAAGTGGTCGCGTCAGCTTGCAGGTAGGCAGGCGCGATCTATTAAAAGCCAAAAACCAGTGACGAGCGGAATCAGAAGTCTGTGACCCCGTAACTGTTGCAGTATTAGACCGAATATGTTGTTATCTGACATTGATACGACAGTTTGGGCATAAAGTTGTCTATTAATTTTATATGTACCAGTTAACCACGAGGGTTGTAGAGCGGTTAACCCTCTGTGTCATCCCTAGGTAATTTTAACGGACAATAATAATTCAATATCCCGATATTGAAATCTGATTTTGTGAAATATCGCATTTGGTATAACGGCGCCTATATATATCTACTATACGTATTAAAAAGATATCGTTGCACATCACTAGTTAGGTAGCCTATTATTACAACAAGGTTTACAATTTGCATGTAATTTTTTGGGTAGGCTAAATGCAGCCTCATCTTATAGCATATTTTATAGCTAAGAAATCATTTAGGGACAGTTTTTTAGTGCTAAGTGGGTAAACCTAGTTTTGGCTCAACAGTAGCTGCTTGCACTCAATGTCGCTGTGCCTTTTTTCCCCCCCCCCCCCCCCCCCCGCCTGTCTCATGTGGTTCATGCGGGTCCCAACTCCAAAGAAGCATTGTGAACAAAACCGAACGAACGCTAGGCTGCTAAAGAATGGGGGGAAAATCTTGTAGGAGAAAAGACTTACCCATTTCGGTCACCAATTATTGTCAACTATGGCTGGCAAGTAAAGCCCGAGCCTGGACCCAATTTTGGGGTCACCAATTATTGTCAACTATGGCTGGCAGGGCTCGAAATTGACGGCAGCCCGAGCCTGCCCAAAACACAGTCGGGCTGCCTGTTCTGTATTCCATTTCACATACCTACAAAAAACAATAAAAGGTTGATTTTCAAATCGGAAATTACGTAAATAGACATTAATCTTACAACTGTTGTCACAATGTCAATATATATTTACAAATTAACAAATATAATTTATCTCATCTCATGAGAGTGATGAGATAGCATGTGAGGCATTTGAAGACGAATTTTTCGAGCGGCCAGTAGCCTAGGCTCGGTAGCGCGGGGATTTATTTATTTTATTTATTTAAGTAAGCCTTCTACAGTGTTCACTCATATGCATGTCATACAGACATGCGAGTATCTGAAGTTGTCAAAGATCTGTACAATTGTTAAGAAAACAAACATAAACAACAACATAAACAGTTTACAATGTTAACAAAGTTCAATTCGATAAAAGAGTGCAATTGGTCAATTAAAATAGTTTCAATGTAGATACAATATATCAATCATTAGATTAAAATTAAAATTAAAACTAAGATATTTGGGTTTACACAACATATGTACTGATACTATAGTTAGCTTAAGCTAGTCCTATACAATACAAGTCTCAAAATATTCACTTACTGAATAAAAGCTGTGTTCCAAAAGGAATGATTTAATCCTAGCCTTAAACTCCTTCCTAGAGCTTGTAACACCAACATTCCGTAATTCTTCAGGCAATTTGTTATATACTTTAATTCCCATGTTCACGGGATCATTATCCAGCAGCTTCAATCTATGGCTAGTCTGGTACAATTTTCCCTTCCCTCTCGTGTTTATATTATGGACATTTGCATTCAATTGAAATAAGTTAGGAAATTTATTTACAAACATGATAACCTCAAGCAGATAAAGACAAGCTACAGTTAATATATTTGCATTCTTAGATGTACTAGGCCAAGGTCAGATGCATTTGCTGCCATGCTCGAGTCATTAGCAAGTGCTGCAGTGGCTAGAGTAGGGGTGCGTGGTTTATTGAATGTCTAGGAGCTGTCAGAACCTGGCAGTTTATTGTCGGCAGTTGCCTTAGTAAGATTTAAGTGTGATCCGCGAAGTGGGTGTTGTTTGTGCAATGTGGTGTTATTTAGCGGGTAAATGTAAATTATAGTAAAAAATTGGGCTACTCAATTCTTAACAGGGCTGCCAAAAACTTTAAGACAGCAGAAATTCCTAATTTCGAGCACTGATGGCTGGCAAGTATAGCCCAAGCCTGGACCAAATTTGTGCTAACCGAGCATCTCTTATAATAAGCCAAATATGTTTGAATGTGAGAAGAGAAACAAGAAGAAAAATAACCAACCAACTAAAGTGCAGTTTGCAGACATCAGTTAGTGTATCAATATCAAAGCAAATACAGTAATCCCTCGGTATACCAAACTCGGATTAAGAGAATTCTATGGTAATGCCAACTAGAAAGACAGTCCCAGCCTCATAAATAGGGCATTCCATGTTAAATGAAACGGATATTACGAACTTCGTGTATTACGTAATTCGAACAAAATTGTTACCCCCTGGATGGCATTAGTGCAGAATGTTTGTTGTTTAATACGAACTAATAATTTTAAACATACGCGCCGACGCGGTAATGTTTAAACTCTGTGCGCTCAGTTTGGAGAGTATCTAGTTTTTTCGTCCGCCGAGCGTAGCAAGCAGCAGAGCCGGCCGGCTCGTTGTCGTCTGGAATGTGGTTTTTCCATTCCCCTACCCCTCCCGCTGCAGGCCCGGCGACACCGGCGGCGACCGATCAGACACCAGTCAATTTTTCATTGAGTTTTAATTGCTACACATCGTTGTGAAACCAGTGCTCCGGTCAGACCACGTGTTATTGTATTGTAATAGGCCCTACCTCTTCAATAAAAGGCCATTTCAAAATCATTAACCAGCCCGTAATATCCCTGCCCTTCCAAGACATCGTAACCTTTCAGCTGTGGCAGTGACACAAGACCATGTATGACGCTTGCTTCAGCGCTGTACAGATCGTTAAAAAAACATCACTCATGTTTACTTTAAAATATAACTGGAATTGATTGATCAAGCCTACTTCAAGATCGATTAAAAGAGGAAAGTTTTGGAATATATAATTAAATAAACATTGTTTCACCCTGTAACACAATGCGAGACGTAGGCCTAGGCCTACTGATTGTGTAGGCCAGGCTAGGCCTAGAACGTGTTTTGCAACTGTGTGTAGATGGACATCTTCATAGTTTCGACTGTTCTTCTGACCGTTATTACTCGTCTTCTGGTTATTCAACGCTAATAACGCCATAAAGCAAGTTGAATATTACGTACGTAGGTGAATGGTGAAAAAGAAAAATTGCTAATAAACATCGTCTAGGCCTAGAACAAAGCAACAAACTGATGCAATTCTAGCTGTCGATCTAATGCGCATCGTTGCGCGCATCTGAGCGGTCGTCTCACACACGTGTTTGGGCGGAGTCAAGCTGAAAGGCTGGTACAAACGCATGATTTCGTCGTCCAGAAGAGCCAAATACGCGATCGCATTGGTTTTTCTTGGAGTTTTTGTATCGGAAATATTAAAAATCGATCGTTAGAATATTTCCGAGAATAACGAACGATTGATGCAGGAAAACGACCAATCTCTTGCTACATCGTGATTCCAACTGATGGTGGGTGTGGCTTGTAACTACAGCGGTCTGATTCTGTAAAATCGTTATGGAAGATAACGATCGTTATCCGGCACTTTAGCGACAATTTTGCGTGTCGACTGATTCTGTAAAAATTATAGCGATCGCTATGATAACGAGAATGAAAAAGGAGTCGCTATGCTATGCTATCAAGATACGATAAATGGCGGCCGTAGCGACTATTTTACAGAATCAGGTCGATAACGATAATTTATAACGATTGATATTTCATATCAACCGTGATCGCTATCGCTATCATAGCGACTATTTTACAGAATCGCACTGCAGGTCCGCTTACACTACGTGCCAAAAACATCGTATCCGCGCGCTACTATCCATAGAAAAACATTGATTTTTTGTCTCTGATGTTTATTTTGCATTATATCATTGAATTTTGACTTTTTTTTATATTGCAAATTTTTCTATAACAAATTGACAATTTTTAGGTCCCTTGATGTTTGTATTAACGAGGGTTTACTGTAACAAGTTTTAATTTAAAGCGGTGGGCACAGAGGCCGAGAGAGGCAGTCGGGCTGGAAACTCGGTGTAGGTCGGTGTTGAGTGTTGAGTTGAGTGCATCTAAAAGTAACTTCCTTGTTAATGCATACTACTGATTTCATCTGTGGATCATCTCACCACTTAGTGTTGCTACCCCCAAGTTAAGAACAAGGCATTTAATCATCTAAAGGTAACCCAAGTTGACTACAAGTATTTTAAAGGTTGTGATATTAGCCATTTTATTGATAAAGAGTTGTAGGCCGTGTAGTGTTTTGGTAGTTTGTTTTCCTGTATCGAAGTAGGAGGGGCTAAAAGGCCGTATTTGACTCCGAACGTGGGGCGTTACTTGTTCCATAGGTCAGAAAGGCCATAAACGTATTTTGGTGAATAGTCTTAAATCAACTCAAGATCAAATCTTATATGTTTGAAATTGTACTTTGCATGATAATTTTCAATAGAAAATGTGCACTCAGTCCAAATATTGATGTGTGCATAAAGGCCCATTCACAATCAATTAGCGCACAGGAATTAGCGCACGAAAATTACGAAAATTAAGATTGTCGTTCACAATGAAATTATGAAAATTATACAATGCATTTTACCTGCATTTCCCGCTTAAATTGAATATCTGTTTGATTGTTGAATTACGTATTATTTATAATAATCTATTTCGAAATGGACAATATAGACAAGAATTTTGGGCTACTTAGCACTTGTAGGTTACACTTGGTATTGGGGTATTGTGCGCATGCGCGAACTTCGGAAAATTAAAAATTACTCAAATTAACGAAAAGTTAATATAAACACATATTAATTTAAGTATGTCTAGGTAATTCTGTTCTTAGCATTGTACATTAGTTTATCCTTTCCCCAACACACTCACCAATATGAAATACAATACACATATTAATTTAAGTATGTCTAGGTAATTCTGTTCTAAGCATTGTACATACCTTTACGTTGTCGCATGGAGCCCAGTGAAGAAACTTCATGAGAGCATAGAGCTCCTCAGTGTTCTGTGTGGGAGTGTTGATGAATGCCCATCGGCAGCGAGCCTTCAGTAAATTTAACGCCATTGATCGATCTGTAGACGTTTTATGTATTTTTTTCTGTGCTAAAATGATCCGATCCCAATAAATGTTGCATAGTGGACCCTGCATACAGTAAACATTTTATTTCACGGTTGATATTATATTGTTACAAGGAATGACATCGGGTAGGCTACCCAAATAACCCTAATCTGAACAAATTAACAGAATCTATACTACGGATTCAAATCATTTTCAAGCAGGCCTATATTAGTTTTAAAGCGCGCACAAGCTACCTCGACGGCGATGAGTGAGTCAGCCGATCGATGAGACTTGATGGTCCCACTGAAATTGTGATAAATGCCTACAATTGGGCATAATTTGTCAATTGGTGTTGACAATGCATTATTTTTTCTGTTGCAGAAAAATTGGCAAATGGATTGCTTTGAATCTACAACCATATTGTCATATATTGGGATAGTTTATCCAAATATCTGTGGTATTACTCGGTTAAGACACTCAAGTTGCAGCAAGATGTGTTGATAAGTTGGAAGTAATAACATGGGCATTACCTAATGTATTGACGTCATTTGTAATGTGCTAAGGCTAGCTGTTTCGTCACTTCAATTAGGTCAAGTTATTATAACTATTGTACTGAGTTTGGAGACGATTATGCTGACTGGGCGAGGGGAAGACATTTGCCTGTGTTGAGGGGAGTGGTCCCCACTCCATTGATGACGAGTAGAGAGCAGAGAGGCCCGAGGCTTAGGATTGGTGGACAGGACGTGGAAGTCATGAGAAGTGGCGCTTAAGCCTCTTTGGCGGGCTGACCAGGACCCTGGAGGGGACCGGGCTGAGTGACATCATCGAAGGTGTCGTGGTGGCAGGACAACTATGATTCGGGGAGTGTAATTCTGGACATCGAGATAGGAAGTGACTAAAGTGGTAAGCCTCGGTGCACTCCCGCGCCACAAGGCGGGAGTGCACAGGACACAGTGCCCTGGACACAGTGAGATGGGAGTGCTGAGAAAGGCACGTAGCAAGAAGGAAGACTAAAGGAACGAGAGCGGCAGTCAAGGAGTTCAGCCGGGAAACTGGGAGAAGCAAGCTGGAAGCTAGAAGAGGCAAGAACGGACGAAGAACGGACGAAGAACGGAGTACCAAGGTGTCGCCGGATCGAGTCCCACATCACGCCAAGGAGCAGCTGAGATCAGGGTTGGATACCAGACAGAGGGATAATTAATGGTGAGCGATGTACTTCTATTAACGATCAGGTTATGGGTTTAACAGGCTCGAACCCACGCACGCCAGACCACAATGCAGAGACTTAACTGAAGGCCAGGGTAGGGTACAATTCATAAGATAATACAGAAGTCCCCTTGGTTTGAATCTGAATCTTTCATTGTGCTAACCAGTTTTGTTACCAAATCCCGTATTTCCCAAACACATTCGATCTCGGTCTGGTTAGGTTGTAGGCTAGTTGGTATGAATTAAGAGCTACGCCCACTAAGACTCACTGGAGAGTCACTATTACCTGGGCCTACAGCCTATTCCATGACAATATTCCGTAGTAGAAGAAAAAGGGTTTATTGACGTAATGCAAGAATGTTGTCCACAATACAACATACCAACCAGAACAACATTTTCCAGGAAAGTTATTCCTGAAATTAATGAGGAGGTAATCCTAGAGATAAAACAAAAAATGGAAGATGTGAAAAAGAATGCAAAATCGTTGTCTTTGACCCTCGATATGTGGACGTCCCGAGGGAATTACTCTTACCTCTCTTTTACGTGCCACTACATGAACAAGGACTTTAAAATAGAAAGTTATTGTTTGGGCAACTCTCCATTCCCTGATGCCCATACTGCAATCAACATATATAATAAAATAAATGCCATGATGAAAGAATGGGGTTTAGACGACATTGCTCTTCATATCCCTGTGTACGTAGTCACTGATAATGCGAGGAATCCAACTGCAGCGATAAACAAGACCAACTGGATCGCAGTTCAGTGCTTTGCACACACGCTGCAATTAACGATTAGCGATGCTAAAAAAGACAGTGCGGTTCCCGATGTAATTCGAAAAGCAAGAACGATAGTAAGCCATTATAACCATTCCGCAGCTGCAGAGCATAGACTGCATATGGTTCAAGAAACGATGCAACTGCCACGAAAAAAACTGTCCCAAGATGTGCCAACAAGATGGAACTCGGAACACGATATGCTTAAAAGACTCGTAGAACAGAGGCGAGACGTATGTGATGAGATTCAGTCGTTCGAAGGAGGCAGCGGTTCTGTCGAGATGTTGACTATGACTGACTGGCAGACGGCCAAAGGATTAGTAGAAATTCTGCAACCATTTGCAGAGGCAACTGCAGAAGTTTCAGGAGACACATATCCCACTCTGCCATTGGTAATCCCTATTCTGTACCAGTTATTCCATTATTTGGAGCGATACTTGCGGGCTGGTGTCCATGGAAGTGGATTGGGCTTCGCGCGGAGCCTGTTGAAGTTTCAGGGGACACATATCCCACTCTGCCATTGGTAATCCCTATTCTGTACCAGTTATTCCATTATTTGGAGCGATACTTGCGGGCTGGTGTCCATGGAAGTGGATTGGGCTTCGCGCGGAGCCTGTTGAAGTTTTTAAAATGGAGGTTTCCGTTATTCGAGACTAACACTGTCGCCTCGGTGGCAATGTTTTTGGACCCGCGTTTTAAGAACGTTCTGCTGAAAACAACCGCCTTGAAAGAATCCGTTTACATGGAGGTTCTTCATTTGATGAACGAAGTTGCGGACAAAGAAATTGTTCCAAACATAGATCTAGGTATGTTCCTTTTTATATTCTTCATGTTAGAGTTTTTAATTTTCTTGTGCAGGCCATTTAATTATTTAATTTGATGTTTTGTTCTCAGTACCTGCAGTGGGACCAACTAGTACCTCCTCTTTGTGGAGTTCCTTTGACGAGATGCAAGAGGAAGACGACTGCCCAGTGGAAACGGTTAATAATAAAAACAAGAAGGAACTTAAAAACTACTTACATGAAGGGATAATTCCACGTTCAAGTGACCCTTTACAATGGTGGCGCAAATTTGCTGGGCATTACCCAATTCTTTCTCAGTTAGCAATGAGGATTTTGTCCATCCCAGTGACTGAGGTGGCCAGCGAGCGCCAGTTTTCGGCTGCTGGCAACATCGTTTGAAGTAGGCGTGAACGCCTAACACCTCACCACGTAGAAGAACTTGTCTTCTTAAATCAAAATCTTAAGTAGGCCTAGTAAAACCTAGTGTTAAATGGGCAGGTCTAGGTACTCATACTTAATTATTAAAGTCTTTTAATTTAATCTTATTGCAAATGTGCAATTTTTGTAGCTTAGGCATTTTATGTCATGTCTGTGACTGTCATTTTGTTTGAAAATTACAGATGACTTAATTGCTGAAATCACTAAATGAGTACTATTTTATTTTACCTACAAACCCACTGATATTTATTTACTAAGTAGCACCAAATGAAACTTGGCCTAGGCTATGCCAAATCGCTTTACTTACTGCGTACTGTTGTGTGGTACGTGCTAGAGGGACAGAGGTAGTTTTGGCCTTTTTTTTCTTTGCATACTAAAATAGTACCTTCATAATTATTTTAAAAGGTGATGTGGAGTTTCATTCAGCGCTATTTAGACCTATTTTTCCGCTACTGGTCCATGTACGGTATTTAAAAAAATGCACTACTCGAAACTCGACTCGAGATCGTTGGTTTTTTACTACTCGAACTCGACTTGAAAAAGTGCTACTCGCACACCCCTAGTATTATGTTAGGAATCCCATCCCAGCCTGAGGATCTTTTAGATTTTAGTTCACCTATGGTATTGTTTACTTCAGCTGGGGTTGTTTGGCTCAATACAAGATCTGGAATATCATCACGCCCTACTTTCCTCAAATTTTCTTCACACTTTTCAGTAGTAGCTGTGTTTCCATCAACTAACGTATCGGCTATGGTGGTGAAGTATCTGTTGAAGGCATTTGCTACTTCCTTTTGTGTGGTTATTTCATTATTTTCTATTTTAAGTGTAATATTGGAGTTTGAAGGTTTACTATCTTTGCCCATTAAATGGTTGACCAAGTTCCATGAAGTTTTCACTCGATCGTCCGAGTGTTCTAATAGAGATGCGTTGAAATTTCTTTTTGCCTTCCTAATGGTCGCAGAGAGTTCCTTTTTGAAATTTTTGATTTGTATCTTAAAATCTTCGCTAATATCAAATTTGCTTCTTTTAAATAGATTCCATTTAGTTATGCACGCTGTCCTAATTTCGTCTGTGACCCACCCTCTGTATCTGTTATGTTCTTTTACCCTGACCCGTTTTTCTGGGAAGTGCCTATCACAGAGAGATAGGTATATCTTCAAAAAATTATTGAATTTAACATCAACACATTCTTCCGGTTCGTTGTATATTACAGACCAATCTCTATTGGCTAGATCATAATTATATGAACTCTTGAATATTGATAGGTTTGAGAAATCTCTTTTTTGTCCATTGAGAGCTATCAGTATTTCTGGGATTTACGTTTGAGTTATTTTTATTTGCGCGAGCTTTTGTATGTGGTACTGTACTGGTATGTAAATGAGTTGCCCACTATGATCGGACAATCCAGAATCGAGATTAGTAATTTTGTGTATAATTGGAAAGTTGGTAATCACATTATCAAGAGCAGATTGTGTGTTATGGGTTACCCTAGTTGGCTCATAGTTATGAGTAGAGGTAGTGAAAAATGGTGATAACGAAATTCGCGAATTTTTTAAATATCCATTTTGTTGCCTTAAATGTAATATTGTCAACAAATTACATCATTTAGAGATGGAAAAAACACATTTTGAAAACGCGAATTTCGCAGAATCTCGTGTATATCGCGAAATAACGAACAAAATTGTATAAAACTGGTCAAAACGCGAATTAACTCGCGAAATTAGGCATTTTAGAGCTGTTAATGTGGGGGGATGGTGGAGGTGCCGGTCCAGAATTTTGGTGGAGGTGTCGGTCCAGACCGGAAATTACGCGCGCAGCGGGCGGTACATCGTTTTGTGACGTCACGGTCTCCACGGAAATAGACCGCCAAAATAACGACGCGTATCACGGACACCGCGGCAATAGTCCACCAAAATAATAGTGCGTACAAATATTTTATTTTTGCTTGGGAATCGATTCTGAATAGATTTGTTGGTCACAATGATCGATTCAAACTGATTGGAATTTGTCATCCCTACTTAAAAAGGATTAAAGGGATTTTTAAATTTTCATTCCGTTTAATTTATTTATTTTTTTTTTTTTTTAGAAATAGGCCTATGTTTTTGACCATTTACATGAAATCGCGAAAAACGCGAAATTTGGGTTTTAAAAAACGAAATTTGGAATTTTATATCACCATTTCTCATTACCTCTAGTTATGAGTAAGGGCAAGATTAAATGGTAAATAAAACTTACGAATTTTGTTGAATTAAATTCCTAATTTTGTGTTAAAAATGGACAAAAACATGCATATTTCGGTAAATAAAGTACCAATTTTGGTAAACTAGGAAAACGCTTAAGTCCCGCCGCGTTGTTGGATGAGCGTAATATTGGTGCATTGAGCTGCCATTGTGTAATTTACTTAATTTTTTTATTAATTGTAATTTTAAAAAAAGAAAAAAATCGTAAAATTGCGATTTTCATAAGAAATAGTTTTTCGATTGCGCTCAAATTTCACAAGAATATCTTAATTCATGAAATTAAGGTTCTGTGAAAAAATCATTAAAATCGGATTAAGCATGTAGGTGTTATAAGTCAAAGAAATTTTTTTAAAATCGAAAAAAAAAATCGTAAAATTGCGATTTTTATGAGAAAAAAAATTTCGATTGCGCTCAAAAACGTGGCAGTTCTAAGTTCAGAGATTTCGAATGCCTCCATAAAATTTCATCACAATTGGAGTATCGGTTTAGCCGGAATCGTGTTAACAAACACACAATAATACAAACAGAAAAAAAAAAAAAAAAGAAAAACATTCCGGATTTTTTTCTCCAGTGTAGTGAAATGGAATCTTCGCTTCGCTCGCTACGCTCGCTACGCTCGCTACGCTCATCCAAATATTAGATCTTAAAAGCAATACTTTAATACAGCGTTAGGAGCGGACTTACAAGTTACAATATTGATGCAGTGTGTGTCAGTTAAAAATGCAAATTTAATAACGTTTATTTTCTAATTCAATACGATGAAATTAATATTTCTTCAGTTGCACTACAAATGCTTTGGACAAGGTGTCATTAAGCATAATTTCACAATTTGTACTGACAATAAATAGAGTTTTCAGTGAATAATACAGATATATTTGTATTTTTTGCAATTAAAAATCATTAATTTCGGTATAAAAAACAATTTTATCTCAATTTCGGTATAAAAAACAAATTTCTCCCAATTTTGTTGTAAAAGCTATTATACCGCCACTTACGAAAAATGTGGGGCTCTAGGAATGAGCGCTAAGATTTTCTCCAGCAAGGCCTACATTATGTGCGACATACCTGTAAGGAATGGGCCCTAAGATTCTCTCCATCATGGCTAGGTGTTCTCTATTGTCGTGTGTTTGGAACAGCGTGATGCCAGGTAGAGCTCGAAGACGATGCATCCAATGGACCACACGTCACACGGTTGAGACCAGCCAAGTTCTGAAACAACAAGGAGATAAATGTGAGACGGACATCCACATTTGAATAGTATGAAGTTCAAAATGTGCACTTCGAATATAAGAAAATACAGTAGTTGACACAAAGTGAAATCTCACTTGTATGCCCTCGACCAGAAGTAAATCAAGGGCTGGGTTGAGTAAGTAGTAGATACAACTATACCCCTTGATTTACTTTTGGTCAATGGTGTACATCATTCAAGGGTAGAGCTAAAACAAGGAGTAAAATATCAGCCTCCATGTGTTGATTGGTGAATTATGAAGAGCGTAGCACTGTTTGTCTCACTTGTTCACAGCTAGATTTCACGAGTTGACAATAGTTGATAGTTGAACTTACCAAGTATAACTTCGGGTGCTCGGTAATGTCTCGTTGAGACAATGGTACTATGGTGTTCGTGATCGAAGGTGGCACTTCCGGAGTCGATCAGCTTCACATCAGTCTTCTTTACGCGTCTGACATCTTGTTTCTGTAACAATGACAGGTATACAGTTAGACGTGACGGTGTATGACCCAAGTGTACTACAAACCACATAAGACGCAAATGACAATCTGAGCCTTATGTTCGGAGAACTCAATTCTATTACGTTCTAAATAAAGCACAGCATCTTCACCCTAATAAACTTTCACCAACTATGGTTCATGGGTTCATTCCATTATAATATGAGCTGTAAGGTTGTAGATACATAGGAGATTTTCTAAGTCTGCTCTTTGGCAATTGTCGACAGAGAAATCTATATTTAAGTCTCCGCAGATCACCATCCGTTTTTTTTCTTTGGATAGGGCCTTAATTACTGCTTTAAATATCTGCATAAATTCTTTTAAATAGCGTATACCTGGAGGACGATAAACTGTGACTAATACTAGTGGATTATGGGGATTTAACTCTACTGCACAAAGTTCCAACACTTTTTCAGTAGTTTTATCAGTTATGTCGTCCCTGGCTTTACACTTAAAGTTTTTTGAATTCCTTGTACAGTAAGAACTCTCTAATCCGATCTCCGCTTATCCGATGTACCGTGTTAACCGAGCCGCCAAAAAAACCGCACTTTTTTAAATGTACTCGCATAAATTTGTAGGCATGCCTTTCGAGTAGGGCTGTGCGAGACTCGAAATTTCGAGCCGAGATCGAGCACGTCAACATTCTCGCTCGCTCGCTCGTGTGATTTTTTGATGCTCGAAAATTCGAGTCTCGAAATGACTCTAGAATTGTTCGAGAACGAACGAAAATACGGCCTCGGCGGCGTAATATTCCATATTATGACGCGCTCTGCAACATTCTTCACGTCGACAGCGAACAGCTGACTGGTAATGGGCATTGCGCAGGCGCAGGCCACTCGATGCTCTCGCTTTGACGCCGTGCCCGTGCGCACCGACACTGCGCATGTCTCCAAAGAACTCGGATAAAGACATGCCAACCTCTTCTTTGGTCTAATATCGATATGTCGCAGACATGCGTTCGACTTTAAATCGACTATCGACTTTTACGAATTACGACGTACGTCACAAGGCTGCAAGTTGTTTAGCGTCTGTCATTCCGTAAACGACTGAATCAATTTGAAATGTATATATTATGCGACGGACCTATGTTTTTTTTACTTTCCGTATTATTTGAAGAAATTAGTGTTCCCAATATGTGTTTTAATACAATTTGCATGTAAAGCGCAATTGAAATACGAGGTGAAATGAACATAGTTATGACTGCCTTAACCCTACTTATTGTGTAATGGCCCACAGCAACTTAGAGCATTAATTCAATGCACAAGGATGTGAGCTGAACTACTGCTGGCCTAGGCCTAGCTAGCCCTACAAGGCTAGGCCTAGAGGCCCCCTGCAACTTACCTTAAAGGCTTCTAGGGCCTAGCTAGGCCCACCCTAGGCCTTGCCTAGGGCCAAAAATAATATTTTTCGTTGACCTTCAAATAGAAAGAACACAATAATTGTTAATAGTAGAGGCAATTTAGAAATGAGCCTAGGCTAGGCTAGCTTAGCCTAAGCAGTAAGCCTATGATTAAAATGATTTTAGATTAATGTTTTATCAATTGGCAGGCCCAACACTGTAATAACATATTGAAAATTTTGTGTTTATAACATCGTGACAAAATGTATACCAGCATTTGTGGTAAATTAAATTTTGGTCTGCTCGCTCGAATCTCGCTCGAAAATCAAGCAAAAGACCAAATACTCGCTCGATCTCGCTCGACTAAAAAAATCCCTGCTCGCACAGCCCTACTTTCGAGTGAGTGCAAAGAAGATAGATCGGCGATATATCTCGATTTTCGAGCAGTGTGCATCAGTGTCACTGAGCATATAGAGTTCAGTGGTCAGTGTGCGTCGGGCGCATCGCCGGTAAGCGTCAGTGTCACTGAGCATATATAGGTCAGTGTGCGTCGCGCGCCTGCACGTGCGCGTACGATCCAACCATCTCACACACAGCTGTACAAAGATGGTCGTTGTGGAACTAGATGCAATCATGTTTCAACCGATTCACGAAATTCGTAATCACGACGCATTGAATTGTTATTCCTGGGCTTATCTTATTTCTTTCCCAGACTTATCTTGCGTCGAGAGCTTCAGCGCGGGCATAGTAGTGAGAGGTTACAAACATTAATTTATCACAATTGTATCAAGTATAAAATTTGAAAATTTATTAAAAAAATTCAATACAACGTTTTTCGCATTTATTCGATTTTTAGCACCTTACCCCTGAAAAACGTATAACTGAGATTTGACTATATCTAATTTAGCAGTAGTACAAGAGATTGGCTTGATCATGATAAGACTCAAAGAGGTATTCAAAAACAGTAGATGGTGGGATGAGATCAAAAAAGGGCCAGACAAAAACTGGTCTCGTAAAATTGCCACAGCCCAGTTCCGACTAGAAACTGGCCATGATGTTCTGCTACACCATCTGAACAGATTCAAAATTACCACCGAACCGGCCACTTGTAAATTACCTGTATGTAGGTAATTTCAAACCCCAAGACAGAGGCAGAGCACACCTTTTCAGGTGCACCACACTCCCCAGAATGACATCGACTCCCTGCCCAATGATATGAGCAGGTCAGAGGAGGAAGCCATTTCACACTGGATAGTGAGAAACAAGAATGGCTGAAGAAGCCCCTCTCAGCACAGGAAAAAAAGATTTAACAGTTTAAAGGCACCAACGTAGGGCCTATATAAAATAGTCTTACGCATCAAGCTTTACAAATTTTAGGGCCAACAATTATGTAGATGAGATTGGAGAAGGGTTGACAGGTTGGGAACGCAAAGAGAACATAAATCCCAGCCTGAAGGGCTGGGGGCAACAAAACTTTTCACCTGCTGATGACAACTGCAGCTAATTTAAAGTTGTTACATACCTGTTGTTAAAGGTGTTAAATAAGCTGCAGTTGACATCAGCAGGTGAAAAGTGTTGTCGCCCCCAGCCCTTCAGGCTGGGATTTATGTTCTCTTTGCTTTCCCAACCTGTCAACCCTTCTCCAATCTAACTAGCCGATAGGCATTTTTCATACTAGAAAGAATTATGTAGATGAGTTAGCTGCAACTCACCCATTTTCTGAGAAGGAGTTGCTACTCTCTTGTCCAGCCCTGCCGTTCTACGCAACTCCATATGTGTGACCGGCAAGGCACTCTTTGGTGTGCTGTGACAATTCACTATGTCGAGATTGCAGACCGTGTCCGTGTCCAGTGGGGTTAACGGGCCAGAATCAGGTCTCGTTAGTTTTGGAGTGCCGGTTCTGTTTATGCTCGATGACACTACAGAACCTTCAACAAAGAAACAGGTAATTTGTTACAATCAAAAGAAAATGTAAAAAAATGATATGGTAATAATTAACAGGTTGTAAAAGAAAATAAAAAAATGAATTCATATTTAGGAAACTAAATGTAAATTTTTCACACTAGAATGAATTATGTAGATCAGTTAGCTGCAACTCACCCATTTTCTGAGGAGAAGTAGTTGCCACTATCTTGTCCAGCCGGCACGGCTGGACAAGACAAGACAAAAAAAAAATGTGAAATGTGAAATAATAATTCTGTGCATATTGGTTGAAGTTGATCTGACCTGTGGAAAAGGATAACCATTAGGGATGTGCGGGTACCCGAAAAACGGGTAATTTTCGGGTAGGTAAAATTACCCGACCTCGGGTCGGGCCGTCAATTCCTACCCGAAAAAGTCGGGTCGGGTAGAAGTAATAAAGAAACACGCCAATCTGCTCCTTTTAAACCTCCCGCTCACACGCCAAACGAACAGCTGACGTCGGAGCGGACCAATCGCTACGACGTGGGCGCGGCTATGCTATGATGCTGTGTCCTTGGCTCTTCCCGTCTTCCGGCGCTGTCCCCGCTGGAGTAATAGGCCCTAGGCCCCTACTGACCGTCATTACTCGTCTTCTGGTTATTCAACGCTAATAACGGCATAAAGCAAGTTGAATATTACGTACGTAGGCGAATGGTGAAAAAGAAACAACGCTAATAAACATCGTCTAATGCCTAGGCGGCAGGCCTAGAAGTCCGATCTAGTGCGCATCGTTGCGCGCAGAGGCGTTGGGCGGAGTCAGACCGAAAGGCTGGTGCAAACGCGCGATTTCGTCAGATGCATGGCTGGTACAAGCGCATGATTTCGTCGGCCGCAAGAGAAAAATACGCGATCGCATCGGTTTTTCTTGGGGTTTTCGTATCGGAAATATTAGAAAACGATCGTTACGATATTATTTCCGAGAATAACGAACGATTGATGCAGGAAAACGATAATAGCGGGGTTTCACTGTACTAGGCCTAGGCCTACTCAAGCAAAAGTTCATAAGACGCCGATTTGGAAGTACTTCGTGTCAACACAGCCCAGAGTGGCTACCTGCAACCGATGCAAAACTGTTTTGTAGGATTTTTTTTTAAAACAGAATTCACAAATAAAAAAAAATTCACTACCCGAGCCCGACCCGAGGGTACTTCAATTACCCGAGCCCGAGGGTACTTTCAATTACCCGACCCCAGCCCGACCCGAGTTCAAAAACCACTACCCGCACATCCCTAATAACCATAATTAATAATACTAGGAAACACTCAGTTGGACGCGTTGATAAGCAAGCTCGTGCTATAGCTAGACCCACATTGCACATTTTTTTTAATTTTAAAATTTGCGAAGATCGCTGTGTACGGGGCCATATTTCTAATACTAGGAAAACGCTTAAGTCCTGCCGCGTTGTTGGATGAGCGTAATTGGTGCATTGAGCTGCCATGTGTTATGCGGATTTTCTGTTCTTCTGTGAAAAATCATTACGAAGTTAAAGATTTTTTTTAAATTAAATTAAATTAAATAAAAAATTAACTTAAATTTTAAATCTTTTTTAATTAATCGTAATTTTAAAAAAGGAAAAAATCGTAATATTTATATTTTCATAAGAAATAATTATTTGTTTGCGCACAAATTTTACACGGATATATTAATTCATAAAATTAAGGTTCTGTGAAAAAATCATTACAATAGGATAAAGCATGTAGATGTTTGTTAAAGAATTGTTTTAAAAAAAGGAAAAAAAACTTAAAATTTTGATTTCCATGAGAAAAAGTTTTTCGATTGCGCTCAAATTTCACACGAATACCTAAATTCTTAAATTAAGGTTTTGTGAAAAAATCATTACAATCGGATAAAGCATGTAGTTGTTATAAGTCGAAGAAATTTTTTAAAAATAAAAAAAAATCGTAAAATTGCGATTTTTACAAGAAATAATTTTTCGATTGCGCTAAAAAACGTGGCAGTTCTAAGTTCAGAGAGCCGGAATCGTGTTAACAGACACACAAAAATACAAACAGAAAAAAACAGAAAAAAAAGAAAAACAACACGGATTTTTTTCTCCAGTGTAGTGAAATGGAATCTTTGCTACGCTCATCAATTATTTACTAGGAAAACACTAAAGTCCCGTCGCGATGTTGAGCGAACACCTGTACGTGCAACACGACCCGAGTACGACATTCCCATAATGTTACATACCAATAAGTCTTTAAGGCCTTGACCGATTTAGCTGAAAATTTGTAAAATAGGAGAGAATGGATAAAATCCACCGCCATCTAGAGGACCATGACATCATTTCTTTGGGAAAACTATTTTCACTCTTGATTACTTCTACGACATTCCCATAATGTTACATACCAATAAGTAAGGTCTTGACCAATTTAGCTGAAAATTTGTAAAAAGATAAGAAAAGGTTTATCACCATGGGTGATAGCTTTTAAGTTTTGACTTCTAGCAGATTGAAAACATAAGTGATGTTGTGGTAATTATTTACGCAGCATAATCTCTGGAAGATCGCACGAGTGTTTAGGCAGAAGGGGGGGGGGCATACTCAGCACACTGTCACAAGTCGGCGGCATGAACAATGGACATTACAATTCAAAACAAAAACGCCGACAAGCACAAAAGATATGAGAAAGCGCATGTTTACATTAGCCTTCCGCCTACAATGTGACACCACAATTCAGGAACCGGGTTTTACGGGTAAACGGGTAGTGGAAACACTTACCCATACCCGACTTTGTCGGGCGGCCGGGCGGGCACCCGGTACCAGGGTGCCCGCCCTAGAAGACCTAGATGTCTATATCCATTGTATCCCATCACCCACACCGCTCTCGGCTAGAGCCACTGTGTGGCGATAGCCGAGAGCCACACAGTGGCTCTGCTCGAGAGAGGCAGTCCACTGATGAGCTTCGTCAAGCCATTCTGAAATTAAAAAGCATGTTTTAATTAAGTACACAATGACAGGGCTGAAAACTGTCACAAGTCGGCGGCATGAACAATGGACATTATAATTCAAAACAAAAACGCCGACAAGCACAAAAGATATGAGAAAGCGCATGTTTACATTAGCCTTCCGCCTACAATGTGACGCCTCAATTCAGGAACCGGGTTTTACGGGTAAACGGGTAGTGGAAACACTTACCCATACCCGACTTTGTCGGGCGGCCGGGCGGGCACCCGGCCGGGTGCCCGCCCTAGAAGACCTTGATGTCTATATCCATTGTATCCCGTCACCCACACCGCTTTTGGCTAGAGCCACTGTGTGGAGATAGCCGAGAGCCACACAGTGGCTCTGCTAGAGAGAGACAGTCCGACGAGCGTCGTCAGCCATTCTGAAATTAAAAAGCATGTTTTAATTAAGTACACAATGACAGGGCTGAAAACCCACGTTGAATGTTTTTTAGGGGGGATAATTTTTATTAGGGTCTATGTAACTAGCATAGGCCTAATAAGAGAGAGAAGCAGACTGTGCTATTGATAGAAATGAGTCAAAACATATACGCAAAACATATGCGTATACTCGTTTATTAATTATCCTTGATCAGTAAACGATAATTATCTTATGCTGTTTTAATCCTGTGTGCGACCAGCCAAAATGTGGTTTCTCGTGAACCAATTTACAGTCATTATTAATTTTCATTAATACGCGGCGACGCCCGATTAGTCTCCAATTTCAACACCCCTCACGTCTTCACATCGGCAGCTTTGAGTCATCGCAAACTCGTAGGCCTACAGTCAAACGTCTTTATGACCGGGATCATTTTCTTAGTTTTGTTTTTTTTTTGCTCGGATCGAGTTGAAATTTGGAACATCCGCAAGCTTCGTTCTCGATTGAATGCCATTAGTTGCATTATTTGCAACGCAAAGTCGCACGAGGCGCACTATGCACTGCCACCTAGAAGTAATCAAAATACTATCGAGGAAGCAGTGTATTATTTGTAACCAAAGAGTTAAAATAGTTTACCCAAGGTCAAGGTCCTCTAAATGGCGGTGGATTTTATGCACAAACAATGACGTACATAAACTTTGCGTAGCAAAGCGCTAGACGCTCAATCTCCTATCCTTCCAACCGAGCGCTAGCATGACAATTAGAAGCCTCTTGAGTAGGGAAAAATCACATAGATACTTCATCTAGTTGAATGAACCAAGATGCAGTGGATTATTTGAACGTCGCGGGGATAAACAAATACGTAAACAAATGGCGGACATTTTAAATTTTGCGTCCATGTGTGAAACGAGAAAAGTTGTCATTACTTTCATAAAACAAACCAGAAACCGTCCCGGGCCTAGGCCCAGATGTAGAAAACTAGGAAAAGGCTTAAGTCCCGCCGCGTTGTTGGATGAGCGTATATGGTGCATTGAGCTGCCATGTGTTACGCGGATTTTCTGTTGTTCTGTGAAAAATTCATTACTTAGTCGAAGATTTTTTTTATTAAATTAAATTAAATAAAAAATTAACTCAATTTTTTTAATAAAACTAAATTAAATAAAAAATTAGGTAACTTAATTTTTTAATTAATCGTAATTTTTAAAAAAGAAAAAAATCGTAAAATTGCAATTTTCATAAGAAATAATTATTCAATTGCGCTCAAATTTAACACGAATATATTAATTCATGAAATGAAGGTTCTGTAAAAAAATCATTACAATAGGATAAAGCATGTAGGTGTTATAAGTCAAAGAATTGTTTTAAAAAAGAAAAAACCCGTAAAATTACGATTTTCATGAGAAATAATTTTTCGATTATACTCAAATTTCACACGAATATCTTAATTCATAAAATTAAGGTTCTGTGAAAAAATCATTACAATCGGATAAAGCATGTAGGTGTTATAAGTCGAAGAAATTTTTTAAAAATCAAAAAAAATCGTAAAATTGCGTTTTTTATGAGAAAAAATTTCCCGATTGCGCTCAAAAACGTGGCAGTTCTAAGTTCAGAGATTTCGAAGGCCTCCATAAAATTTCATCGAATCGGAGTATCGGTTTAGCCGGAATCGTGTTAACAAACGCACAAAAATACAAAAAAATAAAGAAAAAAAAAACATTCCGGATTTTTTTCTCCAGTGTAGTGAAATGGAATCTTCGCTTTGCTCGCTACGCTCATCCAATTATTTATTATACAACAGTATAGGCCTTTAGTTCCATTAGGCTATTGGGCACCAAATCGACATGTAGATCGCAGCACTGGCGGCGCGCTACGTCACAACATGGCTGGCGTAATTGTGATTCCGGGCTGGAGCGTATATGGCGCTAACGTGTTTTAGTCGCGCCGGTTATGACAATTCGGGGATTATTTCCGAACTGTTCACTAACATTTACCTTTCTCGCACACGCATTAAATAAGATGTATATTTTCATCTACGGTTTGCATTTGTTACGCTCTTATACAACCACAAGTAGGCGTAATTGCGTAGGTAGGCCAACTATAGCCAAAATTGAACCTTCCTATTCCTATATTTCTGAATGGGATAGGGATGAAATGTAAAATATTATATAATAATATCATCATAATAGTTGGGTTTATTATTATGTTTGAGCGTAAGAATATTCAGAAAATAATTCATAAGCAGATTATTATTTATTATTTAATTACTACTATAAGTAAAGTTGCCAGCCGAAATTGGTATTGGTCCAAGGAATTATTACCAAATTTGAATTTAGAATGTTAAATTTTTGAAGTGAAACGAGTCTGTTTGTTGTATCAAGAAATATTTTGCAACAAATTGATATAACACTGAACAGCTGAAGTGCAAGGTGCAATATTTAACGTTTTCCCGCGATAATGTAATAACAATAAATAGTACAACTTGTATTATTTTCATCATATTCCCTGAAAATGTCAATAAATTAGGCCTACATCTATGCTATAATCCGGATGTTGTCAATTTGTAATCATCGACAAAATGTGCTTTATTCAGTACATGACGAAACTTCTAAAAATACTTGGCTGCAGAAATTGGTATTTACTATGAAAAATGTTAAATGAAAACGATTTTTCCGAATTTATTACTATACATAGGCCTACCTTTTTTGTTGTTGCTAAAAACGCACTACAGTGTAGTAATTTTGAGGTAGCCCATCACATACGAAACAAATTGAATGTAGGCCTATGTGCTATGTAGGCCTGTATGTGTAACAATTGGGAATGGTGTGATAGCCTATTGGCATAAGCATGAATTAAAATTATTGTCTGAAATTGTAAAACGCGATTTAATATGAGTGTCGGTGACGGGTAAAAAACAATAAGTATAATTATTAAAAAATGAACATAAATAAATAATAAATCTATCAAACACAACGGGAAAACTCAGTGGGTGACACCACACTGTCATCTGACTATATGTTTTCGGAGTTTATCCCTGGACTTAAATGTAAGAATAATGTTTTTATTAAGAGTAGGCCCTACCGAAATTTAAATTGAGAGCACGATAATTTAAAAGTTGTTATTTAAGTGTAAAGAGTTGTATTTTAAAAGAGAAATGTAGGCCAATGCTTAACCATTCGAGACATAACCCTTGCGTCAGGTGTCCACTTTATGGTGCACTTACAGGCCCCATTCTTTCATTTAAAATTTGTTTTCTTGTGATAACCATAGCACAAATATGTCTTTATTTTATTTCTTACGTTCAACATCCGTAAACAAAACGTATCACGCCGAAAACTAAACTTTTTAGTTACATCTACACGTTCTTCCACGTTATTTGCCGCTGTGTCTACCTGAGTAATCACTACTGCTAGGGTTCTACGTTCTGCCATCAGGGCCGCGCTAGTGTGCTTTTTGGTGCCGAATAGGACTAGATTCAATTAATGCCAACATTACACGTTTGACAAGCCCTAGGCAACCCTAGACCTGCACGACCTTGTTCAGACACACATCCAGCACAATAAACTACTTTTGATTACTAATAGCCTAATGCAGATAGACAATAGTATGATGGTCCACCAACTTGAATTGCTTTATTCGGAAATAAGAGTAACCGAGTGATTTGCGGAAGAAAGACTGTTTTTCTTCAATAATATCGAGAAATCGCCATCTTGCGGTTTTGATTGTACACCGCTTGTTAACACAAAGGCAGTTAACCCATCTGCACCCATAAGCGTACCAGTACGCATATTTAATACCCAACACTATAGCCATAAGCGTACTGGTACGCAATTGCGCGCGCCTGCATTCAAATAAGCATAGGCGGCAAACTACTGGTCGGAAAGTCGATCGAACAGCTTTTTCTTGAAGGTCTAGCATGTGGCTCTACCTAGCGTCACTTTTATGAACTTGGTTCATTTGTTTTCGATTTATCATCGACTCTTTTATTGAGCGGAATATTGGCGAACTTCTGAGTAAACATGGCGTGTTCTGACAGGCGTGATTTCGGTTTGCGTAAGAAAAACGACGATATTTCTCAGATTTTGGATGTTTTAGGCTCGTATTTTTGTGACAATTATAGTGAAAGTGAAAACAATGACTCGTGTTTGCTTAGGCCTAGGCCTGTAACAGTTATAAGTGATAGTGACAGTGATGATGCAGATGTAAATATTGACGACAGTAGTGAAGAGGATGTAAATATTGATGATAGATCGGTAATGGAAGTGGATGAAGCTAGTGATGAAGACCTGCCAAACGTAAATGTGCGTAGGGCTAGGCCTAGGGTGGATGTTTTGGGAGGGGGTGGTGATCGTTAAGTTTTGACGCTTTAGTGGAACTCTGTAACTAAGTGGAGCGCGCCTGAAAAGTGCGTGGTTTCGGGGGTCGCGCGCCTTATTGACCGTGCGGGTGGGGATGGGTTAAATTTAACCCGAGAGTAGTCGCGTGTGGTCTTTTAGACCGACTTTTTTTTCAACAGTTGGTATTTGTACAGCGCGCATGCGTGGCTTGTCTAGTTCCGCCTACCTTCCCAAAATAGATTTGTGAAGCCAGTGTGCAATACGCGATTCAGTGTTCTGCAGAACTTCATCTATGATAAAAGGTCCTGTTTTGTTGCTTGGTCTTTTCGACCGCTGCGCGACTACTAAGGGAGGCAAAAATATGCATACTCATCACTATTATGAGACATGTATTTTGTTATTGTAGGTTGATTATTCTTCAACATACAGTGTTGGCATAATATTACTGTCTTGGTTTACTAATAATTTGAACTACAGGGTGTTTCAAAACATTTTTTATACCTTTTTGTAGGTTTGCAACATTCCGTGTTTGATTGATTATTGATTGATTATTGATTGATAATTGATTAATATAACCATGTATGCTGTCACATATATGATAAATTATCTTATATTGGTAATCAAAACGTCATCCTAACGTTATTAGCCCATAATAAATAATGCGGTCTAAAGGACCGGGCGCGACTACTAACGTTACAAACAGGGGCGCGACTACTCTCGGGTTAAGGGTACAATACATTTAGATGGCGGTGGGTTTTTCCCTATTCAAGATGGCTTCTAACTTCCACGCTCCGCACGACCATACCGAGTGTCTAGCACTTGGCTTATATTATGTCATTGTGCACAAAGCAAAGGTTCACCCAAATACCTTGGCAATAATAAATAATATTGGAAACAGCAACCCGCCTAGGTGGTATGTACATGTGTGCAAAATTTCAGGTCGATCAGAGAAACGGTGCGACCTGTATCGAAGCAGTAACAGAAAAAAAAACAAAAAAAAAACAGACATTCGAGCCATAAGAGTCAAGTGGAGACAACAGCAAACAGCAAACGTCGCAAATTTTTATTTTTTTATTAAATTTTTAAAAATGTGCAATGTGGTCTAGCACGTGCTCGCTCATCAACGCGTCCAACTGAGCGTTTCCTAGTTTATTATTATTATTATTATTATTATTATTATTATTATTATTATTATTATATACTAATATTTAGCCTTGGAAAAAAAAAGCAGCCAGTCCATAAACTAGGTCAACTGAGCAGCTGATCTAGTAAAAATTGCAAGTCCAACATTTGGAAGGTTGGGTATGATCCTATTGCTATGTAGGCCAATGTCTACACTTTCAGTAATTTAAATGGTTCCTTCCCTTTAATAGACTAGTCTAAAAAACAGTGTTGAGCTCAACACTTTTTTCATTAAAACGAGTCCATTGAAAGGAACCATTTAAATGAAAAGTGCAGACATACATGGCAATGGACGCCCAACCTTGCAAATATTGGAGGCCAACATACCTGCAACAATGGGAACAAAAAGGAAAAGCATTAGCTGTAGATACAATGAAATGAATACAAACAGTTAGTGTTGAACATGTATTAAACAGTGCATACACAGTACGTACATGAAGAATACATTTATCATCATATCACATTGGTATTTTCTAAAAATTCACTCTGAAGGCAACAATGTCGTGTGCACTGTGCACTATATAAAATGAATACATTTATCATCATATCACATTGGTATTTTCTAAAAATTCACTCTGAAGGCAACAATGTCGTGTGCACTGTGCACTATATTAAAATTGTTAAAATATTATATTAAAATATAAAATAAAATATTAAAATGAATACACAATACGGGAATTTCTAACCCTATCCTACCCTACCTGGAGTCTCTTCTTGTAGTTTCCTTCTTCCTGCAGTTATTGGTCTGCAGTTATTGGTCAGGAGCAGCAGCCATTTCCAATAGTCTGCACAGAGATTCAGTTGGTCTCAGATATTTTTAAAAAATTGTTCAAAATAAAATTGAAATGGCTCCTAAGTGCATAATATTGATACAGTTGGGAGTTGAAATGTATTTTTAGAGCAAACACGTCTGGAAACTTAATGAGAATGTATTTTTTTTAAATGGTTCGGTTTGCAGTTCGCGACGCTAACCAAGAACAAGATTCGGTACGAGATCAAAATTAAAGGTTAGCACAATCCTGTAAAACTTTCATTAACTTGGAATGTTGAATCTTGAAAAATCAGTAGTGTATTGGATGATAAAAAAAATAATAAGAAAACAAAAACATTTGAACACTATTATCTTTCAATTTAGGCCTAACATACAAGGCCTACTAGAGAATAATAACCTACTAGTCCATGAGCCAGCTAATCCAATCCCCCCCCCCCCCCCCCAGCCCCCCAGGGAGGAAGGTATGAAAGTGCTTTCAAAAAGCTATTTATATTACATTTTGATTTTCACTTTTTAGCCATCATGACTTTGGTGAGTGTACCCACTCGCAAACATTTTTGTCCCATTACTAAAACTATTTATTTAGAGTAGGGGTGTGCGAGTAGCACATTTTGAATTCGAGTCGAGTATTCCTTTATATACTCGAGTATTCATTTCAAAATTTAATTTTTTATTTAGAAGGCCCACTTGAAATACAAACAATTTTTCTATTGTAGACACTGAAAAAAAATGATTGTACTTGTATTAGGCTATTGAGGCTTTCCTGCCCATAGTGCTGGCAAATTTCAATAAAATTATTATTATACAGTATGCTATCTAGATTCTTAAGGTTTGTTGTCAAGTTTAATTTGGTAGCTTTCTGTTTGTTTTATTAATTAAATTCAGTCATGTCTTTTAAATAAATTTGTTACCTACTTTGTTGCTTATAATTTGTTTGTTTTTGGATGAGCGTAGCGAGTGAAGCAAAGATTACATTTCATTACACTGGAGAAAAAAATCCGGAATGTTTTTTTTCTTTTGTCTTTTTTTTCTGTATTATTGTGTGTTTGTCAGCCGATACTCTAATTGCAATGAAATTTTCTGGAGACCTTCGAAATCTCTGAACTTAGAACTGCCACGTTTTCGAGCGCAATCGAAAAATTATTTCTCGTGAAAATCGCAATTTTACTATTTTTTTTGTTTTTTTAAAAATTTCTTTGACTTATAATACCTACATGCTTTATCCGATTTTAATGAGTTTTTCACAGAACCATAATTTTATGAATTAGGATATTCGTGTGAAATTTGAGCGCAATCGAAAAATTATTTCTCATGAAAATCAAAATTTTACAGGTTTTTTCTATTTTAAAACAATTCTTTGACTAATAACACCTACATGCTTAAACCGACTGTAATAATTGTTTCACAGAACCTTAATTTTATAAATTAATATATTCGTGTGAAATTTGAGCGCAATCGAATAATTATTTCTTATGAAAATCGCAATTTTACGATTTTTTTTCTTTTTTTTTAATTACGAAAAAAATTAAAAATTAAAGTTTATTTTTTATTTAATTTAAATTAATTTTTAAAAAATCTTCAACTTAGGAATGATTTTTTCACAGAACAACAGAAAATCCGCTTAACACATGGCAGCTTAATGCACTAATTACGCTCATCCAACAACGCGGCGGGACTTAAGCGTTTTCCTAGTGTATATGAAGTTGTAGGATTGCATATTTGGATTACTATTGTGCTTAACATGCATGATATGTCATGTTATTTTAGAATCAGCAGTTTAAATGTTTTGACTGTGTGACCCTTGGTGATGAGAAAAGATAGTGCTGTTTGTTTATGTTGCAGTTGTTGAACTCAAGTCATTGAAGGAATATTGGAAGTCTGGACGAAAGTGGTGCAGTGACCATGGACACCGCTGATGGGCGAGTTTACATGTATAACATCGGGGATCACTGAAGATGGTTTTATATTTATTGAAATTTAACAGGAATTTCACATGAGTTTATGTAGGAACAATTGTCATGTTTTTTTTTTTTTTTTTAAATTTACTACAATTCAGAAATTAAAAAAGTCCGCCCCAACCGGGAATCGAACCACGGATCTCCTGCATTCCAGACAGGCGTCTTAACCACTAGACCATCAGGACGGGTATATTTTAAGCTCTGAATTGTAGTTGCATTATACATCTGAATGGATGGAACAGTACTGCAACAAATATCTGCTGCCTTTGAACTTGAAGATATTTTCTTTTTATTATTTTTTATTTGAAGATATTCGTTGCTGTACTGTTCCATCCATTCAGATGTATAATCCAACTACAATTCAGAGCTTAAAATGTACCCGTCCTGATGGTCTAGTGGTTAAGACGCTTGTCTGGAATGCGGGAGATCCGTGGTTTGATTCCCGGTTGGGGCGGACTTTTTTAATTTCTGAATTGTAGTAAATAAAAACAATTACACCTACGGGAGTGTTTCCCGATTAACCAAATCGAGAAATTGTCAAGGTGTTTTTAACAAATATTGATTTTTTTAAATTGATTTTCTATAACTAATGTGTAATTGTAATATTTTTGTTTTAATTTGGAATTTGTGACTAATATAAGGGATTTCAGGTCATGGTTAATATGATTTGTTGTTATTGTATAGATTTGTTTAGGACAAATCACTGTTGTTTGAGTCACGTTTTGAGCATTAGATCTTGTTTGTGGGGCTGAACTAAGTTTGTGCATTGTGTCTGGAGGGTCGCGGGCTCGTACTTGTTTTTATTTATTTTGTGGGGTATTTTTCACTGGTTTGGGATGACAGTGTCTGGTATTCATCAACTGGAACGACGGGGTCACAAAGACGAGGATGCATCAGGAACAAGAGGATACGAAGGAGGAATGTCTGCAGTCCAAAAATAGGATAGGTAACTGTGGAATTGCTGTTCCACGATCTACAATCTACAAGCTGTAGGCCTATGTATACCTTGGCAGATGCCGTCAATTGTCGACATGCAGTTGTCAAAAATGTTAATTAGACATCAAATTTTGAAGAATCATGACGTCAAGAGGTGATATGGAGAAAACTGGAGATACGAAAATGAGGGTCGATTTTTTCATTTAGAGTATACCCACTCAGTTATATAACTGATTTCATTTTACATTCATATCCATTTTTGGGTTTTGAAGTGATAATGCTATAAAACTTCATGGGTGTCGTAATAACTATCAACAATGAATGTTGTGCTTGTGATACAGAGAAATGTGATGTCATAGTAAACATGTGACGAGAATTAAACAAGTCTGTTATGATTGCGTTTGTGTTTAAATTATGAAGAATGCTTACATTTCCAATAACATTGAATGTTGGGAATTAGTAAAGAGGTCAGGGGAAGAGAACCACTCTCTAGAGAGAAGAGACAACGGAGGGGTCCAAAGAGGACTTATGATTGGTTCTCGGACATAGGAGAATCAAGTGGAGATCAGAAGAAGTAAAGGTGACAATGGATTCAAGCCTCATGGGGAGGGGAGAATAGCCAAAGTCAGGGATTCGATGCTTCGTGGGGACCAAGGTTCGTACTGTTCGGGGGTCTGACCTGGGAAGTCATAGCCCAAACATGTGAACAAGGAGTTCCGCGAGAGAAGCACTTGTGTGAAGACACCAAGGGAGTGTGGGTTCGAGCCGATACCAGACACTATCTCTATACCAAACAAGGGTATAATTGGCGAGCGATGATTGCTGATTAATTGTCGGTGTTAAAGGGGGCTCAGTGAGAGTCGAGCTCATGATCACTAGGGAGAATGCACAAGCTTTGTTAAATGCAAGAGTAGGATTGTTCAGAGAATAGTGATCCCAAAATTGAGAATCACTGTTCTTTTTGTGTTTTATCATGATTGTTTCCCAGTCCAAATCCTACAAAACACATACGGTCTTGGTCAGGAATGGTTTGTATGTTAGAATTAAATATTAATCATTACATTCAGTGTTATATTTTTATTTCATATACCGGAAGAAGCATATCCGGAAGCCTGCCATTTTGTATGTGTAGCCTAAGTTGGTATCACTGGAATGTATAATATGTGCTGCCGTCTGGCGGAATAAAAGCACAGTTGTGCGTCCTGTCAAAGTGAAGTATGGCGTTATTTATTTTCCTCCTAATGACAAATGTTGTTTAACCATCGATAATCAGTGATGTTAACCGATAGATTATGAGACTTACGCGCTAAATAATCAACTTATCAAATCGGAGAAATAAAACGTAAGTGAAGAAGTGAAAAATACTGTGTGTGTGGTAAAACAGGGAAGCAGCCAAGCCTAGGGCCTAGCAAAGCCTAGCCCGCTTGCCGCCTTTCGTCCGCGTCACAGCCTATTGAAAGTTCGTGTCAATCATGGCGGAAGAGAATAAGTAATTCCGAGATTGAAAACGGATAATTATGAAGTCTGGGCTGTACGGATCGAAGCTTTACTCATGAAGAAAGGGTGTTGGGAGGCCGTAGAAGGTTTTGAACCATACATACACGTAAATAGCGACGGAGTTGAACATGTAGAAGAAGACGAGTCAACCTATCCACAACATGAAGTCAGACGCCAATTGAAGTTAAACCAGCAAGCTCGGGCCATTATTACTGAATATGTAGATGACGCCTTCTAGGATGACAAAATCCACTTCAGTGCAGCAAAGGACATGTGGAATGCCTTAGAAGAAGTATGCTCCACTTATGATGTGTTCCAGGAAATCCTTTTCTTAAAAGAAATGTTTTTTTTTTTTTTTTTTTCTTGTGCAAAGTTGGCCTCTTCAGCCATTCTTCTGTCTTGCTATCCAATATAAGACTGCCTCCTTTTCTATCCTGCTCAGGTCATTGGGCAGGGAGTCAATGTCATTCTTGAGGGCGGCGCATCTGAAGAGATGCGCTCTGTCTTGATCTTCTAAATTACAAAGTTTGCAGGTGGCCGGTTCGTTGGTAATGTTGAAGCGGTGCAGGTGGTGCTGCAAGACGTCGTGACCGGTTACAAGCCGGAAATGGGCGGTGGCCGTCTTCCTCGACCAGTCTTTGTCTGGCCCTTTTTTGATCTCGGTCCACCAGTTCTTTAGTCGTGAAGTCTCTTCTGTGGTGTTTCTGAAGATCCTTTTTGTGGTTGACTTGATCTTAGTTTTGACATTTTGGTAGGAGAGAGGCGCTGCTGGTGGTTGCGGTGCCTTTGTGGCACTTTTGGCCAAGAAGGCTGCCTTTTCATTCCCCATGATCTTGCAGTGGCTGGGGATCCATTGAGTCTCTAATAGTTTGTTCTGCTGTCGGATGCCGACAAGGGAGTTTTTGAAAAGCAGCGATTTAGGATGGAGGTTCGCTGCTTGAGAGACAAATTGGATGGCTGAGACGCTGTCGCTTAGGATCACAAATTTTGTCTTGTTGAGGGGGAAGGCGGGGGTCTCGGCGATTTTTTCGGCCGCCCTGGCAATGGCTGCGACCTCAGCGTCGAAGTATGTTTCGCCAGCTCCCATTGGAGTGGCTTCTTCAAAGAAGATGCAGTGGATGCCGTAACCTGTTCTGTTTGTAGCCGAATCATAGGAGCCGTCTGTGAAGATGTGCACCCACTCTTGAAGAGGAAAGTGCTTCTTCAGGTGCTTCTCGGCAAGCTCTTTCAGTTCTTTATGGTCATGGTCATCTTTCTTCTCGATGCCGTCAATTTTGGTCCCCGGGGCAAGCTGATTGGACTTGTCCGGCAGAAGCTCTGGGAGTGGTACGTCAAGTGGTGCAGGTGGTGCTTCTAGGAGGATAGGACAGTTTTTACTCTTCAGTTGGTGGACTGTTTCAGCAAAGTTAGTGTGCGCCTTGACTTTTGAGGTTGGGTAGTTGAGCCATTTGTCGGGGTTTAGGCGCGCCAGTTTTTCGTGCAGTTGGACAGCGCACTGCTCTCTTCTTAGCTGTAGAGGCTCAATTTGGCTGAACCACTCCATGGCGATAATTGGGGTGGTTTTCACTGCTCCCGTTATGAGGCGAAGGGCTCGATTTTGGACTCTGTCGACATGGCTGGCGTGCGTTGCGGCGGCGGCAGGAAAGACTTCGGTGCCGTACTCAATGGCTGGTCTGATGTACGTTTTGTAGGTCAGCGCCAGAGTGTCTAGTTTTGCGCCCCAGGACACACCGGCTACCCTTTGAAGGAGTCGTAGTCGTTTTTGGCCCTTCTCTGCAGCCTTTTCAAAGTGGATCTTGCCGGTCATTTTTTTGTCGAGAGTCAAATGGTAAACATTGAGAAGAGAGAAGATATGTCTATGATGGAGTACATGAGTAAAATTCAAAATTACAATAAGAAGATTGCAAAATGTGGTCTCAGTCTTCCCGGCAGAGCCATAGCAGCATTTTACCTCATGGGCCTACCTCGCAACCAGTATGCAGAATTCATCAGAAGTGTTTACAGGTCAGATGCTACTGAAATAACCTCAAAATTTGTAAAATCACAACTGTTGCTGGAAGAGAAGAGAATGAAGGATGAAACAAAAACAGAAGAATACAAGGCTTTGAAAGTAACCACGAAGGAAACTTTCAGCAAGCCTACCGGTAGTGGAGAAGTTGTGAAACAAAAACCAAGTAAGAAAAATGAACAGAATACAAGAAGATACATTTTTTTTACATGTGGAAAAGAAGGACACCTAGCAAAAAATTGTCCACCATAGCAGAAGATGCATCAAAAACAGAAGTGAAGAAAGCTACAGCCTCAGTCGTGTCAAGTGGGTTCAAAGCGCTGTGCATGCAGAGAAGTCCCAACCATACAAATAATGAAGTTTGGATACTAGATTCCGCTGCTACGGATCACATGAGCCCAAGGAAGAATCTATTCGAGGAACCGAAACCATTTTATGGAGAAGTCACTGTAGGAAATGGCAAGGCTCTGAAAATAGAACGTAAGGGATCTGTACTTATCCAAATGTCCGATGAATGTGGGGGATGGAGGATACAATTAACTGAAGTTTTGTATGTTCCTCACCTACAAGACAATCTAATTTCAGAAGGGAAATTGGAAGACAAAGGCGTAACTATCGTAAGAAAAAATGGAATGGCAACAATTGCAGAGGGTCAAATCAACTTATTCAAAGGTTATCGTGTTGTTTTATTTTAATTTGTTACCACACGTGGTAGTGTTACGATTTCAAAAATCAATTAGGAAGCAGAAAAACATGAATGTATGAAGGCATGTAGAGTAGCATCGACTATTTGGCACAACCGATTAGGCCATCTGCACCATGAAGCAATGAAGAATATTGAACCTTTGAAAGACCTAATGATTACCAAGACAGAAGAAGAGTGTGGGAGTGCAAGGGAAATTAAAAAAAAAAAAATCCACAAGATGAAAAAACAAAGACAACACATGTACTACAGCAAATTCATTCTGATGTGGCTGGTCCTATGCCATGTAAATCACTCGGTGGAAGCAAATACTTTGTGACTTTCATTGACGAGTATTCACACGTAGTCGCGGCAGTCCCAATAAAGAAGAAAGGTAATGGAACCGAAGAATTCATAAAATATCAGACGAAAGTTGAAACGGCGCATGGGATAAAAATTAAGGAACTCCAAACTGATAACGGAGGTGAATATTTATCCCATACATTAAAACAACACCCGGAAGGAAATGGGATTCTGCATCGGCTCTCAGTACCTTACACTCCACAACAGAATGGGTGAGCTGAGCGATTTAACCTGACATTATTAAATGTCGTTTGTAGCATGCTGCATCATTCAGGTTTGCCGAAGCATTTTTGGGCAGAGGCCCTAGTCACCGCTTGTCATGTGAAAAATCTTTGCCCATCAACTGCAATAGATTCAGAAATTCCCTTAAAAAGATGGTTAGGAAGGGAACTTCACGAGATTGATTACAATAACTTGCGTGTCTTTGGATGTCAAGCTTGGTATTATGTGGTACATGGTGACAAACTGGATGCAAGAGCAGAAGAGGCAGTAATGCTTGGCTATCCTGAAGGTACTAAAGGCTATAGGTTGTGGAACCTAAAATCCAGAAAAATCATCATCAGCCGGGATGTGAAATTCCAAAAAAAATATTCTCTCTCAAGAAGATAGCAGATGAAGAGAAGAACGAAGAGAGAGAGAAAGATTCAAACAATGATGGAGATTCCGACAGTACTGGGGAAGAGGAATATGAAGTATGTCTTACTCTAAATCTGTCAAATGTCAACCATCGGGAACCAGGGCAGGTAGAAGAAGAAGTTCCGGAGCCAGGGGAGGCAGAAGAGGAAGAAGCTCCAGAGCCAGGGGAAGAAGCAGATGTACATGCCCAGGAGTATATCGAAGAGCAACAAAACCCACAAGTTCCAAAGAGGTCCAACCGAGAACGAGAACCGAAGAAACCGTGTGGATGATGCAACCTAATTCAGAGGGTCCTGGTAGAAGACGATGTTCCTACCAGTTATCGAGAGGCCTTGCAGGGATCTCATTCTCAGAAATGGGAAGCAGCCATTCACGAAGAACTACAGAATATCGAGAAACAAGACACATGGGACATTGTGAGTAAACCACCAGGAATAAAAATAATAGGTAGTAAATGGGTGTTTGCTATAAAGAGGGACAATGAAGGTAAAATCATAAAACATAAAGCAAGGTTAGTAGCCCAGGGTTTTTGCCAGTTGTATGGTGTAAATTATCATGACACAGCAAGCCCAGTCGTAGAGAGGAAATCAATGAGAATCTTAGCTTTCCTAGCAGCAGAAAACAAGTGGGAAATTAATCACTTGGATGTTGTGAGTGCGTAGAAACGATCGTTACGATATTATTTCCGAGAATAACGAACGATTGATGCAGGAAAACGATAATAGCGGGGTTTCACTGTACTAGGCCTAGGCCTACTCTAGCAAAAGTTCATAAGACGCCGATTTGGAAGTACTTCGTGTCAACACAGCCCAGAGTGGCTACCTGCAACCGATGCAAAACTGTTTCGTAGGATTTTTTTTTAAAACAGAATTCACAAAAAAAAAAAATTCACTACCCGAGCCCGACCGAGGGTACTTTAATTACCCGAGCCCGAGGGTACTTTCAATTACCCGACCCGAGTTCAAAAACCACTACCCGCACATCCCTAATAACCATAATTAATAATACTAGGAAACACTCAGTTGGACGCGTTGATAAGCAAGCTCGTGCTATAGCTAGACCCACATTGCACATTTTTTTTAATTTTAAAATTTGCGAAGATCGCTGTGTACGGGGCCATATTTCTAATACTAGGAAAACGCTTAAGTCCTGCCGCGTTGTTGGATGAGCGTAATTGGTGCATTGAGCTGCCATGTGTTATGCGGATTTTCTGTTCTTCTGTGAAAAATCATTACGAAGTTAAAGATTTTTTTTAAATTAAATTAAATTAAATAAAAAATTAACTTAAATTTTAAATCTTTTTTAATTACTCGTACAGTACAACCTTGCTATAACGACCCTTATTAAAACGACGATCGCAATTGAACGACGTTTTTTGGACATTCCTACAAATTCCCATAAGGTTCTATGTATTTCACTTTTAATATTACGTTGCATCATAACGGGACACTCTCATTACAACGTCGTTGAATGGGTCCGCTAAGCAACAAAAACCTTTGAAAAACTCGTAGCTCACAAAAACTTTATTTACTATTCACTCATAAATTGTTTAGAGCACGGAAAACGGTGATTTCAAGGGTCTACCCATAAACACCCCCCCCCCCCCCCCCCCCCCCCCCCCGACCGCCCCGCGTAGCAGGTCGCTTCCTTTGTGTTTGTTCCCGCCACTTGAAACTCGGGCCGAGCCGATCCCGATGGTAGAGAGCCTGACCTATCCCAAAGTGCTTCAGTCACCCGTGTAATTCCCGTGTGGTACCACGCTATCGTAACAAGATAAATATCGCCCGGGAGTATCAAACGAACGTGTCTGTGTTGTGATAGTGATTGTTGTACTGATTAATTTCATAAATCACAGTTTAACATAAAGTTAATCATGTCGAAAAGAAAGTCGTTTACTTTGGACGAAAAACTTAAAATAATTAAAGATTGTGACGACAATCCAACTATGACAAAAGTAGATTTAGCTAAGATGTTGGATTTGCCAGTATCGTCACTCAAAACTATCTTAGCTAAAAGAAACGAGATTCAAAAAAATGTGTCACTTAGTGGTCCATCCAGCAGCAAGAAGATTCGTGTTCGTCAGGGCAAATTTGCAGACGTAGAGACTGCACTAGTGCAATGGTTTGGTCAGGCCCGCGCTGAAAACTTACCCGTCAGTGGCCCATTATTGTCTGAAAAGGCCCGAGAAATAAGCCTGCGCATGAATGTAACAAGTGATTTTACCGCGTCAGCTGGATGGCTGCACAACTTCAAAAAGCGGCACGGCATTACATCAAAGAAAGTGTGTGGGGAAAGTTCGTCGGTTGACGTAGACACAGTGTCCGATTGGAAACATAATAAACTCCCTGATTTAATCCAAGGGTATGATGCAAAAAACATTTTCAACGCCGACGAAACCGGTCTGTTTTTTAATTTACTTCCTGACCGGACGTTGGCATTTCACAATGACACCTGCCACGGCGCGAAGCGTTCGAAGGAACGCATCACAGTGATGCTGTGCACAAACGCAGATGGGAGCGAAAAGTTGCCGCCGCTCGTAATCGGCAAGGCAGGAAAGCCACATTGTTTTAAGAACGTGGTAAACTTACCCACAAAATACACTCACAATAAAAAAGCTTGGATGACAAGTTAAGTTTTTGAAGATTGGGTGCGAGCCATCGATGCGAAGATGGGGGCTCAAAATCGTCAAATTATACTCTTCATTGACCAGGCTTCGTCACATCCCCAAAATACGGATTATCTCCGTAATGTGACTCTAGAGTTTTTCCCAGCCAACTGCACGAGCCAGCTCCAACCATTGGATTTGGGAATAATCAAAAACATGAAGGATTTCTACAAAAAGCAATTGCTCCATAGAATCCTACAGGCTATGACCCACAACAAAGAGCGGGCTAAACGAGTGAATATCCTTCAGGTAAGAAATAAATATAGGCCTACAAGTTTAAATTTAATTCGTGAATTTTACGTAAATTAATAACGCTAGTTCATTATTAAATATCAAAATCAATGTGCTTTGAGCTTTTGTTTACCGACGACACGAGATCGTAATGCTTTAAATTTTAAAATTAACTTTTGAATAAAATTAGGCTATTAATACATATTTTTTCTTTCTTTCAATCTCACAGGCAATGAGGTTTGTTGCAGTCGCGTGGAGCCAGGTTAAACCACTAACCATAGAAAAGTGCTTCAAAAAAGCTGGCTTTGTTAGTCATGATGAACACGACGAAGACATTGATGACGACAATTCTTATGACATTGACGATGTTGTTATTGACATTGATTCCGAGACTTGGGAAAACATGGGCGGTACAGGCACTGTGGAACAGTACATGCAAGCTGACGAGAATCTCGTCACAGGCCAGCTGTTGTCTATTGATGACATTGTCGATGACATGATGGCGGTGCCGGATGCAGATAGTGATGTTGACGATCAAGGCAGCGACGCCGATATCGAAGACAACTTACCAGTGCCAAAGTTCATTGACGCGATGTTGGCATTTGAAGTCGTAGAAAGATACGTGAACGCTCATAAAGTAATGACGAGGTACAAAGGAACGTGACCTCCATGCACGCCGCATGATCAAAATAAACGAGAAAGGTGCAAAGCAGTCAAAAATATCGGATTTCTTTAAACGCAAGAAGTGAAGTGTAGGCGACGGCCCGCGACAGATGTGTACAATGACGCAGAGTCATTACGATCACTTAAATCATAAATTCCTTTCACACACGACGTAAACATTCAGCCGGGCCAGATGGATCGATCGCGCACTTGGGTGTGCGCATTTCGTCCCACTCCACTCCTTTCAGTCAGTCATCACAAACACGTGCACAATCAGCTGTGAAGTGGATCGTATGCGCGCTGGTGTCTGCGCACATCCTTCCTCACCCCTCAGCCGGCCGGCCGGCCCAGCTACGACAAGTTACATCTCCGCAGCTCTCTCTCTCCCACTCATACACTTAGGCGCTGTCACTCTGACGCTGGCAATGAATGGCACTTGACTTTTGTAAATATTTATGTCCCGTTACGTAGCATGTTTAGTTTTATCATAAACATTTATAAAACAGTAATACATATATTATTAATTATTATTTATGGCATTTGTACTGATATTTGTGTGTTTTTACCATTAAAGCTGTATTGCTTAATCACAGTAATCTATAAATTGATTTTTTAATTTATATTTTAATAGTACGACGATCGTGATATAACGACGTTTTGCCTGTCTCTCCTGATCGTCGTACTATCAAGGTTGTACTGTAATTTGAAAAAAGGAAAAAATCGTAATATTTATATTTTCATAAGAAATAATTATTCGTTTGCGCACACATTTTACACGGATATATTAATTCATAAAATTAAGGTTCTGTGAAAAAATCATTACAATAGGATAAAGCATGTAGATGTTTGTTAAAGAATTGTTTTAAAAAAAGGAAAAAAAACTTAAAATTTTGATTTCCATTAGAAAAAGTTTTTCGATTGCGCTCAAATTTCACACGAATACCTAAATTCTTAAATTAAGGTTTTGTGAAAAAATCATTACAATCGGATAAAGCATGTAGTTGTTATAAGTCGAAGAAATTTTTAAAAAAATAAAAAAAAAATCGTAAAATTGCGATTTTTTCAAAGAAATAATTTTTCGATTGCGCTAAAAAACGTGGCAGTTCTAAGTTCAGAGAGCCGGAATCGTGTTAACAGACACACAAAAATACAAACAGAAAAAACAGAAAAAAAAGAAAAACAACACGGATTTTTTCTCCAGTGTAGTGAAATGGAATCTTTGCTACGCTCATCAATTATTTACTAGGAAAACACTAAAGTCCCGTCGCGATGTTGAGCGAACACCTGTACGTGCAACACGACCCGAGTACGACATTCCCATAATGTTACATACCAATAAGTCTTTAAGGCCTTGACCGATTTAGCTGAAAATTTGTAAAATAGGAGAGAATGGATAAAATCCACCGCCATCTAGAGGACCATGACATCATTTCTTTGGGAAAACTATTTTCACTCTTGATTACTTCTACGACATTCCCATAATGTTACATACCAATAAGTAAGGTCTTGACCAATTTAGCTGAAAATTTTTAAAAAGATAAGAAAAGGTTTATCACCCTGGGTAGAGGTAGTGAAAAATGGTGATAACGAAATTCGCGAATTTTTTTAAATGTCCTTTTTAGTGCCTAAAATGTAATATTGTCGACGAATTACATCATTTAGAGATGGAAAAAACACAATTTTGAAATCGCGAAATTCGCGAAATCTCGTGTATAGCGCGAAATAACGAACGAAATTGTATGAAACTGGTCAAAACGCGAATTAACTCGCGAAATTGAACCGTTTTAGAGTGCAAAATGTAAGGGATGGTGGAGGTGCCGGTCCAGTTTTGGTGGAGGTGCCGGTCCAGACTGAATATTACGCGTGCGGTAGGCGGTACAGTCATCAAACAGTCAACGCAACGCGCGCGTCACGGGCTTCACGGAAATAGACCGCGGAAATAACGGCGCGTATATGGCTCCGCGGAAATAGTCCACCAAAATAACAGTGCATACAAATATTTATTTTTTGTTGGGAATCGACTCTGAATCAATTTTTAGGTCACAATGATCGATTCTAACTTTTTGTAATCGATGTCATCCCTAACTTAAGGGGCTCCGTTTTTTTTTTTTTTTTTTTGATTTTTTGATTTTTTTGAAACGTTTTGACAATTTTTTCGAAAATCGCGAAAAACGCGAAATTTGGGTTTTTAAAAACGAAATTTGCGTTTTTATATCACCATTTTTCATTACCTCTAACCATGGGTGATAGCTTTTAAGTTTTGACTTCTAGCAGATTGAAAACATAAGTGATGTTGTGGTAATTATTTACGCAGCATAATCTCTGGAAGATCGCACGAGTGTTTAGGCAGAAGGGGGGGGGGGCATACTCAGCACACTGTCACAAGTCGGCGGCATGAACAATGGACATTACAATTCAAAACAAAAACGCCGACAAGCACAAAAGATATGAGAAAGCGCATGTTTACATTAGCCTTCCACCTACAATGTGACGCCTCAATTCAGGAACCGGGTTTTACGGGTAAACGGGTAGTGGAAACACTTACCCATACCCGACTTTGTCGGGCGGCCGGGCGGGCACCCGGTACCAGGGTGCCCGCCCTAGAAGACCTAGATGTCTATATCCATTGTATCCCATCACCCACACCGCTTTGGCTAGAGCCACTGTGTGGAGATAGCCGAGAGCCACACAGTGGCTCTGCTAGAGAGACAGTCCCGACGAGCGTCGTCAGCCATTCTGAAATTAAAAAGCATGTTTTAATTAAGTACACAATGACAGGGCTGAAAACCCACGTTGAATGTTTTTTTAGGGGGGATAATTTTTATTAGGGTCTATGTAACTAGCATAGGCCTAATAAGAGAGAGAAGCAGACTGTGCTATTGATAGAATGAGTCAAAACATATACGCAAAACATATGAGTATACTCGTTTATTAATTATCCTTGATCAGTAAACGATAATTATCTTATGCTGTTTTAATCCTGTGTGCGACCAGCCAAAATGTGGTTTCTCGTGAACCAATTACAGTCATTATTAATTTTCATTCATACGCGGCGACACGCGAGTAGTCTCCAATTTCAACACCCCTCACGTCGTCACATCCACAGCTTTGAGTCATCACAAACTCGTAGGCCTACAGTCAAACGTCTTTATGACCGGGATCATTTTCTTAGTTTTGTTTTTTTTTTGCTCGGATCGAGTTGAAATTTGGAACATCCGCAAGCTTCGTTCTCGATTGAATGCCATTAGTTGCATTATTTGCAACGCAAAGTCGCACGAGGCGCACTATGCACTGCCACCTAGAAGTAATCAAAATACGAGGAAGCAGTGTATTATTTGTAACCAAAGAGTTAAAATAGTTTACCCAAGGTCAAGGTCCTCTAAATGGCGGTGGATTTTATGCACAAACAATGACGTACATAAACTTTGCGTAGCAAAGCGCTAGACGCTCAATCTCCTATCCTTCCAACCGAGCGCTAGCATGACAATTAGAAGCCTCTTGAGTAGGGAAAAATCACATAGATACTTCATCTAGTTGAATGAACCAAGATGCAGTGGATTATTTGAACGAATCGCGGGGATAAAACAAATACGTAAACAAATGGCGGACATTTTAAATTTTGCGTCCACGTGTGAAACGAGAAAAGTTGTCATTACTTTCATAAAACAAACCAGAAACCGTCCCGGGCCTAGGCCCAGATGTAGAAAACTAGGAAAAGGCTTAAGTCCCGCCGCGTTGTTGGATGAGCGTATATGGTGCATTGAGCTGCCATGTGTTACGCGGATTTTCTGTTGTTCTGTGAAAAATTCATTACTTAGTCGAAGATTTTTTTTATTAAATTAAATTAAATAAAAAATTAACTCAATTTTTTTAATTAAACTAAATTAAATAAAAAATTAGGTAACTTAATTTTTTAATTAATCGTAATTTTTAAAAAAGAAAAAAATCGTAAAATTGCAATTTTCATAAGAAATAATTATTCAATTGCGCTCAAATTTAACACGAATATATTAATTCATGAAATGAAGGTTCTGTAAAAAAATCATTACAATAGGATAAAGCATGTAGGTGTTATAAGTCAAAGAATTGTTTTAAAAAAGAAAAAACCCGTAAAATTACGATTTTCATGAGAAATAATTTTTCGATTATACTCAAATTTCACACGAATATCTTAATTCATAAAATTAAGGTTCTGTGAAAAAATCATTACAATCGGATAAAGCATGTAGGTGTTATAAGTCGAAGGAATTTTAAAATTGAAAAAAAAAAATCGTAAAATTGCGTTTTTTATGAGAAAAAAATTTCCCGATTGCGCTCTAAAACGTGGCAGTTCTAAGTTCAGAGATTTCGAAGGCCTCCATAAAATTTCATCGCAATCGGAGTATCAGTTTAGCCGGAATTGTGTTAACAAACGCACAAAAATACAAAAAAAAGAAAGAAAAAAAAAACATTCCGGATTTTTTTCTCCAGTGTAGTGAAATGGAATCTTCGCTTTGCTCGCTACGCTCATCCAATTATTTACTATACAACAGTATAGGCCTTTAGTTCCATTAGGCTATAGGACTAGATTCAATTAATGCCAACATTCACATTTGACAAGCCCTAGGAAAACCCTAGACCTGCACGACCTTGTTCAGACCACACTTCCAGCACAATAAACTACTTTTGATTACTAATAGCCTAATGCAGATGACAATAGTATGAGGTTTCCACCAACTTGAATTGCTTTATTCGGAAATAAGAGTAACCGAGTGATTTGCGGAGAAAGACTTTTTTTTCTTCAATAATATCGAGAATCGCCATTTGCGGTTTTGATTGTACACCCCCTTGTTAACAAAAAGGGCATTAAACCCCCTCTGCACCCATAAGCGTACCAGTACGCATATTTAATACCCAACATATAGCCATAAGCGTACTGGTACGCAATTGCGCGCGCCTGCATTCAAATAAGCATAGGCGGAAAACTACTGTCGGAAGTCGATCGAACAGCTTTTCTTGAAGGTCTAGCATGGGGCTCTATCTAGCGTCACTTTATGAACTTGGTTAAATTTGTTTTCGATTTATCATCGACTCTTTTATTGAGCGGAAATTGGCGAACTTCTGAGTAAACATGGCGTGTTTCTGACAGGCGTGATTTCGGTTTGCGTAAGAAAAACGACGATATTTCTCAGATTTTGGATGTTTTAGGCTCGTATTTTTTGTGACAATTATAGGGGAAAGTGAAAAAAATGACTCTTTGTTTGCTTGGGGCCTAGGCCTGTAACAGTTTTAAAGTGATAGTGACAGTGATATGCAGATGTAAATATTGACGACAGTAGTGAAGAGGATGTAAAATATTGATGATAGATCGGTGATGGAGTGGATGAAGCTAGTGATGAAGACCTGCCAACGTAATGTGCCCTAGGGCTAGGCCCAGGGTGGATGTTTGGAGGGGGTGGTGATCGTTAAGTTTTGACACTTTTAGTGGAACTCTGTAAACTAAGTGGAGCGCGCCTAAAAAGTGCGTGGTTTCGGGGGTCGCGCGCCTTATTGACCGTAGCGGGTGGGGATGGGTTAAATTTAACCCGAGAGTAGTCGCGTGTGGTCTTTAGACCGACTTTTTTTTTCAACAGTTGGTATTTGTACAGCGTGCATGCGTGGCTTGTCTAGTTCCGCCTACCTTCCCAAAAAGATTTGTGAAGCCAGTGTGCAATACGCGATTCAGTGTTCTGCAGAACTTCATCTATGATAAAAGGTCCTGTTTTGTTGCTTGGTCTTTTCGACCGCTGCGCGACTACTAAGGGAGGCAAAAATATGCATACTCATCACTATTATGAGACATGTATTTTGTTGTTTTTATTTTCTACAATTTAGAAATTATAAAGTCCGCCCCAACCGGGAATCGAACCCACGGATCTCCCACTTCCAGGTTGACGTCTTGTGTTATTGTAGGGTTTATTATTCTTCAACATACAGTGTTGGCATAATATTACTGTCTTGGTTTACTAATAATTCGAACTACAGGGGGTTTTTAAAACATTTTTATACCCTTTTTGAGGTTTGCAACATTCTGTGTTTGATTGTTATTGATTGATTATTTATTGATAATTGATTAATATAACCATGTATGCTGTCAAAATATATGATAAATTATCTTATATTGGTAATCAAAACGTCATCCTAAAAGTTATTAGCCCATAAAAAAATAATGCGGTCTAAAGGACGGGCGCGAATACTAACGTACAAACAGGGGCGCGACTACTCTCGGGTTAAGGGTACAATACATTTAGATGGCGGTGGGTTTTTCCCTATTCAAGATGGCTTCTAACTTCCACGCTCCGCACGACCATACCCGAGTGTCTAGCACTTGGCTTATATTATGTCATTGTGCACAAAGCAAAGGTTCACCCAAATACCTTGGCAATAATAATAATATTGGAAACAGCAACCCGCCTAGGTGGTATGTACATGTGTGCAAAATTTCAGGTCGATCAGAGAAACGGTGCGACCTGTATCGAAGCAGTAACAGACAAAACAAAACAAAAAAAAAAACAGACATTCGAGCCATAAGAGTCAAGTGGAGACAACAGCAAACAGCAAACGTCGCAAATTTTTTTTTTTTATTAAATTTTTAAAATGTGCAATGTGGTCTAGCACGTGCTCGCTCATCAAACGCGTCCAACTGAGCGTTTCCTAGTTTATTATTATTATTATTATTATTATTATTATTATATTATTATTATTATTATTATACTAATATTTAGCCTTGGAAAAAAAAGCAGCCAGTCCATAAACTAGGTCAACTGAGCAGCTGATCTAGTAAAAATTGCAAGTCCAACATTTGGAAGGTTGGGTATGATCCTATTGCTATGTAGGCCAATGTCTACACTTTCAGTAATTTAAATGGTTCCTTCCCTTTAATAGACTAGTCTAAAAAAAACAGTGTTGAGCTCAACACTTTTTTCATTAAAACGAGTCCATTGAAAGGAACCATTTAAATGAAAAGTGCAGACATACATGGCAATGGACGCCAACCTTGCAAATATGGAGGCCAACATACTGCAACAATGGGAACAAAAAGGAAAAGCATTAGCTGTAGATACAATGGAATGAATACAGTTAGTGTTGAACATGTATTAAACAGTGTATACACAGTACGTACATGAAATAGTCTCCAGTGGCCTTGAAACGTAAAGTGAAACTATGCAGGGTTAGCATTTGGTTGCCGTGCACGTGGAGAGATGGTCAAGGTTTAGTAGAGTAGAACTTTGCAGCGCTGGTTGAGCGCAGACATCTTGTACGAAGAGTTGCAACCATTCCCGCTCGTCTGAAATGCAAGAAACAAACAATCAGTTGGCAATCATGAGCAAACCGAGTTGCCCGGAAGTCAAGTGAGTGGGCAGAGCTTGACGCACAGCCAACTCGACTCGTATAAATTCAAACTTGGGCGCGAAAATACAAAAAAATCGAATTTGTTTAGAAATAAAAATCATACAAATTGCTTCATCAATCGGGAAATGGGGAAATTCAGGTAAAAAAATCGGGCATTTCCCGATTAAATCGAAAAGGTTGGCAGGTATGTGGCTACATCTATACATTTAATTGAACCTACAAATTGCAAAAGAGAGCCTTTTGTATCCTTTGGACCATGATCAAATATTCTCTCTAAAAGTTTTTCCCAAAAAGAAACCCTTGCGGGATGCTGACCATTGGCGGGTGAAACCCATGGACCAATCAGGGGAGCTTCGATATAAAAAAACCGATTGCTGATCATTGCTGATCATCAAATTGATGCATGTCAAAAGGGCACAGTGTACTGAATCTTGCACGCTCAAGGTCCGCTAGGAGATTGAGCAAACTTTGCAATCTTCTTTACACGTATTTTGTAATGGCTTTGTTTCAAAAATACTGTATTGGCCCAAGGCTAAGCTAGTTCGGCCCGGATTCTCCGCCAGGATCCCATGATCGGGGTTTTGGTCACGGGGACTCTTTACATTGTGGTTCCAGTGAAACTTGACATGGCGGTGACCAAACCGTCCGATCGTTCTGCACTCTGGTGGGAGATTAATAACTACAGTAAGATCTTCCCCTTATCCGAGTTGGATGAGAGGGGCACCTCGATTTTCGAAAAACTCGGGTGGCGCGTTTCATTTGTTTATTTGCTCTCGTAGAAAAGCCTGATGTGGTATAAAATGATTATGAAACATGTAAGGATAAAGGAACATAAAATACACACGATACACTTCGTGGAGGGTATACTAAAAAGATTTAATAGCTTGTAAATCAAGCTCACAAAACACACGTAAAAAAAATTAGGCCTACATGTCGTAATAAAAACGTAAGTCTAGGCCTAAACTCGACGCAGTAGGCCTAGGCCTACAATGCAAACATAGGCCTAGGCTAGGCCTAGCTCTCTTTCTCATGTGGGAAAACCTCTCACTACTATATCCCGCGCTGAAGCTCTCGTCGCAAGATAAGCCTGGGAAAGAAAGAACATAAGCCCAGGAATAACAATCCTATGCGTCGTGATAACGAATTTCGTGAATCGGTTGAAAGATGATTGCATTGCGAATTCTTCTTCTTCACCCAACCATCTTTGTCAGTCAGCTGTGAGTGTGAGTTGGTTGGATCGTACGCGCATCTCGTACTGCGCACACGGCAGTGTCCCAAGATTTATTGCCAGCATCTTTCTCTCTTGCACTCACTCGTGGCATGGGCGCGACTCGCCGAGACGGACGGAAGCACGTGGTAGCTTACAACGCGCTCTGTCGTCAACTCCAGTTACTCTTTAGACAGCGGGCACGCTCCGCGGGAAAGACCGCAACCACGTAGCGCGTAATTTAAACTGGTGAATTATCTTAAAATCGTCTCCGGGTAATTTCTGGAACCGGGTACCCGATGTCATCCCTACTCGTAAGGCATGCCTACAAATGTATGCGAGTACATTTAAAAAAGTGCGGCGCGGCGTCTGTAATTATTTTTATGTTTTATTTACGTATTTAAAAACTTTAATTTTTTTAATTTTTTAATTTTTTTTTTTGGGCGGCTCGGTTAACACGGAACATCGGATAAGAGGAGATCGGATAAGAGGGATCTTACTGTATTCACATTTGCTTCCTTGCAAAAAAAATGTTGTTTGTAGCATGCTGCATCATTCAGGTTTGCCGAAGCATTTTTGGGCAGAGGCCCTAGTCACCGCTTGTCATGTGAGAAATCTTTGCCCACCAACTGCAATAGATTCAGAAATTCCCATGAAGAGATGGTTAGGAAGGGAAACTTTACGAGATTGATTACAAAAACTTGCGTGTCTTTGGATGTCAAGCTTGGTATTATGTGGTACATGGTGATAAACTGGATGCAAGAGCAGAAGAGGCAGTAATGCTTGGCTATCCTGAAGGTACTAAAGGCTATAGGTTGTGGAACCTAAAATCCAGAAAAATCATCATCAGCCGGGATGTGAAATTCCAAAAAAAATATTCTCTCTCAAGAAGATAGCAGATGAAGAGAAGAACGAAGAGAGAGAGAAAGATTCGAACAATGAGGGAGATTCCGACAGTACTGGGGAAGAGGAATATGAAGTATGCCTTACTCTAAATCTGTCAAATGTCAACCATCGGGAAACAGGGCAGGTAGAAGAAGAAGTTCCGGAGTCAGGGGAGGCAGAAGAGGAAGAAGCTCCAGAGCCAGGGGAAGAAGCAGATGTACATGCCCAGGAGTATATCGAAGAGCAACAAAACCCACAAGTTCCAAAGAGGTCCACCCGAGAACGAGAACCGAAGAAAACCGTGTGGATGATGCAACCTAATTCAGAGGGTCCTGGTAGAAGACGATGTTTCCTACCAGTTATCGAGAGGCCTTGCAGGGATCTCATTCTCAGAAATGGGAAGCAGCCATTCACGAAGAACTACAGAATATCGAGAAACAAGACACATGGGACATTGTGAGTAAACCACCAGGAATAAAAATAATAGGTAGTAAATGGGTGTTTGCTATAAAGAGGGACAATGAAGGTAAAATCATAAAACATAAAGCAAGGTTAGTAGCCCAGGGTTTTTGCCAGTTGTACGGTGTAAATTATCATGACACAGCAAGCCCAGTTGTAGAGAGGAAATCAATGAGAATCTTAGCTTTTCTAGCAGCAGAAAACAACTGGGAAATTGATCACTTGGATGTTGTGAGTGCGTAGAAACGATCGTTACGATATTATTTCCGAGAATAACGAACGATTGATGCAGGAAAACGATAATAGCGGGGTTTCACTGTACTAGGCCTAGGCCTACTCAAGCAAAAGTTCATAAGACGCCGATTTGGAAGTACTTCGTGTCAACACAGCCCAGAGTGGCTACCTGCAACCGATGCAAAACTGTTTCGTAGGATTTTTTTTTAAACAGAATTCACAAATAAAAAAAAATTCACTACCCGAGCCCGACCCGAGGGTACTTCAATTACCCGAGCCCGAGGGTACTTTCAATTACCCGACCCGAGTTCAAAAACCACTACCCGCACATCCCTAATAACCATAATTAATAATACTAGGAAACACTCAGTTGGACGCGTTGATAAGCAAGCTCGTGCTATAGCTAGACCCACATTGCACATTTTTTTTAATTTAAAATTTGCGAAGATCGCTGGTACGGGGCCATATTTCTAATACTAGGAAAACGCTTAAGTCCTGCCGCGTTGTTGGATGAGCGTAATTGGTGCATTGAGCTGCCATGTGTTATGCGGATTTTCTGTTCTTCTGTGAAAAATCATTACGAAGTTAAAGATTTTTTTTAAATTAAATTAAATTAAATAAAAAATTAACTTAAATTTTAAATCTTTTTTAATTAATCGTACAGTACAACCTTGCTATAACGACCCTTATTAAAACGACGATCGCAATTGAACGACGTTTTTTGGACATTCCTACAAATTCCCATAAGGTTCTATGTATTTCACTTTTAATATTACGTTGCATCATAACGGGACACTCTCATTACAACGTCGTTGAATGGGTCCGCTAAGCAACAAAAACCTTTGAAAAACTCGTAGCTCACAAAAACTTTATTTACTATTCACTCATAAATTGTTTAGAGCACGGAAAACGGTGATTTCAAGGGTCTACCCATAAACACCCCCCCCCCCCCCCCCCGACCGCCCAGCGTAGCAGGTCGCTTCCTTTGTGTTTGTTCCCGCCACTTGAAACTCGGGCCGAGCCGATCCCGATGGTAGAGAGCCTGACCTATCCCAAAGTGCTTCAGTCACCCGTGTAATTCCCGTGTGGTACCACGCTATCGTAACAAGATAAATATCGCCCGGGAGTATCAAACGAACGCGTCTGTGTTGTGATAGTGATTGTTGTACTGATTAATTTCATAAATCACAGTTTAACATAAAGTTAATCATGTCGAAAAGAAAGTCGTTTACTTTGGACGAAAAACTTAAAATAATTAAAGATTGTGACGACAATCCAACTATGACAAAAGTAGATTTAGCTAAGATGTTGGATTTGCCAGTATCGTCACTCAAAACTATCTTAGCTAAAAGAAACGAGATTCAAAAAAATGTGTCACTTAGTGGTCCATCCAGCAGCAAGAAGATTCGTGTTCGTCAGGGCAAATTTGCAGACGTAGAGACTGCACTAGTGCAATGGTTTGGTCAGGCCCGCGCTGAAAACTTACCCGTCAGTGGCCCATTATTGTCCGAAAAGGCCCGAGAAATAAGCCTGCGCATGAATGTAACAAGTGATTTTACCGCGTCAGCTGGATGGCTGCACAACTTCAAAAAGCGGCACGGCATTACATCAAAGAAAGTGTGTGGGGAAAGTTCGTCGGTTGACGTAGACACAGTGTCCGATTGGAAACATAATAAACTCCCGGATTTAATCCAAGGGTATGATGCAAAAAAACATTTTCAACGCCGACGAAAACCGGTCTGTTTTTTAATTTACTTCCTGACCGGACGTTGGCATTTCACAATGACACCTGCCACGGCGCGAAGCGTTCGAAGGAACGCATCACAGTGATGCTGTGCACAAACGCAGATGGGAGCGAAAAGTTGCCGCCGCTCGTAATCGGCAAGGCAGGAAAGCCACATTGTTTTAAGAACGTGGTAAACTTACCCACAAAATACACTCACAATAAAAAAGCTTGGATGACAAGTTAAGTTTTTGAAGATTGGGTGCGAGCCATCGATGCGAAGATGGGGGCTCAAAATCGTCAAATTATACTCTTCATTGACCAGGCTTCGTCACATCCCCAAAATACGGATTATCTCCGTAATGTGACTCTAGAGTTTTTTCCCAGCCAACTGCACGAGCCAGCTCCAACCATTGGATTTGGGAATAATCAAAAACATGAAGGATTTCTACAAAAAGCAATTGCTCCATAGAATCCTACAGGCTATGACCCACAACAAAGAGCGGGCTAAACGAGTGAATATCCTTCAGGTAAGAAATAAATATAGGCCTACAAGTTTAAATTTAATTCGTGAATTTTACGTAAATTAATTAACGCTAGTTCATTATTAAATATCAAAATCAATGTGCTTTGAGCTTTTGTTTACCGACGACACGAGATCGTAATGCTTTAAATTTTAAAATTAACTTTTGAATAAAATTAGGCTATTAATACATATTTTTTCTTTCTTTCAATCTCACAGGCAATGAGGTTTGTTGCAGTCGCGTGGAGCCAGGTTTAAACCACTAACCATAGAAAAGTGCTTCAAAAAAGCTGGCTTTGATAGTCATGATGAACACGACGAAGACATTGATGACGACAATTCTTATGACATTGACGATGTTGTTATTGACATTGATTCCGAGACTTGGGAAAAACATGGGCGGTACAGGCACTGTGGAACAGTACATGCAAGCTGACGAGAATCTCGTCACAGGCCAGCTGTTGTCTATTGATGACATTGTCGATGACATGATGGCGGTGCCGGATGCAGATAGTGATGTGACGATCAAGGCAGCGACGCCGATATCGAAGACAACTTACCAGTGCCAAAGTTCATTGACGCGATGTTGGCATTTGAAGTCGTAGAAAGATACGTGAACGCTCATAAAGTTAATGACGAGGTACAAAGGAACGTGACCTCCATGCACGCCGCATTGATCGAAATAAACGAGAAAGGTGCAAAGCAGTCAAAAATATCGGATTTCTTTAAACGCAAGAAGTGAAGTGTAGGCGACGGCCCGCGACAGATGTGTACAATGACGCAGAGTCATTACGATCACTTAAATCATAAATTCCTTTCACACACGACGTAAACATTCAGCCGGGCCAGATGGATCGATCGCGCACTTGGGTGTGCGCATTTCGTCCCACTCCACTCCTTTCAGTCAGTCATCACAACACGTGCACAATCAGCTGTGAAGTGGATCGTATGCGCGCTGGTGTCTGCGCACATCCTTCCTCACCCCTCAGCCGGCCGGCCGGCCCAGCTACGACAAGTTACATCTCCGCAGCTCTCTCTCTCCCACTCATACACTTAGGTGCTGTCACTCTGACGCTGGCAATGAATGGCACTTGACTTTTGTAAATATTTATGTCCCGTTACGTAGCATGTTTAGTTTTATCATAAACATTTATAAAACAGTAATACATATATTATTAATTATTATTTATGGCATTTGTACTGATATTTGTGTGTTTTTACCATTAAAGCTGTATTGCTTAATCACAGTAATCTATAAATTGATTTTTTAATTTATATTTTAATAGTACGACGATCGTGATATAACGACGTTTTGCCTGTCTCTCCTGATCGTCGTACTATCAAGGTTGTACTGTAATTTTAAAAAAGGAAAAAATCGTAATATTTATATTTTCATAAGAAATAATTATTCGTTTGCGCTCAAATTTTACACGGATATATTAATTCATAAAATTAAGGTTCTGTGAAAAAAATCATTACAATAGGATAAAGCATGTAGATGTTTGTTAAAGAATTGTTTTAAAAAAAGGAAAAAAAACTTAAAATTTTGATTTCCATTAGAAAAAGTTTTTCGATTGCGCTCAAATTTCACACGAATACCTAAATTCTTAAATTAAGGTTTTGTGAAAAAATCATTACAATCGGATAAAGCATGTAGGTGTTATAAGTCGAAGAAATTTTAAAAAAATAAAAAAAATCGTAAAATTGCGATTTTTTCAAAGAAATAATTTTTCGATTGCGCTAAAAAACGTGGCAGTTCTAAGTTCAGAGAGCCGGAATCGTGTTAACAGACACACAAAAATACAAACAGAAAAAACAGAAAAAAAAGAAAAACAACACGGATTTTTTTCTCCAGTGTAGTGAAATGGAATCTTTGCTACGCTCATCAATTATTTACTAGGAAAACACTAAAGTCCCGTCGCGATGTTGAGCGAACACCTGTACGTGCAACACGACCCGAGTACGACATTCCCATAATGTTACATACCAATAAGTCTTTAAGGCCTTGACCGATTTAGCTGAAAATTTGTAAAATAGGAGAGAATGGATAAAATCCACCGCCATCTAGAGGACCATGACATCATTTCTTTGGGAAACTATTTTCACTCTTGATTACTTCTACGACATTCCCATAATGTTACATACCAATAAGTAAGGTCTTGACCAATTTAGCTGAAAATTTTTAAAAAGATAAGAAACGGTTTATCACCATGGGTGATAGCTTTTAAGTTTTGACTTCTAGCAGATTGAAAACATAAGTGATGTTGTGGTAATTATTTACGCAGCATAATCTCTGGAAGATCGCACGAGTGTTTAGGCAGAAGGGGGGGGGGGGGGCATACTCAGCACACTGTCACAAGTCGGCGGCATGAACAATGGACATTACAATTCAAAACAAATACGCCGCCAAGCACAAAAGATATGAGAAAGCGCATGTTACATTAGCCTTCCGCCTACAATGTGACACCTCAATTCAGGAACCGGGTTTTACGGGTAAACGGGTAGTGGAAACACTTACCCATACCCGACTTTGTCGGGCGACCGGGCGGGCACCCGGTACCAGGGTGCCCGCCCTAGAAGACCTATATGTCTATATCCATTGTATCCCATCACCCACACGCTCTCGGCTAGAGCCACACAGTGGCTCTGCTCGAGAGAGGCAGTCCACTGATGAGCTTCGTCAAGCCATTCTGAAATTAAAAAGCATGTTTTAATTAAGTACACAATGACAGGGCTGAAAACTGTCACAAGTCGGCGGCATGAACAATGGACATTATAATTCAAAACAAATACGCCGCCAAGCACAAAAGATATGAGAAAGCGCATGTTTACATTAGCCTTCCGCCTACAATGTGACACCTCAATTCAGGAACCGGGTTTACGGGTAAACGGGTAATGGAAACACTTACCCATACCCGACTTTGTCGGGCACCCGGCCGGGTGCCCGCCCTAGAAGACCTTGATGTCTATATCCATTGTATCCCGTCACCCCACACGCTTTTGGCTAGAGCCACTGTGTGGAGATAGCGAGAGCCACACAGTGGCTCTGCTAGAGAGACAGTCCGACGAGCGTCGTCAGCCATTCTGAAATTAAAAAGCATGTTTTAATTAAGTACACAATGACAGGGCTGAAAACCCACGTTGAATGTTTTTTAGGGGGGATAATTTTTATTAGGGTCTATGTAACTAGCATAGGCCTAATAAGAGAGAGAAGCAGACTGTGCTATTGATAGAATGAGTCAAAACATATACGCAAAACATATGCTTATACTCGTTTATTAATTATCCTTGATCAGTAAACGATAATTATCTTATGCTGATTTAATCCTGTGTGCGACCAGCCAAAATGTGGTTTCTCGTGAACCAATTTACAGTCATTATTAATTTTCATTCATACGCGGCGACGCGCGAGTAGTCTCCAATTTCAACACCCCTCACGTCTTCACATCGGCAGCTTGAGTCATCGCAAACTCAGTAAGTTTGACCGGATATTTCTAGCTTGGCGCGCAGTGGCTTTGGCCCAGCTCGCTTTTACGGAAGCCTTCACTGCTGTTTGGCCCGCTGCTTTAAGCCCAGTCCTGGCTTGTTGGCCAGCTCGCTTTCGAGCCAGTTCACTGGCTTGGTTTAGCCCGGCTTGCTTTAAAGCCCAGTTCGCTGGCTTGGTTGGGCCCGGCTTGCTTTCCAAACCCAGCTTGGTTTGGCTCAGCTCGCTTTTCGAGCCCAGTTCACTGGCTTGGTTTAGCCCGGCTTGCTTTAAAGCCCAGTTCGCTGGCTTGGTTTAGCAGCCCGGCTTGCTTTTGACTTTGAGCTCAACTAAAACCTAAAACTTAGCTTGGTTTGCAAGATTGATTTAATAAATCGCGTCAAACCACAGGAGGCTTATCTCTAATGAAACTGCACCTGCAGGTCTAATCATGTACAGAACACGTATAATTAATGCAAAATTTACTCAAAAATTTTAAATTCATAGTTCCTGACTTTTTAAGGGTATTTATTTACATTTTACAACATTGAGATATATTATTAATATGAATATTTAATTAGAAGAGTGGATCCCTACTTCATCATGAGAAGTGTGGCAACCAGGTAGGGAGCATTTAACATGGGATTTTGATCAACTTTAGGAACATTTTTCTCAGAAACTACTGAAGCTAGGGATCTACATTTTTGGGACATTATAGATGTATGTGTTAATAATGAAATAGACTATGGTCAATTATCTACCATCAGTAGTTTATGTTACACCATATTTCAGGTCTATTAACATTTTTAAGTAAGAATTTATGACATTTTAATGTATATATCTATAAACATTAGTAAATCTATTCATGGGAAAACTGCCATTGTAGTCTATATTTTAGATTATACCATAATAATAGCTGAAAAAAAATTTCAGACCTGTATCTATAGTACTTTCTTAAATATATGTTCCTAAAGTTGAAAAAACATTATTCCCGGGAAAATCGATTTAAAGTTAAATGTACATTTAAGAATAGTAGGGGCCTAGGCCTAGGACTCATTTGCATACCAAGTTGCATTTAGATGTATTCCAGCACCATAATCTGGATTGTCAGGATTTTATTCATCAAGATCGATTCAAAATCAAATTAAATTACCTGAAGTTGTTTACACAATCTCCTCAAAAGCATTTTGTTTGTAGCTGTTGGCGGAAAAAGGTGAGGTTAGGAACGTCACTATCAACATTGTCGGCATTATTTGTGGCTGCATTTTCATGCTGAACCACATTAGGCGTAGGTCTAGGCGTACTACATCTATTGGAAATGTAAATGAACTTTCTCTGTAGTTTTAAATCGAGGCATCTTGAATAATAACCAAGAAAAACGCAATTGACACGATGAAAACATCATAACAAACACGAATGTAGTCAAGAACAACATCAACAATGTAGATCGATAATCGAAAAGTCGAATAAACACTGACACAAGGTTCATACCAACCTATGAAACAAATTCTGCTACTTGAAATTAAAACCAAATCCGCTAATACAAATGTTTCTAAACGACTTATGTAGCCCGAAAAAGTGTTTTTGACGACGGTTTTAGTGTATGGGGACACACTTATATGAGTGTTCGTATTATTTTGTACAATATTTACTTTACAACCTACCAACATGCTTATATCATTTTATTCAGAAAACAACAGAGATTAATAATCACCAAAAACATTTTTTGGTAAGGTTTGAAAATCTTTCGCGGCCTGGTTGCCTTAAGATGAAACCACCACAGACAGTAAGCGGGAGATTGTCAAATTTTGTTGATACTGATTCTTGGAAGGAGATTTCAGTGACGACGGCATCTACCCGGTTTTGTTTATTTAAGTGAATTTAATATGTACGTAACTGAGAGACAATTGAAGAATTGAATGCACAGTAATAAATCGGGTTATGTATGTTTGCTCTTTGCCATACACGTTCCGCACACTCAAATAGGAGGCACCGCACTTTATTGGAGCTAGTGCTGTTGTTACTGACCTTGTCATCTTTATGATACTAGCCCCCCCCCCCACCCCCACCCTGTTGCCCCTCAGGCTCCGACACGCACACAGGGAGTTGAATACGGCAGGGGCAGAGCCTTCTTTTGTAAAACCTTCAGGCTAGAATGCAGTTGTGGTTGGTAATTTAAATCTAAACTTCTAATTTTAAAATCCAGCACAATAAAATAAATGTATGGATGTTATTTATTGATGTTATGTTTGGGTTTCGAAATGTTGTAAATACACATTGCCACTGTCTTTCTCCAAGTTTTTAGGACGCCAAAAATGAGGTCGAAACCAGCACGCACACAATCAAAGGCTTAACACAAAATACGCCAAACAACCCTGACCCTTAGAAACCCTTCAGAAAAACAGAATTTCTAAAAGGCGGAAAGAGGACAGACACATAGGCCTATCCGTTTTACTCATTATTTATGGGTGATCATAAATTTTAGTTTAACCCTTTCACTGCATCACACTGATTGGTGCATGGTGGCAGGGTACTAAGAAGTAAGAATGCGTGAACAAGGGATCGACCCGAGCGCATCTGTGATCTTCCCTTTATGGGGTAAATTACAAGCCTCACTCATGGCATTAAAATATAGATACATCAGTGGCGTATCCAAGGGGCGGGGGAGGGGGGAACACCCACCCCCCACCCGCTTTGCCCAAAAAAGTGTGAAAGTGCACTTTAACGTTTCAATGGAGAATATAGAATAACTGTTTTATCGCAATACTAAAGGCAATTTATATTTTATACCATCTGACAAAAAGAGGATTTTAGTAGATATACAAATTTGGGCATTGTGATGCTTTAAAACGCACAGATTTTCATCAAAATGACCTTGAAGGAGAAAACTTTCAGATTAAAAACACGATTTTAGTAGATAAAAAGATTTTAAATTTTTAAAACTTTTAAATTTAAAAACAGGATTTTTGGATGAGCAAAGCAAAGACTTCAATTTCACTGAACCCCAAAAAATTTAGCTCGGGTGTTTTTTTTATTTTTTTTATTTTTTTGTAGGCCTACTTCAGCCCGCCTTGGTTTAACCCAGATTAGGTTTGATTTAGCTCAGCTTCGTTCGGCCCAGCTCAGCTTGGCTTAGATCAGGCTTGCTTTGAGCCCGGCTTGCTTTGGCCCGGCTTGGTTTAGCTGGCTTGGTTTGGCCCAGCTCAGCTTGGCTTAGTTCAGGCTTGCTTTGAGCCCGCCTTGGTTTAGCTCAGCTTGGTTTGGCCCAGCTCAGCTTGGCTTAGTTCAGGCTTGCTTTGAGCCCGGCTTGCTTTAGCCCGGCTTGGTTTAGCTCAGCTTGGTTTGGCCCAGCTCAGCTTGGCTTAGTTTGGGCTTGCTTTGAGCCCGGCTTGGTTCAGCCCAGTTTGGTTTTAAAAAAACCAAGTCGGATCCCTGCTTTGTACAGCGTGCATGCGTGGCTTGTCTAGTACCGCCTACCTTCCCAAAATAGATTTGTGAAGCCAGTGTGCAATACGCAATTCAGTGTTCTGCAGAACTTCATCTAAGATAAGAGGTCCTGTTTGGTTGCTTGGTCTTTTCGACCGCTGCGCGACTACTAAGGGAGGCAAAAATATGCATACTCAATCACTATTATGAGACATGTATTTTGTTTTTATTTACTACAATTTAGAAATTAAAAAAGTCCGCCCCAACCGGGAATCGAACCACGGATCTCCCACATTCCAGGTGGACGTCTTGTGTTATTGTAGGTTGATTATTTTTCAACATACAGTGTTGGCATAATATTACTGTCTTGGTTTACTAATAATTCGAACTACAGGGTGTTTCAAAACATTTTTTATACCTTTTTGTAGGTTTGCAACATTCTGTGTTTGATTGATTATTGATTGATTATTGATTGATAATTGATTAATATAACCATGTATGCTGTCACATATATGATAAATTATCTTATATTGGTAATCAAAACGTCATCCTAACGTTATTAGCCCATAATAAATAATGCGGTCTAAAGGACCGGGCGCGACTACTAACGTTACAAACAGGGGCGCGACTACTCTCGGGTTAAGGGTACAATACATTTAGATGGCGGTGGGTTTTTCCCTATTCAAGATGGCTTCTAACTTCCACGCTCCGCACGACCATACCGAGTGTCTAGCACTTGGCTTATATTATGTCATTGTGCACAAAGCAAAGGTTCACCCAAATACCTTGGCAATAATAAATAATATTGGAAACAGCAACCCCTAGGTGGTTTGTACATGTGTGCAACATTTCTAGGTCGATCCGAGAAACGGTGCGACCTGTATCGAAGCAGTAACAGACAAAAAAAAAAACAAAAAAAAAACAGACATTCGAGCCATAAGAGTCAAGTGGAGACAACAGCAAACAGCAAACGTCGCAAATTTTTATTTTTTTATTAAATTTTTTAAAAATGTGCAATGTGGTCTAGCACGTGCTCGCTCATCAACGCGTCCAACTGAGCGTTTCCTAGTTTATTATTATTATTATTATTATTATTATTATTATTATTATTATTATTATTATTATTATTATTATTATTATTATTATTATTACTAATATTTAGCCTTGGAAAAAAAAAACAGCCAGTCCATAAACTAGGTCAACTGAGCAGCTGATCTAGTAAAAATTGCAAGTCCAACATTTGGAAGGTTGGGTATGATCTATTGCTATGTAGGCCAATGTCTACACTTTCAGTAATTTAAATGGTTCCTTCCCTTAATAGACTAGTCTAAAAAAAACAGTGTTGAGCTCAACACTTTTTTCATTAAAACGAGTCCATTGAAAGGAAACCATTAAATGAAAAGTGCAGACATACATGGCAATGGACGCCCAACCTTTCAAATTTTGGAGGCCAACATACCTGCAACAATGGGAGCAAAACGGTGTTAAGCATTAGCTGTAGATACAATGAAATGAATACAGTTAGTGTTGAACATGTATTAAACAGTGTATACACAGTACGTACATGAAATAGTCTCCAGTGGCCTTGAAAACGTAAAGTGAAACTATGCAGGGTTAGCATTTGGTTGCCGTGCACGTGGAGAGATGGTCAAGGTTTAGTAGAGTAGAACTTTGCAGCGCTGGTTGAGCGCAGACATCTTGTACGAAGAGTTGCAAACCATTCCCGCTCGTCTGAAATGCAAGAAAACAAACAATCAGTTGGCAATCGTGAGCAAACCGAGTTGACCGGAAGTCAAGTGAGTGGGCAGAGCTTGACGCACAGCCAACTCGACTCGTATGAAAATTCAAACTTGGGCGCGAAAATACAAAAAATCGTAATTTTGATAGAAATAAAAATCATACAAATTGCTTCATCAATCGGGAAATCGGGAATTCAGGTAAAAAAATCGGGCATTTCCCGATTAAATCGAAAAGGTTGGCAGGTATGTGGCTTCATCTATACATTTAATTGAACCTACAAATTACAAAAGCGAGTCTTTCTTATCCATGGGACCATGATCAAATATTCTCTCTAAGTTGTTCCAAAGCAACCTTGCCGATGCTGACATTGACGAGTGAACCATCACCAAACGGAGAGCTTCAATATAAAATACTGATTGCTGATCATTGCTGATCATCAAATTGATGCATGTCAAGGTCACAGTGTACTGAATCTTGCACGCTCAAGGTCCGCTAGGAGATTGAGCAAACTTTGCAATCTTTCTTTACACGTATTTTGTACTGGCTTTGTTTCAAAAGTACTGTATGGCAAGGCTAAGCTAGTTCGCCCGGATTCTCCGCCAGGATCCCATGATCGGGGTTTGGTCACGGGACTCTTTACATTGTGGTTCCAGTGAAACTTGAACATGGCGGTGACCAAACGTCGATCGTTTGCACTCTGGTGGGAGATTAATCAACTACAGTAAGATCTCTCTTATCCGAGTTGGATGAGACCGGGGGCACCTCGGATTTGCGAAAAACTCGGATGGCGCGTTTCATTTGTTTATTTGCTCTCGTAGCATAGCCTGATGTGGTAAAATGATATATGACACATGTAATGGATAAAGGAACATAAAATACACACGATACACTTCGTGGAGGGTATACTAAATGATTTAATAGCTTGTAAATCAAGCTCACAAACACACGTAAACAATTAGGCCTACATGTCGTAAGAAAAACGTAAGTCTAGGCCTAAACTCGACGCAGTAGGCCTAGGCCTACAATGCAAACATAGGCCTAGGCTAGGCCTAGCTCTCTTTCTCATGTGGGAAAACCTCTCACTACTATATCCCGCGCTGAAGCTCTCGTCGCAAGATAAGCCTGGGAAAGAAAGAACATAAGCCCAGGAATAACAATCCTATGCGTCGTGATAACGAATTTCGTGAATCGGTTGAAAGATGATTGCATTGCGAATTCTTCTTCTTCACCCAACCATCTTTGTCAGTCAGCTGTGAGTGTGAGTTGGTTGGATCGTACGCGCATCTCGTACTGCGCACACGGCAGTGTCCAAGATTTATTGCCGCATCTTTCTCTCTTGCACTCACTCGTGGCATGGGCGCGACTCGCCGAGACGGACGGAAGCACGTGGTAGCTTACAACGCGCTCTGTCGTCAACTCCAGTTACTCTTTAGACAGCGGGCACGCTCCGCGGGAAAGACCGCAACCACGTAGCGCGTAATTTAAACTGGTGAATTATCTTAAAATCGTCTCCGGGTAATTTCTGGAACCGGGTACCCGATGTCATCCTACTCGTAAGGCATGCCTACAAATGTATGCGAGTACATTTAAAAAAGTGCGGCGCGGCGTCTGTAATTATTTTTATGTTTTATTTACGTATTAAAACTTTAATTTTTTTAATTTTTTAATTTTTTTTTTTGGGCGGCTCGGTTAACACGGAACATCGGATAAGAGGAGATCGGATAAGAGGGATCTTACTGTATTCACATTTGCTTCCTTGCAAAAAAAATGTTGTTTGTAGCATGCTGCATCATTCAGGTTTGCCAAAGCATTTTGGGCAGAGGCCCTAGTCACCGCTTGTCATGTGAGAAATCTTTGCCCATCAACTGCAATAGATTCAGAAATTCCATGAAAAGATGGTTAGGAAGAAAACTTTACGAGATTGATTACAAAAACTTGCGTGTCTTTGGATGTCAAGCTTGGTATCATGTGGTACATGGTGATAAACTGGATGCAAGAGCAGAAGAGGCAGTAATGCTTGGCTATCCTGAAGGTACTAAAGGCTATAGGTTGTGGAACCTAAAATCCAGAAAAATCATCAGCAGCCGGGATGTGAAATTCCAAAAAAAAATTCTCTCTCAAGAGATAGCAGATGAAGAGAAGAACGAAGAGAGAGAGAAAGATTCGAACAATGAGGGAGATTCCGACAGTACTGGGGAAGAGGAATATGAAGTATGCCTTACTCTAAATCTGTCAAATGTCAACCATCGGGAAACAGGGCAGGTAGAAGAAGAAGTTCCGGAGCCAGGGGAGGCAGAAGAGGAAGAAGCTCCAGAGCCAGGGGAAGAAGCAGATGTACATGCCCAGGAGTATATCGAAGAGCAACAAAACCCACAATTCCAAAGAGGTCCACCCGAGAACGAGAACCGAAGAAACCGTGTGGATGCTGCAACCTAATTCAGAGGGTCCAGGGAGAAGACGATGTTCCTACCAGTTATCGAGAGGCCTTGCAGGGATCTCATTCTCAGAAATGGGAAGCAGCCATTCACGAAGAACTACAGAATATCGAGAAACAAGACACATGGGACATTGTGAGTAAACCACCAGGAATAAAAATAATAGGTAGTAAATGGGTGTTTGCTATAAAGAGGGACAATGAAGGTAAAATCATAAAACATAAAGCAAGGTTAGTAGCCCAGGGTTTTTGCCAGTTGTATGGTGTAAATTATCATGACACAGCAAGCCCAGTTGTAGAGAGGAAATCAATGAGAATCTTAGCTTTCCTAGCAGCAGAAAACAAGTGGGAAATTAATCACTTGGATGTTGTGAGTGCGTACTTAAACATTAAATTAGACGAGACAGTGTACATGGCAATACCGGAAGGAATAAATGCAGACAGACACATGTTTGTATGTAAACTGAAGAAGAGCCTATATGGCTTAAAACAGTCAGGTAGGAACTGGTACGAGTTCATTAGTACCTCATTGATAGACTGTGATGAAAACGGATCAGCATTTCACTCCATATACGAGTGCCAATCAGTTATCCCAGTCTGGCAACCCGTTACACTGTTGATTCAGCGAATTATAAATAAATCATGGATACCACGTGTCACTCTCGTGTGTCTCTTTCCAACGACGTCAACACATCAGCCTGAATCCCTAGCGAACTACTTAATAACACTAACCATAGCAACAATCTATCGACTACAATATTACTACCTAGTTGACGGACAACCCATACCAGATTTCCACCAATCTCTCGTTCTAGAACTGAAAAAACGAATTCTTTCCGAATTCGCATATAATATTGGAAGAAACACTATACAAGTTTTTCGTAATTTTTGGTGTATGAAAGAAGTGTTGTGTACAGTCAACAACTGTACACTGTCCCTGAACCCATTACTACAATAATCTCTGCAATCATATTCCACCCCCCACTTCCACCTTAAAAAGGGGGGGGGGGGGGAGCAACACAGAAGAAAAGAAGTTAAAGAAGAACATGAAACTGAACAAATAGAACTATAAAAATCCAAAATGTGTTATTTAATTATTTATTATTTATTTAAAAATGTGATCTATATCAACGTTTCACAACAAGAACAAAGAAAGACGTGTTTATTTAACAGTTTAATTTTAACCTTTTGTTTTTGGTTAATTGTTTATTTGTTTTCCTGTACATGATTGTGTATTTTTTGCAACTTGACATAGATGTATTTGTACCATTTGATGTAAAATATGTTAAATGTTTCATAAATAAACAGATCTTAAAAAAAAAAAAAAAAAACACACACACACACGCACACACGTTGATACAAAACTATACCTACTTACATTTCTTTGTGGCGTCTGAAGTAGCACCATAAAGAATCCATGGTGCGGTCCGGCAATATTTTTGAATTAGCCATCTTCGTGAAGAACACTTTCCCATATTTGGTGGTGGGGTGGGTTTGGATGTAATTCACATACCTGCCAACCTAGAAATATGAAAATCCGTACAATACTTTCGGGAAGGAATATCGGTCGCCCAATTGCCAATACGTGGGGAAAGGAGGATATTTGTGGGTCCGGGTGCTTGCCCCCGGATTTTTTTTTAAATCTTAGATTCGATTTGGTGGGTTTTAGGTATTTATTGGCCTTCTTAGACAGATAGAATATTACTAATTTCAATTTGGTAACACTGGTAATGAAAATATTGTTTGCTAAAAGGAATAACATATGGCTGTCACTAATTCATTTCATATTCAGGGGTTTGTAAATAATTTAGGCAATCCTAGGTCTGGATATCTTGTTTTCCACTTTCCAGTCAAAACTACTCCACACATTTGGTGTTTGATATGCCCTAGAACATAAAATTGATTGATAGAAAAATGGATAAGCCTAGACACAGTGCAAACTATAAAGTAATAGTATCACATTTAATATTCTTACCAGAAAGGATGGCTATTGATTGACAGAAACATCTGGTTGTGAATTCTTTTGAGACTGGAAGAAGTAGCAGATTTGGCCTTTTTCAAAAAAGTTTTATCAAAAGACTGTTCAAAGCAGTGGCCAGTTTGTCTGCTTTTAGTGATGAGAAGGTGCTCCAAACTCTGATTGGACATTGAACTACGAAACTGGGTCCTCGTTTTTTTCAATTGGCTACAAACTAGGGCTGTGCGAACGGGAGATTTCAATTCGAGTCGAGTACGAGTTCGAGTTCAGTCAAATGTTCGGTTTTCGAGTTCAATTCGAGTTCAATTCGAGTTCATTTAAAAATTAATTTATAATGATGTTGGGCCTAATTATTTTTAAATTTTATTTTATAGATATTTATTTTATTTATATTTAAATCGAGTTTATTTCCAAATTGAGAAAATGTATTCTTTTTTTCAGACTTTCTACTAGGCCTATCAAACAAATTCTTCAGTTTTAAAGCCTAGGCCTAGGCCTACCTTCTGGGTTAAATATTTTTGGTTATGGAGACCTAGGGCCTAGCTAGGCCTACAACTAACCTTGGTTTGAAGGGTGCCATAGGCTAGGTCTAGTGCTGGGTGCATTTTGGTATGGCAATGTGAGTTTGTAAGCCTAGCTAGAGCCTAAGATCGGTAAAATATACTAGGCCTAATCTTGACCAGAAGAAATCCTGGCAACTAGGCTAGGCTAGGCCTACTAGCAATTGTACTGTGCTACTAGGCCCTACCTGTTGTCAATGGTACTGTCACGCAGTGTTGTTTGAATGTTTACCTGCATTGTGACAAGTGTTCCATCTCATGAATATTTCAAAATTGTATTTATGCTAGGCCTATGCTTTAGAGAAGAAATTACGCCTAAGCCTAGCCTAGTCCGCCGCAAATTTTTACGAATCATCTGGTTGCTCTGCTCTCGCCTCGTGAATCGTGGCCATTTTTGTTGTCAACATACATCTCGGACACAAAAGTGGTGATACACGGTAGACGTGAATTATTTCACAAAAACAGCCAATCAACGCTCGCATGTGACGTATGACTAGCTCCAATTGGATCTCGCAAAGTTCAGCCGGCCAATCATAACGAGTTTCACGTCAGAAGGAGTTCGACTATCGTGTATCACGAACTTTGCCGCGTATGCTGCTATCTAACGGAAGAAACACGTAACTTTTGACGAGTCGGTAAATGAAAATGCTGTTTTTACCGACGTTCGAATATTCGAGTTCAAAATAAATGAAACTCGAATTTGTTCGAACTCGCCGTGAACTCGACTCGTACTCGAATATTCGAGTACTCGCACAGCCCTACTAAAAACTCTTTCGCATTCAGCATTTCCATGTGGGATGGTAAGAATCGAAAGCACAGTGTGGGCCAATCTGTCATATTTGTGAACACCATCTGCTCTCTTTAGGTCACCTAGAAGAGACCACTTGCAGTCAATTCTATCTTCATTTAAGATGTTCTGTGGCAAATCACTGTCTGCTTGAAGGGTACAGAATTGAGACTGGAGGTGATCCAGTGCATCACAATAGCTTTCCCCTTCCTTAGTCAACAACATAACAGGAAATTTGTCTACAAAATATTTTAGACTTGTATATTTCTGATTTTCAAATTCATTTAGTTGAGCTACTTGAGCATGTTCTAAAATTTCACTCTTTAACGGAAATTTGTGCACAATGTAGTCGCAGCTGGTCACAAAATACTTTCTTACAGCCATGTAAAAAGAGGATTTATCTCTAGCATTGAGGGCCTCAACTGCAATAGTAGCTGCGCTCCCAATGACTAATTCAGCACTGTCCTTCTGGTTGGCAGAACTCTGGTAATCGACCTTGGTAATTGGAGAGTTTTTAATCACAGCTGGCTTGACAAATTTCATTAACAAGTCATGTAACATGTCAGACAGGAGTTTTTTAAGGACATGAATTTGAGGTGTTTGGGATTGCAAGGTAACATTTGTCTTTTCAAATGTAGGTATTATATAGTCTAAAAAATGACAATATGTCTTGTTAAGGTCTGATGTCAGGAACATGAACAGTCTTTCCTCTCTTGTTAGATTTGTTTGCTCAGGTCTACTCTTTATGTCTGAGCTTGACCCAGGCCCAAGCTTTACTTTCTTTTTTTCCACATTGAAAGAATCAACTATAGGCCTACTCTTCATCTCTGAGCTTGACCCAGGATCAAGCTTCACTTTCTTTGTTTCAACATTGGAAGAAGCAACTATCGGTATAGGCCTACTCTTTGTGTCTGAGCTTGACCCAGGCCCAAGTTTCACTTTCTTTGTTTCTACATTGGAAGAAGTTAGTTTCCTCTTCTTGTCACTAGGCCTACTCTCCACTCTCACTTTACTATCACTCTTGCCATCTGTGGAAGCTTGACATATTTGTTTTGGGATACGATACGAATCCAATGATGTATTTGTGTCTTCTTTTGCCATACATTTTATTTGCTCTTTAAAAAAGCTTACCAATGCTGGCCATTGTTCCAACAGCCGTTTTAAACATCTTCCCAACGATAGCCATCGTACGCACACATGTTTTAGGATTTTTCTAACTTCTACATCACACAGTACCTGAAACTGCTTCAATCTTTCTTTCCTCTTCCCACTTTTCTTAAGATAGTAGAAAATATCCACCAAGATTTCATCTACTTTGACTGGAAGGGTTGCAGCACCTTTCTCAGCAGCCAGGTTAATCAAATGGCAGGGGCAGCCAATTACCTCCAGATTTTCGTGTGCCTCTTTAAGTACAGCAGCTACTCCATTTTTCAACCCAACCATAACAGGGGCATTATCAGCACCAAGGGCAATGCAATTTTTGATTGGAATATCACTAGCTTCAAGGTTATCTAGCAGAAGTTTCCCAATGTTTCGACCTGTTGAATCACCAGAGAGAGCGGGCACTGCAAGCAAACAGTTCTCAATTTTTCTAGATTTGGGATCGTAAAACCCAACTACGATGGGGTATAGCTGTGAATCACTGTCGTTGCTTCCATCAGTCGCTATCATGAATGGCCTCTCTTTCAACAAGCTAACTATAGAATCCTTTGAAGTCGATGCCATTTCTCCGATAATTGATGTCGTTTTTGTTCTCGCACAACCATACCTCTTTGCTGTTTCACACTTCGGAAACATTTTTCTCAACAAGGGCCCTACATGATCAGCAGTTGCAATGGGTAAATTGTGTTCAACAATAAAAGATGCGAACAAACATTCCGCGTTTATCACATCGTTATCCGAATTGTCATTCACTTTTGAGAAAAAACTCCCAATATTTGTGTTCTTGTCTTGAAGCTTGACGTAGTCGTGATGTTTCTTCGAATTCGTGTGGGCTTTTACATCACTAATGCCTCCATGCGAGATCGTAAAATCGCTTCGACAGATGGAACATGAAGCAAAATGAACACCCTTTCTCGACTTCACAATGCATGGAAAATCCGTACTATAGCTTTCACGGAACACTTGAAAATATTGTTTAGGCTTCTTTGCCACTTTAATTCCCTCCATGCTTCAATTACGGATCAGTAGGCCTAGGAATAAGCCTAGCCTACTACCATAGGCTGAAATAATATAAAAGGCTCGAGGCCTAGCCTAGGCCTAGAAAGCACAAAGAAAAATTTGTGGACTTGAAACCAACGTGATCAGACAGGCCTACAATAATTACCTAGGCCGAGCTTAATTACGCACAACGCACTCGAATACAATGAAAAACAAACTGTTTAGAACTGCAGGAAAAAGCCTAGGCTCAGCCTAATTACGTACACACAGCATACAATAACATCACATCACTTCACTTCGTTTCACGAAATCAACGTTGTAACTTGTAACCTACAAATCAGCTCTTTTCTTTGGCATTCCTTGAGTGGCCTTGGAAGACGCGAGATATGACGAGATCTACAATTGGTTCATTCTATCACTTCACCCCACCCCCGCATGAACTACAGCCAATCGCGAGCTCTATTACAACCGGAGCGGGAGTAATTTCACATAGCGCGCTCAGAATGCGCTAGTAGCATTATTTTTGAATTTTAGTGGGAGATTTAAAAAAAGCCGTGGAAGTCTGAAAAATCGTACAATTTTATACTTGAATCGTACAATCGGAAGAATTGGTCAAAATCCGTACATTGTACGGGAAAAACGTACAAGTTGGCAGGTATGAATTCACCATTACATCGACTTCATTTGCCGTGTACTTCCTAGAAACAATCGAAGCCACACGTTATGACGGCAAATGCAAGGGTTCCAACAAGTTTCAAATAATTAAAAACAAAGATTTTGAATATCGCGCCAAATACTCTGTCAAATAAAAAATTTATACATCTCTGTGGGTCGCCTTATTACTCTTGTGCCACGGTTCAACTCCAGTCGTAGAAACACTGGTACCAGCAATGTTCTAAAAAGGAGGTCAGTAGTAAAGTTAAAACAAAGGAATGCAGTAAAATTAAATTAAAACAATTAATTGGCATAAAGTTACTAGAGAAGATAGGATAAAATAGCACTAATAGCAGGGTGTTTTTAATTTAAATCAGTTTTAAATCAAATGATGTATTTAATAAAAATCATTAATTTAAATTAAATGCACTTTCTTCCTTTTGAGCAACAAACACAAGCAGTGGCGGCTTGAAGGTTCCAATATGACAGGTGCCAGATATTTTCCGTACCACCCACCACCACAGGTGCATAGGGGGAACAAGCACAGGGGGTTTGGGGGGGCTCCCCCAACTACAGCGCCGCAGGCGAAAATTTTGAAAATCATTTTTTAGAGTGGTTTTGGTGCGTTCTAAGAAAATTAAGGGGGTTGAATGCAATACCAAATTAATGTCTTTTTTGTACAGTAAAAACTATAAAACTATAAAAAATAGAATTAGAGTAGTGACGAGATAGACCATTTTGCAACTATTGAATATGCATATCATAATGGGAAATTGTTGAAATTGTGGGTCATTACTCTTCTGAAGTGGGGGTGGGGAATTCCCTCATTCCTACGTGCCTGCTGCAACACCCAGTGGCATAGGCGCCCGCAGGAATTTTGGCAGGGAGGGGAAAAAATTACAACTTGCACTTTCGTTGGGCAACAATAGCGCCGTAGGCGAAAATTTTGAAAATTAGGTTTTTAGAATGCGTTTGGTGGGTTTTAGAAAAAAAGTAGTGGGATGAATTCATAACCAAATTATGTAATTTTTGTGCAGTCGACACTCAAAACTAGAAATCCATTCAAAATATTTTATCTCCCATTTTTTGTCGTTCAGTCAAAGGCTTCAGATTCCCAACATTGAGTTGAACGATTTTTAGCTTTTTTGTAAACTGAGATAATATGACTTTACCCCACCTTACATTTTTGCTTTCACAAGCCTTTTACTGTGACAGTCATGCAAAACTCGCGTTATTCCATGGAGTGGTATTCTTTTCAAAACTCAAGACGAACTATTGCAGGTAAAATACACAATAAGCTACATATTTCGCAGAAAATTGGCAACCATTAAATTTAACAAACGTTCATCAGTAAAGAAATCGACTTTCCATGCACATTTTAAATGCTACAAGATTAATCATGAATCCACACATCCAATGAGGCCAAATTAGCACTTCTGCTACCCCCGATACGCCACCAGGCCACCAAACAGTTGACCACTCAGTCAGCTGCATTTGCAAACTAGATACAAAACAACGAAAGCAAACATCACTGTCTCATAGTGCGGTGTCTTTGTGTCATTAGAATTGACTCGTAGACGTTAAGACCTTACAGGGCTTACAAAACACAATGCTGCTTTTGCAACATCACATCATTTTTATACTAACAATATTTTTCTTAAGACAAAATATGAGGGTGGGTTCACAAGCTACGCTGGCCCACCCACCCACCCACCCACCCTTGGCAGGTACCGGTGCCATGGCACCGGTCAGGGTATAGGTCAAGCCGCCACTGAATACAATAGCGCCGTAGGCGAAAATTTTGAAAATTAGGCTTTTAGAATGCGTTTGGTGGGTTTTAGAAAAAAAGTAGTGGGATGAATTCATAACCAAATTATGTAATTTTTGTGCAGTCGACACTCAAAACTAGAAATCCATTCAAAATATTTTATCTCCCATTTTTTGTCGTTCAGTCAAAGGCTTCAGATTCCCAACATTGAGTTGAACGATTTTTAGCTTTTTTGTGAACTGAGATAATATGACTTTACCCCACCTTACATTTTTGCTTTCACAAGCCTTTATTGTGACAGTCATGCAAAACTCGCGTTATTCCATGGAGTGGTATTCTTTTCCAAAACTCAAGACGAACTATTGCAGGTAAAATACACAATAAGCTACCTATTTCGCAGAAAATTGGCAACCATTAAATTTAACAAACGTTCATCAGTAAAGAAATCGACTTTCCATGCACATTTTAAATGCTACAAGATTAATCATGAATCCACACATCCAATGAGGCCAAATTAGCACTTCTGCTACCCCCGATACGCCACCAGGCCACCAAACAGTTGACCACTCAGTCAGCTGCATTTGCAAACTAGATACAAAACAACGAAAGCAAACATCACTGTCTCATAGTGCGGTGTCTTTGTGTCATTAGAATTGACTCGTAGACGTTAAGACCTTACAGGGCTTACAAAACACAATGCTGCTTTTGCACATCACATCATTTTTATACTAACAATATTTTTCTTAAGACAAAATATGAGGGTGGGTTCACAAGCTACGCTGGCCCACCCACCCACCCACCCACCCTTGGCAGGTACCGGTGCCATGGCACCGGTCAGGGTATAGGTCAAGCCGCCACTGAACACAAGAGTTCCAACTGATTTAGGCAAAGTTTCCTAATAATAATAATTTTTGAATTATATTTTCTGAAACCTTGTGAAAGTATTTGATCCGCTAACCTACTTGACAAGTTTTGAAACACTGATATTTGTTGATTTAAATCAATAAAAATCAGATTTATATCGGGAAAAAAATAAAAATGGAAATTTAAATCGAAAAGTTGATTTTAAATCAAATAAATAATGATTTTTTTTTAAATGATAAAAATCCAAAAAATCACACACCCTGACTTATAGCCATCTATACCAAACCTTACTCCTGAATGTTCAAGGAGAACATAATAACCAGTTACGTAACACAGGAGGAAACACAGTCTTGGTCGAGAACAGTAACCCCGTCCGTCACTGCCTCTTGCAAGGAATATTAAAAATAAACACAACTGCTCGTCTATTGTTGAGTCAGCTATAGTGTGATTCAGATAAGGTGGCGGCCGTCAAGGTCAAGCGAGAGCACGGACGCCAACGTTGACAATTTACATACAACTGGCATTAGGTAGGGCTTACCGTATTTGGTCATGTTATCGTGATATTTTATCACATAAATCAACATTTTATAAGCTGTGAATAAAGTAGTTCGTCCCACAGAGTCAGTATTTTAGCGAAATAATGATATTAAGCAATCACGATTACGAAAGTGTTTTTTGCCTTGTTGGTTATGCTGTGTCCACAGTTCCAGCTGTTTATAATGCCAACCTCGACAGATGTGATGTCAATGTTTAGGAGCATCAAAATGTCTTGATTTTATTCGTACACTTCATAAATACTTTATTTTTAGGATATATTGGGCAAGGCTTGGCTTTAAAATAGTCGTGTTTTTCTCCGAAAGCAGTTTTAGTGACCATTATATTATTTACTTTTTGCCGATCCTGTGGCCATAGTGCAAGGACGACAGTGCTGCGATCCCTCGGCGACCGCCACCTTATCTGAATCACACTATACACCCAATCTCCTCTCACCCCTCCTGTTTCCAAGTCGGTATAACGTGTAGCCTCAACGGTCTATTTTCCATGAGAGACAACAACTTTTGGCAATAGATGCCTCTCGCGTCGATTTTACTCCAGCGCAACCTAGTTGCGTTTTCGAGCACTGAAGCGGCAGATATATTCCGTACCGACCCTACCTCTACAGACCTGACGGCATAAAGGATGAATGGGGAGGTTGAGAGAAGTCTGACAAGCTCATTAAAATTCTTGTTTCTTTCAATAACCCTTCGTCCATCTCACTGCCTCGTCTATTGTACGCCGAATCGGCGAGCGCTGACAGACAAGAAAATTCCTGTCTTAACCCTTTTCGGTCGTATGTCGGCTGTCAGCCGACAAGGGTGTTTTGCACCCTGTACTACACCCCCATGATTTTTTTTTTTAAATTGATAAAAAAAAATTTGGAATTTTTTTTTTTGAAAAATTTTTTTGATGAAAATTTTTATATTTTGCCCACTCATTTAAGTGTTTTAATGTACTTTCTACAGTAAACAGATCCACCGCCTTCTAAATAATAAACAAAAAATCCGACCCGAAAGGGTTAATAAACACAATTTTTTTATAATTACTAATTTATGAAATAACATATGAAATCAGCAACTCCTACACATTGCAAAATGTTTTGAATCGAATCTCTACGTCCAAAATTAGCATTCACATCAAAATAGGATGTCGGAAGTTAAAATGGTAATTTTGTCCCTAGAGCTTTGATTAACATTTTGCAATATGTAGGAGTTGCTGATCTCATATTATATACGTCGAGCCCACTTATAGAGTACTCTCTTTTAACAAAATTCTGGATTTAACAAAGTAATTTTAAAGCTTGTTAATTAAAGTTACATGTAAAGTGACTCTGTTTTAACAAAGTTCTTTTTTAACAAAGCAAAAGTCAGTTTTTGTCAAGTTTGTTATAAGTGGGCTCCACTGATATATATGATAAAAACAAGGATCTGGGTAAAACCGCGTGAAATAATTGGCAAAAAGTTACTAGAGAAGATGGAAAAAAATAGCACTAATAGAGGGTGTTTTTATTTAATCAGTTTAAATCAAATGATGTATTAATAAAAATCATTAATTTAAATTAAATGCACTTTCTTCCTTTTGAGCAACAAACACAAGCAGTGGCGGCTTGAAGGTTCCAATATGACCGGTGCCAGATATTTTCCGTACCACCCACCACCCCAGGTGCGTAGGGGGAAGAAGCACGGCCTTTGGGGGGGCTCCCCCCAACTACAGCGCCGCAGGCGAAAATTTTGAAAATCATTTCTTTAGCGTGGTTTTGGTGCGTTCTAAGAAAATTAAGGGGGTTGAATGCAATACCAAATTAATTTCTTTTTTGTACAGTAAAAACTAAAAAACTATAAAAAAAGAATTAGAGTAGTGACGAGATAGACCATGTTGCAACTATTGAATATGCATATCATAATGGGAAATTGTGAAATTGTGGGTCATTACTCTTCTGAAGTGGGGGTGGGGAATTCCCTCATTCCTACGTGCCTGCTGCAACACCCAGTGGCATAGGCGCCCGCAGGAATTTTGGCAGGAGGGGAAAAAATTACAACTTGCACTTTCGTTGGGCAACAATAGCGCCGTAGGCGAAAATTTTGAAAATTAGGTTTTAGAATGCGTTTGGTGGGTTTAGAAAAAAAGTAGTGGAAATGAATTCATAACCAAATTATGTAATTTTTGTGCAGTCGACACTCAAACTAGAAATCCATTCAAAATATTTTATCTCCCATTTTTTGTCGTTCAGTCAAAGGTTTCAGATTCCCAACATTGAGTTGAACGATTTTTAGCTTTTTGTGAACTGAGATAATATGACTTTACCCACCTTACATTTTTGCTTTCACAAGCCTTTTACTGTGACAGTCATGCAAAACTCGCGTTATTCCATGGAGTGGTATTCTTTTCAAAACTCAAGACGAACTATTGCAGGTAAAATACACAATAAGCTACATATTTCGCAGAAAATTGGAAAACCATTAAATTTAACAAACGTTCATCAGTAAAGAAATCGACTTTCCATGCACATTTTAAATGCTACAAGATTAATCATGAATCCACACATCCAAATGAGGCCAAATTAGCACTTCTGCTACCCCCGATACGCCACCAGGCCACCAAACAGTTGACCACTCAGTCAGCTGCATTTGCAAACTAGATACAAAACAACGAAAGCAAACATCACTGTCTCATAGTGCGGTGTCTTTGTGTCATTAGAATTGACTCGTAGACGTTAAGACCTTACAGGGCTTACAAAACACAATGCTGCTTTTGCACATCACATCTTTTTTATACTAACAATATTTTTCTTAAGACAAAATATGAGGGTGGTTCACAAGCTACGCTGGCCCACCCACCCACCCACCCACCCTTGGCAGGTACCGGTGCCATGGCACCGGTCAGGGTATAGGTCAAGCCGCCACTGAACACAATAGCGCCGTAGGCGAAAATTTTGAAAATTAGGTTTTAGAATGCGTTTGGTGGGTTTTAGAAAAAAAGTAGTGGGATGAATTCATAACCAAATTATGTAATTTTTGTGCAGTCGACACTCAAAACTAGAAATCCATTCAAAATATTTTATCTCCCATTTTTTGTCGTTCAGTCAAAGGCTTCAGATTCCCAACATTGAGTTGAACGATTTTTAGCTTTTTGTGAACTGAGATAATATGACTTTACCCCCCCTTTACATTTTTGCTTTCACAAGCCTTTTACTGTGACAGTCATGCAAAACTCGCGTTATTCCATGGATTTGGTATTCTTTTCAAAACTCAAGACGAACTATTGCAGGTAAAATACACAATAAGCTACATATTTCGCAGAAAATTGGCAACCATTAAATTTAACAAACGTTCATCAGTAAAGAAATCGACTTTCCATGCACATTTTAAATGCTACAAGATTAATCATGAATCCACACATCCAATGAGCCAAATTAGCACTTCTGCTACCCCGATACGCCACCAGGCCACCAAACAGTTGACCACTCAGTCAGCTGCATTTGCAAACTAGATACAAAACAACGAAAGCAAACATCACTGTTCATAGTGCGGTGTCTTTGTGTCATTAGAATTGACTCGTAGACGTTAAGACCTTACAGGGCTTACAAAACACAATGCGCTTTTGCACATCACATCATTTTTATACTAACAATATTTTTCTTAAGACAAAATATGAGGGTGGGTTCACAAGCTACGCTGGCCCACCCACCCACCCACCCACCCTTGGCAGGTACCGGTGCCATGGCACCGGTCAGGGTATAGGTCAAGCCGCCACTGAACACAAGAGTTCCAACTGATTTAGGCAAAGTTTCCTAATAATAATAATTTTTGAATTATATTTTCTGAAACCTTGTGAAAGTATTTGATCCGCTAACCTACTTGACAAGTTTTGAAACACTGATATTTGTTGATTTAAATCAATAAAAATCAGATTTATATCGGGAAAAAAATAAAAATGGAAATTTAAATCAAAAAAGTTGATTTTAAATCAAATAAATAATGATTTTTTTTTAATGATAAAAATCCAAAAAATCACACACCCTGACTTATAGCCATCTATACCAAACCTTACTCCTGAATGTTCAAGGAGAACATAATAACCAGTTACGTAACACAGGGGGAAAACACAGTCTTGGTCGAGAAACAGTAACCCCGTCCGTCACTGCCTCTTGCAAGGAATATTAAAATAAAACACAACTGCTCGTCTATTGTTGAGTCAGCTATAGTGTGATTCAGATAAGGTGGCGGCCGTCAAGGTCAAGCGAGAGCACGGACGCCAACGTTGACAATTTACATACAACTGGCATTAGGTAGGGCTTACCGTATTTGGTCATGTTATCGTGATATTTTATCACATAAATCAACATTTATAAGCTGTGAATAAAGTAGTTCGTCCCACAGAGTCAGTATTTTAGCGAAATAATGATATTAAGCAATCACGATTACGAAAGTGTTTTTTGCCTTGTTGGTTATGCTGTGTCCACAGTTCCAGCTGTTTATAATGCCAACCTCGACAGATGTGATGTCAATGTTTAGGAGCATCAAAATGTCTTGATTTTATTCGTACACTTCATAAATACTTTATTTTTAGGATATATTGGGCAAGGCTTGGCTTTAAAATAGTCGTGTTTTTCTCCGAAAGCAGTTTTAGTGACCATTATATTATTTACTTTTTGCCGATCCTGTGGCCATAGTGCGTGGACGACAGTGCTGCGATCCCTCGGCGACCGCCACCTTATCTGAATCACACTATACACCCAATCTCCTCTCACCCCTCCTGTTTCCAAGTCGGTATAACGTGTAGCCTCAACGGTCTATTTTCCATGAGAGACAACAACTTTTGGCAATAGATGCCTCTCGCGTCGATTTTACTCCAGCGCAACCTAGTTGCGTTTTCGAGCACTGAAAGCGGCAGATATATTCCGTACCGACCTACCTCTACAGACCTGACGGCATAAAGGATGAATGGGGAGGTTGAGAGAAGTCGACAAGATCATTAAAATTCTCGTTTCTTTCAATAACCCTTAATCGTCTTGTCTATTGTACGCCGAATCGGTGAGCGCTGACCGACAAGAAAATTTCTGTCTTAACACCTTTTCGGTCGAATGTCGGCTGTCAGCCGACAAGGGTGTTTTGCACCCTGTACTACACCCCCATGATTTTTTTTTTTTAAATTGATAAAAAACAAATTTGGAATTTTTTTTTTTTGAAAGATTTTTTGATGAAAAATTTTATATTTTGTCCCACTCATTTAAGTGTTTTAATGTACTTTCTACAGTAAACAGATCCACCGCCTTCTAAATAATAAACAAAAAATCCGACCCGAAAGGGTTAATAAACACAATTTTTTATAATTACTAATTTATGAAATAACATATGAAATCAGCAACTCCTACACATTGCAAAATGTTTTGAATCGAATCTCTACGTCCAAAATTAGCATTCACATCAAAATAGGATGTCGGAAGTTAAAATGGTAATTTTGTCCCTAGAGCTTTGATTAACATTTTGCAATATGTAGGAGTTGCTGATCTCATATTATATACGTCGAGCCCACTTATAGAGTACTCTCTTTTAACAAAATTCTGGATTTAACAAAGTAATTTTAAAGCTTGTTAATTAAAGTTACATGTAAAGTGACTCTGTTTTAACAAAGTTCTTTTTTAACAAAGCAAAAGTCAGTTTTTGTCAAGTTTGTTATAAGTGGGCTCCACTGATATATATGATAAAAACAAGGATCTTGGGTAAAACCGCGTCGAAAATAAGATGAACCAGGGCAGAACCTGCGTGCTTGCCAACCACTGTGACTCCAACCTCCGTAGAGTCACAGTCAACCTTGAAAATGTCTGACGTAGTACAGACGAAACGTCGGTGGACGCCCAGGTTCTGCCCTGGTTCATCTTATTTTCGACGCGGTTTTACCCAAGATCCTCGTTTTTATCCTATGACGGGCCGCGAAAACCTACAACAATCCATATATATATATATATATATATATACAGTCAAAAGTTGTTACAACGAAAGCCATTATTACGAATTATCATTATATCGAAAAATTATTGTGGTCCCGCCCGATTCCCTATGTTTCTAATCTAATGTTTAAGGATAGTCATTACAACGAAAAATAGCATTAACGAAAAGATCATTTGAACAAACTAATGTTTTTGCCCGTGACTATAATGCAACGTTGTTACAACAAAAATTTTGTTTTGAATCGAGGGTTTTGTGGAATTCCCAGTCAAGGAATTGGTTTTTCCGCCGAGCTATCGCCTTTACGCGAGCCTGCAAGAGCTGCACGGACAGTAAACAGAAGCATTATCCCTCTTCTCCCTCACTCGCCGGCCGGCCACTTCCCCAGACCCCTCCCCGCCCGCAGGCAGCTGCCGCCTACGAGACGGTTACCCTTCCCCTCCCACTCGTGCTGCCAGTGGCACCGCTCTCGCTCTCCTCTCTCGGCCGGCCGGCCAGCCAGCTCAGACACTACACATTCTCTCTCAGCAGTGCCATGTTTTTCTTACGCGATAATAATTGCAAGATCATTGTTTTTAACTAGAAAGCTTCGCAAACGCTTTTTCAGGCGCGTTGTTGGATGAGCGTAATTGTTTAAAAACGTAAAATTGCAATTTTCATAAGAATAATTATTCGATTACGCTCAAATTTCCCACGAATATATTAATTCGTAAAATTAAGGTTCTGTGAAAAAATTATTACCATCAGATAAAGCATGTAGGTAGATGTTATAAGTCGAAGAAATTTTAAAATTAAAAAAATCGTAGAATTGCAATTATCATGAGAAGTTTTTTTGATTGCGCTCAAATTTCACACGAATATATTAATTCAAAAAATTAAGGTTCTGTGAAAAAATCATTACAATCGGATAAAGCATGTGGGTGTGTGTGAAAAAAATCGTAAAATTAAAATTTCCAAGATTAATAATTTTTCGATTGCGCTCAAAAACGTGGCAGTTCCAAGTTGAGAGATTTCAAAGGCATCTAGAAATTTTCATCGCAATTGGAGTATCGGTTCTGCCGGAAACGTGTCAACAGACAGACAAAAATACAAAAAGAAGAAAAAAACACATTCCGGATTATTTCTCCAGTGAAGTGAAATGAAATCTTTGTTTCGCTCATCCAAATACTGTTGAATACAATGCTGAAATCAAAACCTTGGCCTGGATAGATTTTGTAATTTCTGGGTTGTATTAAAAATAAACAAATACACCTACGAGAGTGTTTCCCGATTGGCGAAATTATGAAATATCAATTAATGTTTAAAGATGTAGCGTTTACAACCATGTTTTTTTGTGTTCGACACAGGAGTGTTCCTTGATTTGCCTAGTCGGGAAACACTGTCGTAGGTGGAATTGATAATATTTAATAAATTCAAAAATAAAAAAATCTTGGTTGGGTTGGATTTTTAATTTCTGAATTGTGTTAAATATGAACCAGTGATTTGTGTTAACTACACCGTACACCGACTGTTGCACGCGCATACTAACCTAGATAGATAAAACATGCCTAGACTTACGTTGTCGTTGGCTGTCTTGTACCGCGGGCGTCCCCAAGTGGCGTTGCAGCTGCTTGTTGAACCACTCGCCGGACAAGTTCCGCACCTCACTGCAAACACAACAGAACAATGTGAAGATCGTGAAAAAGCTCAACTAATCAAGCTCGATGAAGCATGGACCGGAAGAACGTTGGATATACATTTTTTACCCCAAAATACTTTATTGCCAAACACATTGGCAGTCCCACTGTCACAGTCTGTACATTGTACAAGCCGTGCAACCAACGTAGTTAATAAAATGTGATGGTTAAAACTTCACTCATGTAGTCTATCCAACGGTCTTCAAGCACAGAACAAATCTATTTGCTAAACAAAATTTTTAGAAGATTAGTCATTTTGTTTTTAGCAATTGGCCCAAGTTAAAATGTTTTTGATGACAATGTATTTCCATCGTTCTTTCGGGCCGTGGTTCGATTCATAAACACAGAAATAGTAAAAATTGAACCATTGACGCACTCGCAAGTACCTCAAAGTACAAGTTAATATTATACCAAACCGATCAGAAACATCTGAGAACATTGATCGTAGAAGAAAAATTGTTGCCCGGTAAGAAAATTGTTCTAAACTGCCGACTGCAATTGCGAGTTTGATTTCTATAATATACTTGCTCCAACGAAAGAATGCACATGCTTGGTAGTGGTGGGGGTTGAATGAATGGGCGGTAAATGGGATGTAGCCTTTGTGTATAAAAGAGAAATATATCTTATACCAACGCAAGCAAAATTTATCTGTGCTAGATCTCAGAGTTCCTCCATGTGCAAGATCCACGCTGAGCTAGCGTGAATGGAGTTGAACAAGTTGTTATTTTGGGAAAACAATTTCGAGCCATCTGCATTCTTTCGTTGTTATCACTATACTGAGCATGTGTATTGTGTAGTACATCAATCCGATCCAACCAACTGCAGTTAGCACTTGGCAGCAGTCCCCGTGTATAACAAATCAAATCGCCAACTGACAAAATATTCATCATTTAAAACTAGGGTTGCCGTCGATAATCGAAATATCGATCGATTATCGATATCAGTAATATGATATGATAATCGATTCAAGTATTTTGATATGATATGATATGATTATCGATTTAAATAGTGACATCGATGTTTTCGCGGTTTACCATGCTTAAAAATGCCGCGCTGTCGTATCAACGCGCCGATTGGTTGTCGGAGTAGCCAATCGCTGCTCAAGTATAATGCCACGCCCACCGCCGCCAGTGCGCATGCGCTCGCAGCGCGATACAAGGCGATACGAAAACATCGCCCGGCCCGATTGCGATGTATTCAGTACGGCTCGACGTGTTGTGGCGTGAACTTCTCTAGCGTCAGTCTGCCCAATTATATTGAATTCGTGATGTTTCTTCCGTGTTTCTGCTTCCTAGGCTCAATTTGGAATTTGATATGATAATCGATTTGGGTCTATGATATCGATATATTTCGATATGATAATCGATTCGATGCCTCCGATTATCGATCACGATTTTCACATCGAACGGCAACCCTATTTAAAACCCTTCCAACATTATATCGTGACGCATACGTGCTCCAATGATCTTCATTAAACAAATAATATGGTTTCATAAGTGCAGCTACTCCTAACCCTTATCACCTTAAATATTATTTTATAAAATCACTTTTATGGTTCATGAATGTGTATTTCAGTGGGTTGTAAATAAGGATGCCCATCGACATCGATTAATCGCGATGTCAAAGCAAATTTTCGACATCGATTTTTTATTTAAAACATCAAATCGATTTTTATGATATAGATATTTTGTATTTTTTGCCAAATCCAAAAATCGCCAATTTCAAGTATAAATATTAAAATAATATAAAGCGCATAAAAAAAAAAATCCCCCCAAAAACGGTCTCTTAATTTTGTCCCCATCATTTTTCACAACTTTTTCATCGCGAGTTTTCAATGACAGCGCGCGCACACTGACGTGTCTATTGTCGCCTCGCCTGCACTGGCCGGCCGGCCGGCTGGCTACGCCCCGCCCCCTCCCCGCATCGAGCTCTCACTGCCTGCACTCGGGGTCAGCGACCTTGCCGCCAAGATTGAGGTTGGTCAAGGGATGTGCGACTGCGAGGGTGGTACATCCAGTCATCGACGTTGTTTCACTTGTGTTTTAGTCGGAGATTAAGTTGACGTGTTCTCTTCAGTCGGTTGTAATATCCATTGCAATCTGCAGTTATCTTTTAACAAATTCTTATTATAATGTTGGATAATTTTCGTTTTTTGTGTGGTGATTTTTAATACAGACTTAATGTTACAGAACAGTTATTGATTGTTCGTTTTATTTTATAATATTTATTTTTATATTTTCGTAATAAAAACAAGTCTTATGTAAAATAAATTGAAATGATTTTGTTCCTAACATCATTGATTAAAGAAGGCTATAACATGTAGGCCTACTTCACTTGTTATCTTGTCGACCTTGAGTGCCTCTGAATTTCCGTCCGTCAGTACTAATAGCCTGCTACACAGTACACACCATATCAGCTGTTGCCTGCACGCACGTGTGAGAGGTGCTGATAAAACTTGTCTGCAGCAAGGGAGAGAGAGATAGTCGCGTAGTATTTGCCTCACTCCATGCAGCCCGGCGGCCGAGTTGTGCCAGATTGCTATTGCGTAGGAGCGGGCGGGGTGGAGAACTCGCCGGCCGGCCTGCATCACGGACTAGTGTTGACACTACTTGGCGTTCTCGGGAAACATGATACATACCTACTGCTCCGTTTTTTATGTAACTTCTCACGCGTATTATTTCGTACTGAACGAACCCAGGACTAATATTTCAGCTACAAAGGCGAATTTTGGAATTTCGATGTCGATTTTTTTGGTTTCGATGTCGATGTCGGAAAAATTTCGACATCGCGATTTGACATCGATTTTTTTGATTCGATGTCGATGTTGGCATTTAACATCGATGGGCAACCTTAGTTGTAAATAAGCTCAATGTCATTCAGAGATGCAATCTTTAGTATATTACCTTTTAGATCCAATGAAGAAATCTTGAGCAGCCCTTAGTCAACAAATTCCAATACCATTCCATACTTTCACGCGAATTGGAATGTCATTATATCGGCAACTCTTACCCTCCAAGTTAAAACATACTTTGTGGAAAAGGTTAGAATATCAGCAGTTTTGGGGAGGAACGCGTTCCTTTATCAGGAACTTTAATGGGAACGCGTTCCTTTTCTTGCATCGGTATACCTTGTAATGTGAAAAGTTAATTTATGTTTTAATCTCGTCGAATTCAAGTACCCGATATCGTAAACGATGGTAGGCCTACCATATTATGTTCTCAATGATAGTACCTACTAGGGAAAACGCTAAGTCCCGCCGCGTTGTTGGATGAGCGTAATTGGTGCATTGAGCTGCCATGTGTTATGCGGATTTTCTGTTGTTCTGTGAAAAAATTCTTACTGAGTTGAAGATTTTTTTAAAATTAAATTAAAATAAATAAAAAATTAACTTAAATTTTAAATTTTTTTAATAAATCGTAATTTAAAAAAAGGAAAAAATCTTAATATTGAAATTTTCATAAGAAATAATTATTCGATTGCGCACATATTTTACACGAATATATTGATTTATAAAATTAAGTTTCTGTGAAAAAATCATTACAATAGGGTTAAGCATGTAGGTGTTATATAAGTCAAATAATTGTTTTAAAAAAGAAGAAAAAATGCAAAATTTCGATTTTCATGAGAAATAGTTTTTTGATTGCTTCACAGGAATACCTAAATTCAAAAAATTAAGGTTCTGTGAAAAAATCATTTAAGTCTTTAAGGCAGGGTTGCCGTTTTCACGGATTTGATCCGTTTCTCCGGATTTTTAGGGTATTTCAAGGATGACAGGATATTTGGGGAAATTCACGGATATTTTATTAATCTTACTTTCCAAGCTTATTTTCGTAAATTTGAATTTGCGCGGACAAATTTGCATTGAAAATGATGAAGGTGGTGAGGTATAGGGCTGCCCAACGATAAAAAACATCATATCGATATCGTGAGGGGATATATCGATATCGTGATTCGATATCGAACTTTTCAAATCGAGTATCGATATCGTTTTTTTTTTTTTTTTTTTTTACGTGTTATTACGTTCTTCGGGCGTAACCAAGGCCCCGCCGGCAATACAGACATGCCACTGTCCGTCCCATGAAGAACAATCACAACAATACTTGCGGCGGCCCTGCGAAGAGATAGAAGCTAACTGACTTCTCTGTCTCTACCTCTCTTTCCCTGACTCTGTCTGGACACTACTCTAGTGTAACAACTTGAGCTGCCTCTTATGCTTTGCTGATATGAATGAGATTACACATGTGTTCTTGTTATCTTATCTGATAAGATAAACAAAACAAAGCAGCAAGAGTCTTGGCCCGAAGCCAAACTGACTTATCAATATGTAGTTGGTGGCGTGGGAGGGGGGGGGGGGGGGGGGAAGGAACAGCGCTGCAGAACCATAACTCACTGCCACACCAACCATTTCTTGATTTTATTTTTTTTATTTTTTTTATTTTTTATCAAACGATATACATTTTCATATCGATATCGAATTTTTTTCTTCATATCGATATCGTATCGAATTATCGATATTGTTGGGCAGCCCTAGTGAGGTATGTGCAGAGTGCAGTATCTACAACGGCTGGAAATCGCTGGATATGAACTCCCATTGGCCGAGGCAACCGACCAATCAAAGATGTGTCCCAGTCATTGTAGATACTGCTAGAGTAGCAATAAGTGAAAAAGATGGGAAAATGGTGTCTGGGAATTTATTTTGCTTCGTATTTGTTGTTGAAGTTTGGATTAATGATATTGTCACTTGTAAACGTGATTGAACTTTGAGAAAATTCAAATTTTATGATTAAAAAGTTAATAGGAAGTTCTACAATGTTATCTATGCACATAAAGGGTGGGCCTAGGTCAAAATCTAAGTGCATCTCATCAGGCCTGCCCTGCCTAGGCTAGGCTAGGCCTCGGCCTCTTTTAACTAGGGCCTAGAGCAGAAATGATGATTTCATGTTTAAAACATGAATTTTTCTTTAGAAGATACACATTTGTATGCATTTTAGTAACATGTGAAGCAGTCACAGGCGTTTTTTGTCCATATATTTAAGTCTGCAAGGTAGGCCTAGGCCTAGGCTAGGCTATTTTGTAGGTTACTGGTAAAAACGGAAATATTGTCATTTTAGCCTTGCATCAAAGAAATTACCGTTTTTTGTTCTTTTCACAGATATTTGCGGATATTTCACGTCCTCTTACAGGATTTGAAAAAAAAGTCGGTGGCAACCCTGCTTTAAGGTCTTGACCGATTTAGCTGAAAATTTGTAAAATAGGAGAGAATGGATAAAATCCACCGCCATCTAGAGGACCTTGACATCATTTCTTTGGGAAAACTATTTTAACTCTTATATTCTACGACATTACCATAATGTTACATACCAATAAGTCTTTAAGGTCTTGACCAATTTAGCTGAAAATTTGTAAAATTTGTAAAAAGATAAGGAAAGGTTTATCACCATGGGTGATAGCTTTTAAGTTTTGACTTCTAGCAGATTGAAAACATAAGTGATGTTGCGGTAATTATTTACGCAGTATAATCTCTGGAAGATCGCACGAGTGTTTAGGCAGGAGGGGGGGGGGGGGGCATACTCAGCACACTGTCACAAGTCGGCGGCATGAACAATGGACATTACAATTCAAAACAAAAACGCCGCCAAGCACAAAAGATATGAGAAAGCGCATGTTTACATTAGCCTTCCGCCTACAATGTGACACCTCAATTCAGGAACCGTTTTTTACGGGTAAACGGGTAGTGGAAACACTTACCCATACCAGACTTTGTCGGGCTGCCGGGCGGGCACCCCCGCCCTAGAAGACCTTGATGTCTATATCCATTGTATCCCGTCACCCACACCGCTCTCGGCTAGAGCCACTGTGTGGAGATAGCCGAGAGCCACACAGTGGCTCTGCTCGAGAGAGGCAGTCCACTGATGAGCTTCGTCAAGCCATTCTGAAATTAAAAAGCATAGGCTCATTAGATCGTTTTAAATACTCTGTAAAAAAGTTCCTTATCTCAAAAGCTTATTACTCCATAAACGAGTATTTAGTTGAGAACCTAGTATAATTAAGTTTAGTTTAGACTCAAGATTATGAAAGTGTAATTCATGAACATATTTCTTGTCTATTTATTTATATAATAATTTATAGCTATAAGTTTTACTGTTCTCTATATTTTCTGTATTTTGTCTGTACATCTGAAAATGCTTCTTGCAAAATGTAGATACTATGACAATAAACCATTTATTATTATTATTATTATTATTATTATGTTTTAATTAAGTACACAATGACAGGGCTGAAAACTGTCACAAGTCGGCGGCATGAACAATGGACATTATAATTCAAAACAAAAATGCCGCCAAGCACAAAAGATATGAGAAAGCGCATGTTTACATTAGCCTTCCGCTCCGCCTACAATGTGACACCTCAATTCAGGAACCGGGTTTTACGGGTAAACGGGTAGTGGAAACACTTACCCATACCAGACTTTGTCAGGCGGCCGGGCGGGCACCCCGTACCCGGGTGCCCGCCCTAGAAGACCTTGATGTCTATATCCATTGTATCCCGTCACCCACACCGCTCTCGGCTAGAGCCACTGTGTGGCGATAGCCGAGAGCCACACAGTGGCTCTGCTCGAGAGGCAGTCCGATGAGCTTCGTTAGCCATTCTGAAATTAAAAAGCATGTTTTAATTAAGTACTCAATGACAAGGCTGAAAACCCACGTTGAATGTTTTTAGGGGGGATAATATTTATTAGGGTCTACGTAACTAGCATAATAAGAGAGAGAAGCAGACTGTGCTATTGATAGAAATGAAGACCGAGCAGCAGGACATTGCATATGTCACGTCTTGTCAAGGTCACGATGAGGGGTAGATACCGGGAGGAGGGGTTAGAGCGACTGCACTGGTAGACAAGCAGGTAATAATTTATAGCTTGATAGCAAGATAATGAAAAGTCAACCTCTGAGCAATCTCTCGCTATTCCCTAGGATTTTTTAAATCATCACCACCGATGACAAGATCTGTTTAAAGTCGATCCATTGAAACATGCTTGTAGTGAAATTTGGCTGAAATTCATAATATATACTCTTAATAGTGTGCTTTTTAATAATACAACAAGCAAAATGGGGGTTACCAGCTTACTTTCGGAGATTTTTCGAAATAAAAATCAAGTAAATCCCTATCCTTTAACATTGCAAGCCTGCAAAACTCTACATTTTCCGACCAAAAAGGTACTACAGTACACGAACCGCAAGTGAAATATGACTAAATTATGTATCAATTTGCAGGTAATTAAACACTGAAAAGAAAAGTATTTGTAAAATACATGTTACCATACTGGATTTTGATATTTTTACGTCCAAAGTCAAGTTATAATTGTGATAACCAGGAGCGTCAGTGAAGGTTTGGCAACGCTGCGTGACGTCACTTCGATGCCGCCCGCGATTGACCAATGGCAGTGAACTCGTGGGGGGCGGGGGGAGCCAAATTTAAAAAGTGGGTTTGGCTGCCTTTCCTTATGACAGCACGGGGTTCGGATGTGTTTACGTTATGCTGCTGGATATATCTTTCAGATTCGGATATATAAATCGAAAGTTGGCCTAGGCCTAGAAATACTAAATAATACTCGACGGGCGGAATATTATCCATCCTTTTCAGTTAAAATTGATTTTAAAAAGTAAAAATCCCTGGGGTGTTATGATTCATTGACTAGCCACCCATTATCATAATTGGCCTTTTGTTGTGAATGTAGGCCCTACATTAACTACCAACTTAAAATAGTAATTGAAGCACAGTCATGCAGAATGCAATGTAACAGCTGAATAGATAACAGTTGATTAGGAAAAGGAACCTGTGATTCATAGAATCTCTGTCGTAGGCCCTAAGACGATTTTGTGCGGCCGTCCACGGCAAATTTCACCACACTCACCGAGCCCGTTTGGTTTTAGGGCCTGGTAAAAAAATTAGGCCCAGTAAGAAATACATATAAAATCAGTTTTAGCCATATTAGATACCGCGTCAGTAGGCCTAACTACGAAATAAGTGAAACACGTGTTGTGTAACATTGTTAGAGTATGCCTGATAATTAATGGACAATAATTTACATTCTACAGTCTGTCTATGCGAAAAGATTGTTTTAAGAATGTGATAGATGTAAAAAATCAAATAAAAAGTATGCATAAACAACTCGCATAAATACATACATAAACATAACATAAACTCCATTTTGAGAGGTGTAGGCTTACTGACGTAAATAGCAAATGTTGAGTAAAACTCAACAACTGTTTTTTCCCAAGAACGAGACCTAGGTCCTGATGAAAATATGGGGGTTATAGGCCTTTACTTAACTGTGTAAAATGTGAGGGAATAGGCCTAGACTTAAAAAAAGTGTTAAAAAAGTGTAGGGCCTTCAAAGTCCAACTCGCTACCTTCCCGTGGTTTGGCCTGTGAGTAGGGGAGTAGTGTATTCCCCAAAACTAAGGGCGAGCTCTGGCCGGTTGGGGTGCGTGTTGCAAAGAGAGCTCTCGCGCAACTTTTTATCACACCTTTCTTCATTCACACAGCCTTTCTCATATTTATTTTCTTCCTTCACTTTTTTCGTCTCCATAGGCATATTGTTGTGGCCCTCTCTGCAACGAGCACTCCTCCGTTCCCACCCAGTTTAACCCATCCGGGCCTATCCAACATCCTCACTCCTTCCCATTAACCCCCCTCGTCTACCCTTACGTTCCACCCATTGGAAAGAAGAAAACATGTTGGTAATCCACAATTATGGAAAAAGAAAATTTGGAAGATTCCAATACAATTGACTTGGGCACTGATAACTCTACTGTTGAGTGCCCTAAAACAACATTAACTAACTAAAAAAGTGTAGGCCTAGCCTAGCCTAGGCCTTCGCGTATGTTTTTACTCACCTTTGGCAGCAGCTTTATAGATTTCCTACAAGAAAGGCTATTCCACTCCACCACCGTTCTAGGTGGTTCTAGCAAGAAGGAGTTCTTTTTCACATCCGTGGCATGACGCCTCGTCCAACCAAAGATGACTAATCTTTGGTCCAACGATAAAATTCAAATGTGGCGTGGGTGTCTTGCCAACTTTGAAAACGAAAACATCGCTTGAAAAATATGGAGGGAGTTTCAAACTTGCTTTATTGGATGAGCGAAGCGAAGACTTCAATTTCACTGACCCCTCAAAAAATTTAGCTCCAATGTTTATTTGTTTTTTTTGTTTTTTTTCTGTCTGTTTGTTCGCTCTCTACCGGGCAAACGGCATATGCGATCTTGATGAAAATTGGAGGGGACCTTCGAAATCTCTGAACTTAGACTTGCTACGTTTTTGGGTGAAATCGAAGAAATATTTCTCATGAATATCGTACTTGATTTTTTCGATTTTTAGTGCGATATTTTCGTGCCATTCGGGCCAATTCTGACCAAACGGGTGGGGCTACAACGTTCAAATTATACATGGACATTAAGGTTATGGTGATGCAGTACCTGTTTAAAGAAAAAGTTGATAAAGTTTGCCAGAATCTATAGAAACATAGAAATGAAGGTTTTAATATAAGTTTTTTTACGGTAAATAATAACTTTTGACAAGTAACAATAGAAACTTGACAACAATCACCTACAATGCGTAGGCAGCAAAACAAAGCACTTGCAAAAGTAAAGATATCCCACGCAAACTAAAAACTTAAAAAAGCTCATCCATCAACGCGACTAAAAAAAGCGTTTGCGAAGCTATCAAGTATATAATTAATGTTGTCACGGTTTGATTTTTTTTTAAAACAAAAAGTTGAAAATGTTAGCCTAATTCATAGAAAACAAACTATTAATATACGCCCTTGTCAGGTGTATAATTAACAAGTAACTAGGCCTATAGAAACTTGGCAACAATCACCTATAATTGGATGAGCGAAGCGAAGACTTCAATTTCACTGACCCCCAAAAAATTAGCTATAGTGTTTTTTGTTTTGTTAGTTTTTATGTCTGTTTGTTCGCTCTTATGCAATCTTTATGAAAATTTGGGGGGACCATCGAAATCTCTAAACTTAGACTTGCTACGTTTTAAGGTACAATCTAAGAAATATTTCTCATGAATATCGTACTTTTACGATTTTTTCGATTTTTAATGCGATATTTTTGTGACATTTGGCCCGTTGGGCCGATTCTGACCAAACGGGTGGGGCTACAACGTTCATATAATTTTCACATGGACATTAAGGTAATGGCATTCAGTATATAACCATGTTCCATACTCAAAGTTATTACGACTTAACGGTTGACGCGCCCTTCAAATAAAATTACAATATCATTTATTTATTTATTATTATTTATTTAACGTCTATCCTATTCAGTTATAAAAACTGATTTACAAAGGAGGACAACTAAATAAATCTAATAACATAGATGCAGAAACTACAATAAACTACATTTTAGTACATATTTGAAATAGTAGCATTACAACAACAACAATTTTGTTAACAAATAAAAATGATATTAAATGTATTTAATGAATTAATCAAATATAAAAAAAGGGTGGGAAATGAAAAGAAAAGGAAAAGAAAAAAGGGAAAAAAGGAAAAAAGGAAAAAAAGGGAAAAAAGGGGAAAAAATAAATAAAAACGAAAAGAAAAAAAAAAACTGTTAAGTAGTATAACATTACTTATCAGCCGTTCGATTCGACAGACTGAATAGCGTCCAATATCCTATGGACCAAATTCTATTTCCGTTTTTTCAGATTTAAATTTCCTGGTTTCTTTATTTTGGATGTTAGCTCATTTTGCATCTTCAACGTTGGCCCACTTCACACTAGTTTTAACAATCGAGAAGACGGTGATTAAGCGGGCGGTGGCGGTGACATTGACGGACGATTTTAACCTAAAATATACGTTTGGAGTTTGAAACGACGCTTTGAGTCTTTTCTTTCAATACTTTCACAAGCTAATTATTATTAATTAGTCTTAAAAAGAATATTGTAATTTACAATATGGCATCAGGTCTAGAAAGTTACGTTAACCGTATCCTTTTAATAAAGCGTTTTAAGCTACTGGACAATGGCAATTTTTGAGGTTATGTTTATGCTACAAAATGCTTTCTTTAACATTATTTTACAGATACTGTGTCGATTATTACATCTGATGGACGGAACTTCGTGGTACGTATGTCTACAATATTTGTCTTCCTTCATAGCGTTACTTATAAAGGGCTCTGAGCTTGTATAGGCCCCTACTTGTTTTCAAAAATCATTGGTTAACAGGATAGGATGCCTAAACCTTGGTTAGACTAGTGTTAGAGTAGGCTATGCTGGTGCAGCCTGGGACCCATATAGAAGTGGTGAGATAGCAGGAGTTGAGGCTGTTCAGAGGAGAGCAGCAAGAAGGGTCATCCAAAAAGGGAAAGAACGGACAGAGGAGATTGGTAAAGGGCAGACTAGTAAGAACTTACGACAGCGTAACAGGAATGATCAAGGACTTGGGTTGGGAAAAACTGGAGGATAGGGGGAAAAATGATAGACTAGGTAAAATGTTCAGAGTAGGCCTAATCAGAAATCATGAAGGATGGGGGGAACTAAAGTTATGCAAGGGGAGCAAACTACTTGGCAAGGGGAGATCATGATTGGAAACTAGAAATGGAAAGCTGTTGGACTGACGTGGGAAAGTTCTTGTTCATGGCCAGAACAACGGTCGAATGGAACAAGAACAACGTATCAAAGGAGATAGTGTAGGCAAAGGATATAAAGGGATTCAGTCCTAGAACTTATTAATACATCTTTTAGACAGGGAAAATTTCCAAGTAAACTGAAGGATTCGGTGATTCAACGGTGAGAAAAGTAGTAGGATCTAACAATATTTCTGATTTTAGACCAGTAAACATGTTATCAATTTTGATAAATTGTTTGAAAGTATTGTGCATGAACAATTAGTGGATTATTTTGAATCAAATAATCTTATAAATGAAAATCAATCAGGTTTTAGACGAAATTATTCATGTGAGACAGCAGTGCAGAATGTCATTAGTAGATGGCTTCAGACTAAGGACAAGAATATGTCTACTTTGATTGTTTTTCTGGATCTCAAGAGGGCTTTTGAAACGGTGAATGTCAATAGGTTGCTGAATAAATTAAGAATGATGTATGGAGTAGAGGGGTTGGCACTGGAATGGATTAAAGATTTTCTTTCTGATAGACGACAAAGGGTTAGGTATGGAAATAGTGTTTCTGAGTATAAAAACTGTTTAAATGGAGTACCCCAAGGGTCTATTCTGGGACCACTTTTGTTTATTATTTATATTAATGATGTAGATAAATGTTTGAAAGTGGCTTTCATTAATATGTATGCTGATGATTGGCTATAACGGGTAATGATATTATTGAAATGTTTAGATTAATGAATGAAGAATTATCAAGGATGACGAGGTGGCTAGGAATGAACAAACTAAAACTCAATGTGTCAAAATCAAAGGGTATGTTAATAAGAGGAGGCGGGTTATGTAATGTTAAGAGAGATGGAGAGATTTTAAATAAACTAAAAGTAGTAAATGAGGTGATTGAAATTTTGAAAGAGTTTAAATATTTGGGAATAATTATTGATGACAAACTAGAATTTAAATTACACGTAAATTATTTAAGAAGAATTGGAGGCAAACTTACTAGTTGGACAAGGAATATGGTAAAGGCCTATAACAGTATAATAAAGCCTCATTTTGAATATTGCGCTACAGTGTTGTATCAAAGTAATAAAAATGAGTTAGATAAATTACAGATTCTACAAAATAAAGTCATGAGGTGTATTATAAAATGTGGAATATTTTTGCGGCTGATTCTTCTGTTTAATGTTTTGGGGTGTTTTATTGAAGATTAATGCCAATAAAGAGTATGTTAAATATTTTGGAATGGTTAAGTGTTAAGGAGACTATAATGGTATTGGTATTAGTTTTCATTTATAAAATTAAAAATAATTATATGCCGAATTATTTAGTTGAAAAAATGACTGATGTGAAGAATATACATAATTTTAATACAAGGGGATCTGTTGTTGGAAATACTTTTCGAATCAGGTGTAATTCAAAAAAAAATGCAAAATTCTATTTTTATCTCTGGTGTAAAAGAGTTTGATAAACTTCCAATTGAAATTAAAAGTGTAAAAAGTGTAGGATTGTTCAAATCCAAATGTATTAAATGGGTACAACACCAGGTTTTATAGAAATATTAGTAAAAAGAAACAAAAATGTTATTAATTAATTATTAAGATAGGTTATAATATGAAATGTCTAAATGTTGTGATGAATATTATTGTGTGAAATATTATTGTATGTAATGTAAATTGGCTACTTTGTCAGAAAAAATAAACTGAAACTGAAACTGAAACTGAAAGAAGCAAACTGAAAAACGTGTCTATGGGAGACCCCGTCTTAGGGGAAAATGCAGAGGCAAATCACTAAGAAGGAAAGACAAGATCTACATGAATGTAATAGAATGGATGGAAGGGAAAATTATAACATAACATTTCTTAACAGTTGCAAATGGGCCCTTCCGCCCAGTGGCAACCACTCACTCCCCCCAGACCTATTAACTATAAAGAAATGAAGAGGGAACAGTGAGGAAGTGGGGGAACTAAATGAAGAAAAGAAGATTGCCACCAGCCACCGACAAAATTGTCACTAGCGGGGGAAGAAAGAAATACAAAATACTCATAGGCTAGGGCCTAGCCCCTAGGGTAGGCCTATACTGTCTAAAAAAAGTCTGCCTAGATCCTAGTTTGAGTGTAAAAGAGAGTAGGCCTATATTGTTTTTGGTATTAGTTTCCATTTATAAAATTAAAAATAATAAGCATAATTATCTTGTCAAAAAATGACTGTTGTGAGTAAGGTGCACAATTTTAATACTAGGAAGCTTCGCAAACGCTTTTTCAGGCGCATTGTTGGATGAGCGTAATTTTGTTTAAAAACGAAAAAAGCGTTAAATTGTGATTTTCATAAGAAATAATTTTTCGATTGCGCTCAAATTTCACACGAATATATTAATTCATAAAATTAAGGTTCTGTGAAAAAATCATTATAATCGGATAAAGCATGTAGGAGTTAAAACTTACAAGTAGAATAGGGATGAGACGTGTACACATGTACACGTCCGTCTACGTGTACACGTGTACATAATTTAAAAAAAAATACACGTCGACTTTCAATTGACATTGTTCAGTCTTCGAGATTTCAGATTTCAAAATTCTATTTTGAAATACGAGCTCTTTCAGTCAGCCGCCGCCGCCGTCTTCCCGCAAAACGGTAAGTTGGTTGCGATCCCTTGCCACGGTGGCCTTCCCTCTTTCCGGTCAGGGGGGGGGCCCTCTGACCGGCCAACACATTCCAGATGGTTCCAGACCGCTCGCAGTCGCTCGTCGCCCGCCGCTTGTTTACGCGTGTTGAGATTTGAGTCAGTGACGCATGACTGTTTATTGTTTAGAATATCTCTTGAGTGGAAGTTCTTTGATAAGATAGACGCGGGAAAGAAGGTTAAATGCCGACTGTGCGCGAAGGAGTTGCTGCACAATTCAAGTATCACGGGAACTATGGTAAACCACAAGCCTTATCTCCCCCCCCCCCCCCCCCCGCCCTCTTCATAACGCAAGCCTCAACCATACCATCACCCTTTTAACTTTCTAGGTCAATGAAACATCAGCCACGTCATTTACTGACTGATAAACTGAACCGAACGCCGTCTCCGTGAATACTGTTCAGAATGCAATAAAAATACAGTAATAAATAAACAAGTCCAACTTTTTTCAGATATCTTAAAATATACATTGTACACGCACAGACAGCCAGCGTGTACACGTGTAGTAAGATACACGCTTTTGCCCATCCCTAAAGTAGAAGAAATTTTTTAAAAATCGAAAAAAATCCTAAAATTGCGATTTTTTTTTCTATTGCGCTCAAAAACGTGGCAGTTCTAAGTTCAGAGATTTCGAAGGCCTCCACAAAATTTCATCACAATTGGGAGTATCGGTTTAGCCGGAATCGTGTTAACAAACAGCAAAAAAAATCCGGATTTTTTTCTCCAGTGTAGTGAAATGGAATCTTCGATTCGCTCGCTACGCTCATCCAACAAGGGGAGCTGTTGGGGGAAATTCATTTATTGGATGAGCAAAGCGAAGACTTCAATTTGACTTTGTGTTTTTTTGTTTGTTTTTGGATGAGCGAAGCGAAGACTTCAATTTCACCGACCCCCCAAAAAATTTAGCTCGGGTGTTTTTTTTTTGTTTTTTTTTTGTTTTTTTTTTTTGTTTGTTTTTTTGTCTGTTTGTTAACTCTCTACCAGACAAACGGCTTATCCGATCTTGATGAAAATTTGACAGGACCTTCGAAATCTCTGAACTTAGAGGTGTATTGTTTTTGGGTACAATCGAAGAAATATTTCTCATGAATATCGTACTTTTACGATTTTTTTCGATTTTTAGTGCGATATTTTCGTGCCATTTGGGCCAATTCTGACCAAACGGGTGGGGCAACAACGTTCATATTATACATGGACATTAAGGTTATGGTGATGTAGTACCTTTTGAAAGAAAAAGTTGAAAAAGTTAGCCAGAATCCATAGAAATAAAGCTTTTAATATAAGCTTTTTACGGTAAATAATACCAATTGACAAGAAACAAAAGAAACTTGACAACATTCACCTACAATGCGTAGGCAGCAAAACAAAGCACTTGCAAAAGTAAAGATATCCCAAGCAAACTTTAAACTTTAAAAAGCTCATCCATCAACGCGGCGGGACTTTAGCGTTTTCCTAGTTTACTTACGTTACCCCAAGAAAAATAGCTCGGGTGTTTTGTTTTTGTACGTTTTTTGTCTGTTTGTTCGCTCTCTACCGGGCAAACGGCATATGCGATCTTGATGAAAATTGGAGGGGACCTTCAAAACCTCTGAACTTAGAGCTGTATTGTTTTTGGGTACAATCGAAGAAATATTTCTCATAAATATCGTACTTTTACGATTTTTTTCGATTTTTATTGCGATATTTTCGTGATATTTGGCTAACGGCTACTCCGATATTGATGAAACTTTATAGGAACGTTTAGAATCACTGAAATCGTATATGTTATGATTTTAGAGACATTTGAAAAAATATTTCTTATAGAAATCGTACTTTTACGATTTTTTCTCCGGTTTTTAATACAATATTTTTGTGATATTTGGGCCGATTTTGACCAAACGGGTGGGGCTACAACATTGATATTTTTCATTGACATAAAGATTATGGTGATGTAGTGCCTCTTGAAAGAAAAAGTTGAAAAAGTTGGTCAAAATTCATAGAAATAATGGTTTTAATATAAGCCTTTTACAGGTGTATAATGAACAAGTAATATCAAGTAACTATAGAAAAAGTAAGGAGATTCCACATAAAAACGTAATCATTGGACAGAAATATTCCAAAAAAGCTCATCCATTAATGCGACTGGTAAAAGCGTTCGCGAAGCGGCCTAGTTTATTTAATAAGCATACAGTATGACTCAAGAGTCTTAAGTATATCAGTAGAGTATTGTAATGGTCAAATAACAAACACATACAAAACTTACAAATAGTATAATTTACAATATTAACAATAAAAAAGAGAATAGAGAATAAAAAAATAAAAATAAAACACAAGTTGTCATAATTAAAAGCGTTACAATCACTTCCACGTCTCTCCAGGAAGTCTCCTACCGAGTGTAGATGAAATAAATAGGTATAACTTTAATAAGATGCTCGTCTGGAATGCGGAAGACTCGGGTTCGAATCCTGGTTGGGGCGGACTTTTTTAATTTCTGAATTGGAGTAAATAATAACAATTACCCGTACACTTGCGGAGTTACGGGAGTGTTTCCTGACTAACCAAATCGAGAACTAAACTTGCAACTTTTTATTTTTTATATCTGGTGTTAAGGAATTTGATAATTAAGTTGCCGATTGAGATAAGAAATGTAAAAAGCTTAAGAATGTTTAAATCTTATTTTTTATTTTTTTTTTATTTTTATTTAACCTCTAAAAAATTAAAATTAAATAAAAATTTAAAAAAAAAGGTTATGGCACCCCGAAACAGCGTAAAGGTAAGTTTGACATCACGGAAAAAGGGAATTTCATATTTATAATTTTTTATTAGGCCTATTAAACTAGACGTTACCTAAATGTTTACAATTGATAAAGCAACAGGTTTTGTAAGTATCTAGTAGGGGCCTAGTAGGCCTAGGTATGTTTTGAGCATTATTTTATTTTAATTCCTAATAATTTACATACCCTAGGCCTACTATGTTTGTATGTAGGGTAATGTATTTTATTTGTTTATGTTTGTATGTAGGTATGTATTTATGTATGTATGTATGTATGTATGTATGTATGTATGTATGTATGTATGTATGTATGAACCGGTATGTCGTGTGTATTTATTGTTGTGAAATTATGTAGGCCTACATGTAATGATTTTAATTGGCTAGATTGTGCCAAGAATAAAATGTAACTTCTGGTAACTAACTATTAACATCTTTTTTTTGGTAAGCAGGCTATACATATTATTATATAATTATGTATATCATCAGATTTGTCAGGTACTACTACATAATAATAAATACAATTGCAATAACAATTGTTAAAACCTTACTAGTTACTCACAATAAAGGACGCTCTACAATAGCCCTGGAACAAGGCCCTGCAACAGTAGGCTACGGGAAAATATTGCTTGGCAACTATAACGGGAAGCTTTTGCCAGCTATTGTGGAGCTGCCCTAACCCAGGAAGAGCTGCCCGTTACCGTGGCGTTGCACTGATGACTCATCACTGCAACAATCCTGTTTCCAGGCTTTGTAGTGTATGTATTCCCAAGCTATTGTTACAGTCGGAGCTTATAGGCCGATCTGCAACAGCCCAGGAACAATGCCTGGTTAAGTAATGGTAACTGGAAGCTGTTGCCTACAGGACTATTGTAGAGTGGACCCCAGTCGACATGCGTTTAGGCAAATTGCCGTTCGCTTGGCCGACTGACACCACAGGTGTTTGAAATTTTGAACGTATGTCACGAATGTGGAAATTTAGGGCTCTGCGGTAACACATTTCCAAATTTTGTTTTAAAATTGTCTAAAAAATAATATAATAAATAATAATAAAATAATAAAAAACTCCAAAATTGACTATAGGCTATTCGTGATTTTTTTCTGGCTGAGTAAGTCAAAATGTTGAAAATCTATGATCGCAGGGCTGTCTATGTAGGTCTATGCTTTATTGACAACTTTGCAAAATTTTATATACAGTACCTAAGTCGGATGCAACTTAGCCGAGCGAATGCTAACTGCCAAATGTGTCCCATTCCCTCTTAAGTATTTGTCTTCTTGTTGTTCGGCCTGCAGGGTAATTCCCCAAGATTGGCCTGCTAATGTGAGGGATACATCAGGTGCGAAGGAATGTTTTTAAGTTGTGGGGGGCAAATCCATTAGAAGATTTTGTTGGCGGCAGCCGGGGTCTGGGGCAAAGCCCCAGATATCGGAAGCCCTTTCGCCAAAGCCGAAAAAAAATTCACCATACTCCAATTATTTCTTCATGTTTTAACTGCTTTCGGACTTTGTAAACGATGTTTTACTGCAACTATCTGCGGTCTAACCCTCCCCTGTCCCTCCTGGACCAAACTTGGGGTGCAATGTCCCCCCGGTTCCTACGCCACTGGGCAACATCAAACATACAACAGTGTTATCACATTTTAAAGCATCTCTCATTTATTTATTTAACGTCTATCCTATTCAAGTAAAAAAGTGAGTTACACAGGAGGACAACAAAATTGAGAAATTATCAAGTCTACAGATTTATTCAGCTATAGTAGGTAGGGAGTTTTTGATTTTAATCAAATGATTGATTTAATAAAAATCATCGATTTAAATCAAATGCTATTTTCTTCATTTTGAGCAACAAACATAGCCTTAAGGTCGGATTCCTATGCGACGGCTGAAACTACTATAGCCGCGCGGCAGCCGCGCGTTTAGAGTCACGCGATCAGAGCCGCTTGTTTAAATTCCTATGCCGCGACTCTTGTATCAGTCGCCACGTGATTAGCATGGAGGAAACACTGTTGGTAGCATATTTTCTTGAAGAAGAGGAAGAGGAATAATTGTTACTAAATATGCTAAATCAATTCAAAAGAAGTGACCCTAAACCAATGTACTTGGCGAGGGAGGAGGAGGGATTTCAAAGTATTCTAATACAGAGACATCTTTTGGACGATGCATCAGTGTTTAGGAAATTTTTCCGCTTGAATATTGACCAGTTCAATTACGTTTTGTCACTCAGCTTCACGAAAACAACAATAGTTCTATTATTTAATATAGGAAAACACTTCCGATCGCGTGGCGGCTGCGGCTAGACTGCTCCATGGAGCAGTCGAGTCGTCCGGCTCAAGCCGTCTCATAAGAGCCGCGTCAGTCGCGCGGCTACAGACGCGTCATAGGAACGGGTTCCATTCATTTACCTATAAAGCAGTGTGACTCACAGCCGCGCGGCTACAGTCGTATCAGCCGTCGCATAGGAATCCGACCTTAAGAGTTCTAACTAAGTTTAGGCAAAGTTTTCCTTAAACAAATTTTTAATTAGTTTTTCTGAAACGCTTGTGAAAGTATTTGATCCGCTCACCAACTTTACAAGTTTTGAAACACTTGTTGATTTAAATCAATAAAAAGTTGATTTAAATCAAATAAAGCATGATTTGATTTTTGATTTTTTCAATAAAAATTTAAAAAATCACCCCCCTCCCCCCCCCGGACAGTAGGTCCTTTGCAACATCCCGGTCCTAAAAATATCTGACAGGGGCAAAGATACACCACTTTTGGGCATAACAAAAACTAAAATCACCCTTTATTTCCACCACAAACAAACTTAATTGTCTCTGACGATAGGCTTACTTTCCTTAACCCCTTAACTGTGGAATTTATTTTCAGAAGTTGTTCTTCCCCTGTGTATTAATTTTAAGGTAAAATACCCTTATTTATACTTAAGTTGAAACTATCATGACTTTGCCATTTTTGCAAGTAACTCAATTTATTTTTGTATCATCACTGTAATTAATTAAATCATTCAGTTCACCCTCCAAACTATATCTGAATCTAAAATAACCGACATGTTCTGGATATATAAACAACCCTTACGCGACGCCACTATGCACAGATGAAGCAACAGGCCCCTATTCCTGTTAGGATAGCCTCGAAAAATCGATCATCTACCACCAACATAACAGAACAAAAATCACTAGAATGAAGACCTCTGCTGCTGGCGATAATACGCGTATATATACGGCATGCACAGACACACGAAGTGGGAAGTGTTGCGGCGCGTATATTTACGGCATGCACAGTATGGACGCCATTTAGCGTGGACGTATATATACGGCATGAACAGCTAAGGGGTTAAGCCCGAATTAGACGGTTCAATGCTTTGCTCAAGATTCCTTGAATTCAAGGACAAAATAAAGCCTAATCAATGTGAAGGAGTATTGTTGTATTTTATTATCTTTGTACATTTCGATTGTGTGTGTCGTTGAATTCAAGGAATCTTGAACAAAACATTGAACCGTCAGGCTTAAGACTGTCTGCTGCAAGCATAATTACCATTACCTTTGTTGTACGTAGGGCACGTTGAAGGGATTCGACCAGACGATCAACCTGATCTTGGACGAGAGTCACGAACGAGTTTACAGCACGAACCAGGGGGTGGAGCAGGTCGTCCTCGGTCTTCACATCATACGTGGAGATAATGTGTAAGTAAATGCAGACTTGGTGCAAATTAATGGGGGGGATTTCCCCATCTCCACCCACCTGGGCTAAATCCCCACCTCTGGAAATCCCATCTCATCTCATATCATATCAAGAGACTTGATCTCGTATCAACATCATCATTATCTGTTGCCACGTCCAACTCTGCGTTGGGTCGGCATTGAAGACAGGCCTCTCCATCTTCTTCTGTCCTGCCACCACATTCCAGTCTCCTCCTCGCTGTTCCACATCTTCCTCACACTATTCTGCCATTGTTGTCGTGGTCTGCGGCTGCCCCTTGGTCTCCTACCTGGAATAAATGGAACGTTAATAAATAATGCATCAATTTACAGATTATATTCCTAGTCAGGAAGTATTTGAACATTGATAAACCAAACCAATCGACTCTTTTGTCTCTGACCTCGGATACTTACGATCGCTTCTAAGGTCATCTCGAGGGCAATAATACTCCCCAAAAAAATTTGACTCCGGCGGCTGGGGCTTAGCCCCAGACCCCTTACAGCCCACACAGGTACTGTAGGCCTACTTGACCGTCCCCCTCTCTGCCAAGCCATCAATTCGCACCCTGGGTAGAATTGGCTGTTGGCCTTACTGTTGGAATAGATCATAAGCAATTTAGTTTATTGTTGTTTCTGCATCTATGTACTAATTAGATTATTTAGTTGTCCTCCTTTGTGAATCAGTTTTTATAACTGAATAGGATAGACGTTAAATAAATAATAAATAAAAAAATAAATTTCAATAGCGCCCTAAAATTTATATTTGGCCTTATGATGCCTTAATGATGAATTTATAAAAGTGGCTCCACCTGGGACAAAGCAGGGTAAGATCATCGGTCCTGACAGCTGAGGTCCCATGTTCAATCCCCAGTGGAGGCACTTTTTAAAGTTTCTATATACTATAAAAGTTAAAACCATCATAACAGTCTCCGCTCCTCAATAAAGCCAAGGTTAAACATTTATAGGCTATTCAAATTGTCACCTCTTATATGGTTGCTACCCTTTGAAAAAAGAGCTGCTTAGGCCATCAGCATTTTGTGTTTTTTCAGTAGGCCGGCCTCTTTTTCCTCATAGTTAATGCCATGTGGAAGGGTTTCATCCGAGGGAATTCACTTTCAGAGGATGCTGATGACCACACTACGTAGGCATGTCTTTGTGTGGCTCGTTGGTCTTGTGGTTAGCGTCTCTGCTTTCAATGCAGAAGGTTCAGGGTTTGATCCCTGCTATAGGCAGAAGTTTTCAAACTTCTAAATTGGACGTAAGTCCATCAGTTCTTTGGTAAGGAATTTGTAAACGGTGACTTTGGAGCCGTCCTAGAAACGAGGCACATAATAAATTCAAAGTTGTTCTGAATCGTCCTTGTTGATTCTGGCGTTGCAGGTGTTCGTACTGTCCATACCACTGATTGCTACATTTCCTATTAAAAATATCGATCTTTGATTGCTGGTTGGTTATCGCTCACTCATCGATTGCGTCGGGGCCTAACAGGGTTGGCTTGGTCGCTTTGGTTTAATGTCCCCCACTGATTATCAGTTATATGACTGAGTAGACTCTAAATAGTTTTTTTTTTATAAATTTATTAATACTAGAGATACGTGTATATACATTTTCAAGTGTCATTGTATAATGTATAGCATTTTGTAGCATCTATTTTTTCACCACCTTTAAAAACTTATGTAGGCTATGCAGTTTTTTCATATTTTTATTTTGAAATTATGTCATCAAGGTTGAATCAATATCAACTGATTAAAAATGTATGTAGCAAATTACAGATACCTACTATGCAATATTAAATGAAGAACTAGACTGGTATAGGCGCTCCAATCTAAGAAAGGAGATGCGCGCGCAACTCCTTTCTTAGCGTGGAGCGCCTATAGCATCTATTCACAAAACACTATTTTTACGCATGGATCTCTATTTATAACTAATGTAAGCTTTCTGTTTAGGGCAATCGTCGGCGAGCTGGACGACTCCATCGACTCGAGACTGGATCTGAGCAGCATACGAGCTGACCCGCTGAGCTCCGTCGTCCACTAGTGCAGCGGTACCAATGTGAAAACAAAAACTAAACCTTTCGGTCAAATGTTTATTACCTCAATTTATAATTGAAACTAATCGGGCGACCTCGCTGTGTTCGTATCGTGTGCATGTGTAGAAACAAGTTGTAATCACAGGGAAACGTTGTTTCCAGTTACCCACATCCCAGTGTTTTCAGAGCTAGGTTCCCAAGTCACTTCATTGTAATAATACAACTCATGTAACCGGTACCATGTTCTTATTGTGTCTAGTGTCAATAAATCTTATTTGTAACTTTTAGATTGTTGAAATGTTTATTAAGAGCTTACCGTGTGGTTGTACAAGATGGTAACTCAATAACTTATGAATTGTTGGTGCACTTTTGTTGTGAGAAGTTATTAAGTTAAATAAATAAATTGTATTTAGAGTCTACCCACTCAGTTATATAACTGATTTTCAGTGGGGGACTTTAAATCAAAGTGACTAAGCCAACCCTGTAGGCCCCGACGCAATCGGCGAGTGAGCGATAACCAACCAAAGATCGTTATTTGTAATAGGAAATATAGCAATCAGTGGTATGGATAGTGCGAACACCCGCGAATCAACGCCAGAATCAACAAGGTCGATTCAGCAAAACTCTGAATTTATTATGTGCTTCGCTGTTAGGACGGCTCCAAAGTCACCGTTTACAAACTCCTAAGACAAGAACTGATGGACAAAGTCCAAATCAGAAGTTAAAAAACTTCTGACTATGGCGGGAATCGAACCGTGGACCTTCTGCATTGGAAGCAGATACGCTAACAACAAGACCAACGAGCCACCAGCTAGTTGGCTAAATAACCTACCTACTACCTGGATTGTGGGAGATCAGGGTTCAAACCCAACCCTGGTCGGGATGAATTTTTTAGTTACTAGATTGTTCTGGATGGAGCCAGTCGTGAGTAGACTCGCTTCTACTACACTCCTACGTCTTCAACAATGCCTGCATGTAAGGGAATATGGCCGCTATGTATTGGGAAGGCAATCCCTGATGTAGACCTACTATAATATGTCCCCCAACAATCATTATGACGTCACGTCACATGCATACAAAGAATAGTGACACCTTAGTAGGCAATTCTAGTGTGAAAAATGCCTATTGGCTAGTTAGATTGGAGAAGGGTTGACAGGTTGGGAAAGCAAAGAGAACATAAATCCTAGCCTGAAGGGCTGGGGGCGACAAAACTTTTCACCTGCTGATGACAACTGCAGCTAATTTAAAGTTGTTAGGCCTACCTTAATCCACGACGCGTTTCGTCCTTCTGGGACTCATCAGGCAGATGGTGGCCACTAAAAATCAGCTAACTACATGCAAACAAAACTCACAACACATAACCAAACCTGTGGTAGAGCTGCAGTTGTCATCAGCAGGTGAAAAGTTTTGTTGCCCCCAGCCCTTCAGGCTGGGATTTATGTTCTCTTTGCTTTCCCAACCTGTCAACCCTTCTCCAACCTTAGTAGGCAATAATATAAACTTACTGATATCTTTTGAATTCCAAGTTGTGATAAATTAACAACATGGACAGTGGACACCATGTAACACCATGGAGCTGAGAAGGTCTAGCTCTGGATTTAAATAACAAATCTCCTTCGTTGCTGCTGTCTGACGTTTCCGAAATCTCCAAATAACGCAGGTCAATTGTCCACACTAGATCCGTCGCACTGCCTTCGGACCCAGTGCGGCTCAGTGCAGCACTCGTTCCTAATGCTCCGCCAATGGTGTCCGAGCACTGGCACTGAGTTACTGCCCTCGGACCCAGTGCGGCTCAGTGCAGCACTCCTTCCTAAGGCTCCGCCAATGGTGTCCGAGCACTGGCACTGAGCTACTGCCCTTGGACCCAGTGCGGCTCAGTGCAGCACTCGTTCCTAATGCTCCGCCAATGGTGTCCGAGCACTGGCACTGAGTTACTGCCCTCGGACCCAGTGCGGCTCAGTGCAGCACTCCTTCCTAAGGCTCCGCCACACTCAAGTTCCCAATTGATGATGATTCTGATGTAAGTTCGCATTCAGTGCGCACTAGTGCGGCCAATGGAAAACGTCATTAGTAGAGGCATGAAAATTTAGCGTTTTAGGTTATTGATGCTGTCAGTGAGTATAAATTCTTAAAAATGCTACAAAATGCTAAATTTAGTTAATTTACTGAAAATAAGGTTGAAAAACTGGGTGCGACCTATAATTCAGCAAATACAGTACTCGAAAAATATTTGAATCCTTGAAATCGATTTGATTAATAATTTATAATAATTTGGGATTTGAGTAAGGCCTACCCAAGTAATGACCTCCCTAATTGGAACTAACTATTACTTACAAGTTTGGATTGCTCGTAGCCGAGGCTAAGAAGGTGGGTGCCACAGAGTCAATCATTGCCCAACTAAGATCCGCCACAAAACAACACCACAACAATTATTATTTATTATTTGGTCCTACATACCCTTAAACTTCAAATTGAGTACAAACCAGTATCACGTCAGCACGAGCTTTATCGCTCGGCATCAGCAGAATTAATTGACATCTCCTAGTTTGATTTGATGTATGAATAATATATAATAAGCCGCTTTCGTTTACCTCGCCAGAGTAACCCGTCCGGTCAGTTATGTCACGTGATTTTACGTCACCAGGTTAGCTTAGGTTTCAACTTTCAACCCAAGTAAACGAAAGCGACTCGGAGGTGGGTTTGTTTACAAATGGATGCCGTGACAGCAGGTAGCTAAACGTAAATAAATAAACAACGTTATTAACGTTTACCATGTTAACGTTTATTTATAAAATGGAAGCACAAGGCCTAGGCCTACCCAATAACAATGTTTTGTGCCAAAATATCCACGTATCACCCATAGCAACTTATAAACACCACCTATTGAATTCACATCGTTTCGTATTTTCCGCCATAACCTGAACTAACCCTGCTCCCGAGGCAGGTCACTTTTTTGGTGATCGGGTTGTAAAACCGGGTTACTCTGGCATAGTTGCCGAACGAACCTGAGTAACCTGCTACTGACCGGGTTTACTATCCGGACTAACAGGTTGCTCTGGCGAGGTAAACGAAAGCGGCTATAGAATAGTACATACTAGTGTTGGTTGTGATGTGGATGTTAACTAGGAAACGCTCTGTTGGACGCGTTGATAAGCGAGCACACGCGTTCTATAGCTAGACCCACATTGCAATTTATTAAAATTGTAAAATTTGCGACGTTCGCTGTCCACGGGGCCATGTTTCCAATATTATTTATTATTGCCAAGGTAGGCCTATTTGGGTAAACCTTTAATTTGTGGATAAAATCCACCGCCATCTAGAGGACCTTGACATCATTTCTTTGGGAAAACGTAACAAATAATACACTGCTTCCTCAATAGTATTTTGATTACTTCTAGGTGGCAGTGCATAGTGCGAACCTCGTGCGAGTTTTCGTTGCCATGGTAACGTTACTTTTGTTATAACGTAATTTCCATCTACACTACTTATCGGATCAAAATAAAATTAACATATTCGTGACCGGACGGACATTCTAAATGATTTGGCCACCTCAGATTTTGTCGCCGTTTAGTTTGAAAAAAAACCTTTCGATTAACTTTAATGTAACTTTTTAACTTTTTGAGCGATTTTGCCACAAAACTAATGGCATTCAATCGGGAACAAAGCTTGCGGATGGTCAAAATTTCAACTCGATCCTAGCCTCCATTTGAACGTTATGGCGAGACATACAAACAAAAAAACAAAAACAAAAACAGTGACTATTTTTTCCGGCAGAGTCAAATGGAAACGCTCGCTTAACCAGCCAAGATTCACGCAGCTGCCCATCTTGTTTAAGGTAAGCTGTTGGTCTCCTTTCTTCTTTCCCCAATCACAAACACCATATAATAGTACTAGATTGATGGCATGAACAATGTGTACATAGTGGCAAGTGGATTAGATTAGAATTATAAGTTGGGCTTCAATTTAGCACAAGACCTTATGTTATAATGATATAATGATTTTTATTCGTTAACTTAAGATACAATAATGAAACAGACAAGCCGAATGGCCATCTGTATAATATTATGATAGTATAACATTAACATTGTCAGGTAACATGCTACAAAAATGAAGCAAACATTTCACGGAGTCCATCTCACTCAACACAACCGTGCGTACATGAACCGATTCGTAATTGTATTTGCCTGTTTGCCATCATTCTTGCAAGCTTGACCAAAATTTAAGTAAAAAAAAATCAACTTAACTTAAGGATATTTTGATTAATACTTTCACCTCATAAAGTGCTCGGGAATTTGTAACAAGGTGGACAAAGAAGGTACAAGTTATTAGGCGGGTACAAACGTATGGTACGTTACATGAAACAAAAGAGGAGTAGGCGAGCCGTGATTGAAGTTACTTCCAATGAGACCCCAGTACGTTTGATGCCGTATGGTAGGGATTAGTGATGACATCGGGTACCCGTAAACCAGTTCCAAACCGGTTCTAAAGCGACCCGGTACCGACTTTTCAAGTTCTACTATGCAACAGTAAACTTCACAGACACGTTTTCCTGCAACAATGGTAATTCTACATACAATTTCTTGTGCGGTTTATTTCCTATGAGCCCATGATGACATAGCCAGCTATCATTCCTCACTGATTATCAAGCACTCGAACAGCCTTGACGCGCGAGGCTGCTACATGACACTTGACTGTCGGCAGTCGTACGTAACAAAGCGCGGGCGCCGAAGCCAGTTCACTCCCGGACGTACAGTCGCTTCCAAAAAACACGCATGTAAGGCTGATACATTGAACAAAAATTGACCTTTAAAAACCGGTTCCGGCGTGGAGGAACCGGTTTGAACTTTTTGGGCCCGATGTCATCACTAGTAGGGATGGGTAATGTAATGTGTATACTTTTCTATGTGTACACTCTTGGCTATCAGCACGTGTACACAATACACATGTATGTTTTGGATAGCTAAAAAAATATTTTTGCCATATTATGTTTAGTGGTAGTGTCCAACCTAGGAAGATTGTCTACTGTGCAACAGCAATCACAGTGAAAACCACGGGGTAGATAGATAGACCTCGGTCACAAACTCTTGGAGAGCCGGCGGTCGGTCGCACACAACATACATAATACTAGGTACACACGTTTATTGTTTTAAGAAAAACAGTCCTGTCCCATCCCTACCGTACGGTCCGATTTTGTAGTGAGCAGTTGGTGCTTTTAGTCTCTGTAAACAAAGCCACTGTGTTGTGGCAAGGGTAAAGAAGAGTAACAAGATGTTTGAAATGAGGATTCAAGTTTTGAACTGACGTCTCTTCATCGCTTCGGTTATGTGTAGCCTACCAACTGTACGAGTGAACGCACATGGCTTGTAATTGGTAATTAGTTAAGGACATAAAAGAGTATGTCTATGTTACTTGGGCCTAAAGTTTAATTTATTTTAATTCAAATTCTTTAAGTTGACCAACTGGGGTATGTAGGGTCCAAGGGCTTTTAGATTCCCTAACTTTTTGCCATTGCCGAACAGCCTCAGGTTACCACTGCGGACTTTATATTTCCGATGACCGGAATAGAATAAGCCTACAAGGATGAAAGCAACAATATTGTTGAACAGTGTGTGTTGCGGAAGAAACAGCAAATAGGAAGTAGTAATAAGCGATCAAACCTTATCTAGTTTATAAATGTAGGCCTACCTAGTTTAGTATAGTCCTGACAAAATAAAAAAACATAGGCGTAAAACACGCAGAATTGTGTAAGACAGTTGAAGAGAAGCAGAAGAACAAAGAGGTTGGGAATTTGGTCTCTGAGCCCAACAACAATTATACGGAGATAGGTTACTAAAAGCATCTTGAGTTCCGTTAGAACAAAATCATTATCTAGCCTAGTGACAAAATAAAAATAATAGAGAGAGTAATGAATAACTAAAGAAACAAGCCATAAAAAATATTATTATTTACAATGATTCGTACAAATAAAATATATCTCTATCCATGAAAACGGCAGAATAAGAAGCCTAAACGTCAAGCAAATCAAAGTTGTTCGAACAAATGTATTAATAAAGAAAAATTTAATACAATGTGGTTTGGAAAGAGCAGGTTTTAATGGAGTGATTTAGGCAAAATCTATTACAGTAAAAGTCATTACAACTAACTATGAAATTACCGTTTCATACCGAAAAATTTTGGTGGCCTCGTCCAAATTCCTATGTTCGTAATGTTAAACAAGAGTCATTCATTATAACAAAAAGATCATTTTAACAAACTAATGTTTTTGGCCATGACAATAATTAGATGAGGGAGCACAGCGACGGAGTCCTGCGTTTGACTGTATATAATAACCACGTACCCTGCAGTTAATGACCATTCAAATCCAGTAAATAGGCCTACGTACACAAGATTTTAATTTTTAAGCCATGTAGGCATGAGGCAAGCGGCCATCACAAACTAAACTAAGTAAGTACGTCTCCATCATTGGCAACAACATTGGTCAATGATTGTTTGGATGTAACTTGGCAAATGTATTTGTTAGATTAGCTTGTAAAAGAATAAGTCAACATTTTGTGGTATAGTCTATGCAGGGAATGAAACAGTGCTCACTAGATTTTTGAAAAGAACAGCCGTGAATAGACTCGATATTGGTCAGCTATTACCTAGACCAGGGGTGCCCAACGTACGGCCCGCGGGCCGCATGCGGCCCGCCAAGCCATTTGGTCCGGCCCACCCCCTCATACACGGATCCGCGAAAAAAAATTGATAAAAACTACAGCGAAAACGATCATAGTACTTCCTGTGAGTCCTACAATAATATGAGATTGAGTGTAAAAAGGTAGTTTAAGTCGAGGAGGGAATGTCCTTATTGTTTTCTTTAGCGACATCCGACCTAACTGGCTAGCCTCCGGGTCAACCATGTGATGCTTGGGCCCCGAAGGGGGTGAAGTGTACTGACCAAGGCAAGCAATGCAAAGGTTGTCCATCATTTTGATGCTTGGGCCCGAAGGGGGTGAAGTGTACTGACCTAACTGGCTAGCCTCCGGGTCAAAACCCTGTGATGCTTGGGCCCCGAAGGGGGTGAAGTGTACTGACCAAGGCAAGCAATGCAAAGGTTGTCCGTGAAGTGTACTGACCAAGGCAAGCAATGCAAAGGTTGTCCATCATGTGATGCTTGGGCCCCGAAGGGGGTGAAGTGTACTGACCTAACTGGCTAGCCTCCGGGTCAACCATGTGATGCTTGGGCCCCGAAGGGGTGAAGTGTACTGACCTAACTGGCTAGCCTCCGGGTCAACCATGTGATGCTTGGGCCCCGAAGGGGGTGAAGTGTACTGACCAAGGCAAGCAATGCAAAGGTTGTCCGTGAAGTGTACTGACCAAGGCAAGCAATGCAAAGGTTTGTCCGTGAAGTGTACTGACCAAGGCAAGCAATGCAAAGGTTGTCCATCATGTTAGTCATGTTCTTGGTCGCATTCGTGATTCGCCATTTGTTATCCTTTGAAAGTTTCAAGAATGTGTTTGTGGCTCGTTGGTCTTGTGGTTAGCGTATCTGCTTCCAATGCAGAAGTTTCAGGGTTCGATTCCCGCTGGACTTCAGTCCATCAGTTCTTGTCTTAGGAGTTTGTAAACGGTGACTTTGGAGCCGTCCTAGCAACGAAGCACATAATAATTTCAGAGTTGTTCTGAATCGGCCTTGTTGATTCTGGCGTTGATTCGCGGGTGTTTGCACTGTCCATACCACTGATTGCTATATTTCCTATTAAAAATATCGATCTTTGGTTGGTTATCTCTCACTCGTCGATTGCGTCGGGGCCTACAGGGTTGGCTTGGTCGCTTTGATTTGAAGTCCTCCACTGAAAATCAGTTATATATAACTGAGTGGATAGTCTCTAAATACAATTTATTTATTTTTTAATTTAAGGTTCAAACATGTATTTTGTATTTATATTAAATGAGGTTCAGTCAGTAAAGCAAACCTGGCAACAGCGATGCGGTGGGTCCAACTGACGAGCGCCGCACAAAGAGAGGGTATGACACTTAACTCTATTGCCTGTCAATCGCTTCTTTGAACCCAAATATCTTTTCAGAATGCCGGTGCTGTTGTATTCCCTGCATAGACTATATTCATAACATTTGAAAAGTTATTTTTAGGCAGTGGTGCATTGTTAATGTAGCTCAGTTTATTTATAGTAAATGTAATGGCAAGTAGGGCCTACGCATGACAAAGTTGAATATTTATTTCAAAAACAGTAGGCTAGCTACCAGTAGGCCTACCTAGATAAGCCTAATCAAATTTAATGATACTAAAATTTGTAACAATATAGCCTACCCGCCTGGCAGCCTTTTACTGCAAATCTAGGGCTCCGTAGTGAAATGTAAGTGTAAGAGATGGGTGCATTACAACAGCAGAGTTAAGCGGCAAACTAAGGAACACGATAGACCGAATCCTAGAACACGACGGACCCCAGGGAAATTGCAATCGTCTATAAAAGGAGGAATACAGCAAGTTCCTGAAATGCGGAAACTCACATAGAGTTAAATTTGGCACCTTTGCAAAAGTATTCAAAAAGTCTCGATACAAATCCACTCATAGAAATCCAGTCGTAGTTTATTTCTTTAGTTTTCCAGTTTAATATAATATATTAGGCTTTATAGTTTATACATGTCGCGTGGACGCGGCCGTCTGGGGTTATTGGTACTTGAGCTCCTTGCCGACGGAATACGACACGATCTTATTCCAGTCGATCTTGGCTCTCGTGACCGGGAGTTGCCTCCGGAGCGCCTTGAAGGTCGTGTCCGACATCGTCTGGTAGTTGTCGGATATCGCCGTCTGGTATTCGTTCTCCGAGGACTCGACGAGCTTCATCAGCTCCTTGGCGAGCTCGGCGGGGGAGGACGCGGGGAAGCCGTCCTTCACCTGAGACGGACAACGAAACACAGGTTACACACACTTCACGTGTACGGTGTCGGTGAAGGAGCTAGGATGGGAGAAGCTCGAGGATAGGAGAAGACTGGATGAATAAACTGAGTAAATGTTGGGCTGGGCAAAAAAAAGATATTTCGATAGGCCTACAATATTGATAAGTGGGAATATTTTTGATATCAATATTTGGCCTCATATTAGAAGCCAAGAAATCAGGACAAAAGTTGGAGTTGAGAAGCTATTATTCAAAATTGAACGAGAAAGGTTGAGATGGTATGGACATGTCAGAAGGATGGGAGAAGAAAGAATTCCAAGGACAGAATTTGAAAGTGGGGACAAAGTTAAAAGACGAGTCGGTAGACCAAGAGAGAAGTGGAAAGATCAAATAAGAAATGATAATATACAGGAAAGAGGTGAGAAGTGGGAAGAAGGCGAAGCAAGGAAACTGTGGGAAGACAGAAGTGGATGGCGTGAGCTGGTGGGAAGAAGTGCGAGTGAACCTGAAGAGGACATGACAGGCCTGGCAAGCCGGTGTTAACAAATCATAAAAGGCCCTACAAAATTGGTGGCTATAGCCACCCCCTGACCTAACTCAAGTTGGAAACAGAAGTCAGAAATATATATATATATATATATATATTGAAATATAGGCCTAGGTAGGCGTAGGCCTAGGCCTACACAAAAATGCTAAATTTTGTAATTTTGGTGGAGGTGCCAGGAAGGTAGCCCTAGAACAAATAAAATTAATCCTGGTTGCTATATTATTTGGTGGAGGTGCCGGATCATAAAACGCGATTGTGAGATTGTTAAAATCGTTGTGTTTTTGGTGATACCTTATCAACCCTATTTGGACACAAATGATTAAAAATAGGTCCTTTTTTTTTTACATGTTTTAGGCCTACATGCCTGCAGCAACGTTTTGATATATCGATATCATATCAATTCTTTTTGTGTAATATCGATAATTGAATGACATTTCATATCCCAGCGCTAGTAAAATGTAGGCCTAAAGGGCGATTAGAGCACAGGAGGAATGGGGGAAGATGAATAGCCATCTAAGGAGGGCCAACCATGTAGGCCTATTCAGAGGTGAACAAAATGTGGAAATATGAGAGGGGAACATGGGCAACTGATGTGGGTAGAAACTCATTCCTGGCCAGGACGGTGGTGGCGTGGTATGGCCTAACAGGTGGGGTAGTGGGAGAAAAGAATCTCAAGGATTCAAAAACATTCTAAAGCTACCGTCACGTAGGTTTGTGAAGGAAAAGATGAAGCTATGCTCCAACGAGGAGGTTTGATAGGCATTATGGGCAAACTGCAAGGGCACTGTGTAGACTCTACTAAGCAAAGGACATGGTTGATGGGAAGATGACGTAGGAAAAGGAGTAAATAGCTAGGAGGAAGAGGAGAGGAGAGACTCAGGAAGAGAAAATCCACATATATGTTTTAGGAAGAAGGAAAATGAAGAAAGGAAAAGAAAAAAATTGGGAGAGAAAGGAAAGAAAAATCGGAGTGTAGGCCTATATTCGTACGTTAGTTGTTAGGGTACCAACACTGGACGTAAAACTTTGCTGTGTTAATCGTACGTTGGGAGCAGCCAATTGCCCCGCTCTCTCTATTTTTGGCGAAACTCCTTTTCGGTTGAAACAGGTCTTTATTTAACATATATAATCGTTGAAGGTTTTGTATTTTTTTAATGTCAAATTGTGTAGGGCTATTTTGGAGTATTTTAGTGAAAGAAATTTTGATTTTTTTTTGTTCCCAACGTAGGCCCTACACTATTTGTATGCCTAGGCTAGGCTACATGCTACATTGTTGATGTATGATGAATAATAAAATGAAATGATAGGCCTACATTGAGAACTCGATCAATAGCAAGCATCCAACGTATGAATTAATTCGTAATTTTGTACGTCCAATGTATCAATATGGGGAAGAAAAATCTGCAACCGACTTATAGTCAATATAGCAGAAGAAGCCCAACAGAAAAAACACTTGCCTCTTTGGAACTGACAAGTTGAACATTCCCGTCCTCGTAGTAATGGACTTGGACTTTCAAGACGCCCTTGATATCCGCTACGCCTCCACTAATCTGGACATTCCACGTCGACCTCCATCGTCCGTTCCAGTAGTTGTTTGGCTGGAACTGGTGGTGTTCGATGCACGCAGTCAGATTGATGGTCGACCCCTGGGACTTGCCGAACACGGAACACACTCCGTTCTTGTAGTGGCTCAACGTGTGCGCGGTGAGCTCCGCCTCCAACGCCAGGCGCCATTGCTCTGTAGTTGGATCCGGGGTCCACGCCTGGAACGTTAACGTGTTGATTCACCGATACTACGCTTAGGTCTACAGGGACAGCACAGGATGACCTAAATAGAGGTTTAGGACCTTAAAGAGATCCAATCTAAGCCTAGGAACTAAAATGGTTTAGCTTTTACCTAGGCCTAAGGCTTAAGCACTTCAGCTTAACTCTGAAGGAACGGCTCTAGGCCTAGGCCTAGCCTACTAAAGATTCAAAGGAAGTTTGGGTGTGGAAGGGCCTAGGCACAGTCTAGGCTAGGCCCACCTAGGCCCCTAGTGGGAGTGGTCCTAGGGTTAGGCCAGAGCAAACCAACCTCAAAATATGTAAATAAATAGATTGTCGCATTACCTGATAATCAGATGCTTCTTTTTTCAAGTGATCATACTTGAAGCTTTGCTTAGAACGATCATCAAAGAATCTGTTCCCACCCAAATCGTTATGCTCCGTGATCAAACTCTTTTGATCGGAATTTTCAACTTTCACAGGGGTTAGCTGATCCTTGTTGTACTGCGAAAATGCACTTGAAGCACCTTCTTTTAACAAGTTATCATTATTCAATAGCACTCTCACATCGTTAAACACTTCATTAAATTCACCTGGAGGTGAATGGAGAATGAAATTAGTAACAATTCTCACTTTTTCGTGGTCTGTTATGGGTTCATCACTGTCAGCCGCCATCTTGACAATCTGTTTTTAGGAAGACATAAATTTACGTAAATGGATCCAGCCAATCAGAATCGAGTTTCATCAAGTGCGTTCAGAAAGGCATGAGTGACAAGAGTCAGTAACGCAGTTCGCCACACATTTATCGTAAGAAACCGAAGCCCCACCCACATATTTTTTACTTTTTTTAAAACAATTTTTATTTGAAGTAATAATCCATAAAATAAGCTCAAAGTATTTTACAAAGTACTTAAATTTTAAAGAGATAGAAATATATTTGTAAAAATTAGCATTGATTTGCAATTGAGAGTTAAATTTTTGATTTTGTAAAAGTAACTGTTGTGGCTCCGCCCTCACGATCAGTGTGTGCTAGACTGACACACGGGGACGCACGTTTTTGGACTTCGGTTTCCCTCCTTTTGTCTTGTCTCTGACTTTCCTTGCGTCAGAATCGGAAATTTTGCAGTTCTTTCTCGTTTACGACAAGAATGGATACACAAGAGGTAATAGATTTTCAGGTTTAATATAATTTTTAATTAATTAAAAAAAAAGATATTTACGGCCATCGGTGGGGCCTAGGGCTAGGCCCCAGGTAGGCCTACTAGGCCTTAGGCCTACTCTTTCAGTTGGTATGGACAGTTTTTTTTATGTGTAGCCCCTAGGGGCCTACCTACAAAACCTTTAACGTCGCTATTTTAAATCTTAAGTACCTACTGATCAAAAACTGTCCATACCAACCGAAAGAGTTCCGGCCTGGGCCCTAGTCTACAACTAGGGCCTAGGCTAGGCCTAGGTAGGCCTACAAGGTGTTGAAAGCATGGTCTTGTGTGAAGGTATAGGCCTAGGGCCTAGACTACAGGGTATCTTGACTCTTGAGAGAAGGAATGAATGGGTGCAAATGGTGAACGATATACAGGGTGTGAAGCTGGAGCTTGAGTGCCTGAGAAGTGTAGGCCTACAGCGCGTGTCGTAGACTCGGACACCGTATGACTCAGTTTTCGCCGGCATCCGTGAGAAACGCATCTCCCGAATAAGCTTACGCCTTATGTTCGTGGGATTGATATCACTTCGCCACCGTCCACCTCAGTTTTCGCCGGCATCCGTGAGAAACGCATCTCCCGAATAAGCTTACGCCTTATGTCAGGGATGATATCACTTCGCCACCGTCCACCTCAGTTTTCGCCGGCATCCGTGAGAAACGCATCTCCCGAATAAGCTTACGCCTTATGTTCGTGGGATTGATATCACTCGCCACCGTCCACCTCAGTTTTCGCCGGCATCCGTGAGAAACGCATCTCCCGAATAAGCTTACGCCTTACGTGCGTGGGATTGATATCACCTCGCCACCGTCCACCTCAGTTTTGGTCTAGTATTAACCTGTGGTGAATCACCTGCATCCCAGTCGACTTGGACTCTTCTGCTTTGGCCAGGGCTTCTGTGGTGTTGGTAGATCTAGGCCCTACCTAGGTCATCACTTATTTCCAAGAGGGGTAGGCCTACCCTTGTCCTAACAGCCCCACTCTGATGTTTAGGTAAGCCAATGCTCTGTCCTACAATTCTTCTAATATCATATTTTGTACATTTCAGATAAAACGGAAATTGGACTCGATGCGGAAGCAACTGCTTCTGAAACAGGAGCAGCTTGAACGGAACAAGTTCAGGAAGAAGGCTCTCGATAAGTTGAAAAATGAAAGTTTACAGTCATCTTGCGATCCAAATGAGAACGACTCTCCGTGTGGAAAGAATTTGCAAGAAAATGACTTGTTAGTGAGATTTCCTCCGCCTCCACCCCGCCTCCTCTCTACACCACATTCCGATTTTGGTAAGGCTGTTGAAGGGTTCGTAAAAAGTTTCCGTCGTTCGAGAAGCGGTAGTGTTAGCTTCGTTGATTCTTCGGTGCAATCTGAAGCCGTCCCTCGTCTTACTGACGAGATCAGTCTGACTCCTGCGCGCACAGGTAACGGACACTTGGAAGTAGCCAGGACGTCTTCGGTGCTGACCGAGCTTAGAATTACACAATCTGCCTCTGTTAACAATAGTGAAAGTGGGTCATGTAATGAACCCGCTCCGTACCAGATTGCCGATACAAAAATAGACTATGAGAATAAGAAAAAACTCGCCGACATAATGTCCGATTCCGGTATAAGTTCGTGTTCTATTTCCACGACTTCGTCGACAAAACCTCGAGTGAACCGTTTGTCTCTTGGCCAAAGACGCCGTACATTGAGCCTAGGAAATCAAAGCAACCTCGTCCGAGGTGATGAGAAAGTTTCTCAACTCAACGCCTTGACCTGTGACTCCGTAGACCTTGAAGAACCACGGCCACACAAGGAAACCGAAAGCCGGTCCACTGGAAGTTTAGATCTCTCTGAATCCCACAGAGACATTGTGGATCAGACTGTACCATCAATAACTCAAACAATTGAAGCTAAAACCGCCGTTAAGGGTCGTTCTGTTAATATGAAAGATGTTTCTATGCATAGTCCTATTGTTAACAACATCCCTAGGCTTCAACACGAACAGAATGCTATTAGTCATGGTCATTCGGGATGTAATACAATAGCCGCCGCTCAAATAAGCAACGTGACTACAAAACACAGTGAAAATATTTCAGCCATTCCACAAACAAACGAGGTATTCATCAACGACACATCGACGAACGTCATACGAAGAAAGGAAAGAGTGAAAGTTTTCGGTGACACTACGACTGGTACTGTACAAGGTGAAAGCCATTCGGCTCAGAAAAATTCTCAAACCTTATCGTCATCTCCAATTCTCTCCTCGAAACCAAAGTCGAAAAATGTTCGCTCGGATCGCGAAGCTACCAAATACAAATCAAGTAAAAAACGTTTGTCTGACGACAGTAAATGCGCTTCAAGTTTAGGTCCCTCATTGGACGGCACTATTACAAAGAGCGCAGGAAACATATCGGTCTTTAAAACGTCACCACTCAAGGAACTTGTAAGTAGGCCTACTGATAACCGTACAACATTAACCGAAGAAGTACCATCTAAGGTACAACAAGACAGGGCAGGCAGTCCAGTCTTGAAATACAAAAGGAAACATAAGATTCACAAGTCAAAGATACCTGACCTGACCACGTCTAAAACTAAAAGTCCACATCATGTTGCGCCTAGGACATCACCTAAATCTGTTGTGTCTTGTAGGTGCGAAGTTAAAACTGGGGGTAACCAATCTAGATTCTAGCTTAAAGATCACTGATGTGGCTAACATTTTCTCTGATGAAATCATTCCAGCGATTGAGAGCGAGGGGAAGGAAAAGATTTCAGTGGTTAAGTGTTCGCCACGTGACAACAACACGACCGAGTCCGAGGTCAAAGGGGACTTGCTTTCTGTGATTGAAGGGACAGAATCAGTTGTACCACCGCTGCAACGTGAATGTCTATTGGTTCCTACTGTAACCAGTAAACCTAGTGTTTGCTCGAATGTTGAACTGTCTCCTAGTATAGTTTCGGGTAACGTTTGCTCGAATGTTGAACTGTCTCCTATTATAGTTTCCGGTAACGTTTGCTCGAATGTTGAACTGTCCCCCAGAGTTACTGGTAAACCTTGTGTTAGGAGAGTCGAATTGTCTTCCGTTGTTTCGAGTGAAGTTTGTTTGAGTGTGGAACTATCGCCTGTCGCTAGGAGTAAGCCGGATGTTTGTACGAGTCCTGAACTGTCTAGCGTTTCTACAATGAAACCTGGTGATCTCCTCAATGTAGACACTGATGAAGTCGTCGTTGAAAATCAATCGTGTCCGCGACTCCAACAGAAAGATGGAAAGGTGTTGCAAGCTAGCTTCGACGCTGGATTCATGACGGTCGTGCAAGAGAGACTCGTCTCGTTCTGGCGACGAGCGGCCAACGACTCGTGGTCGATCGCCGGGTCGTTGTCCCGGAGGCCGTGCGAAGATGGACGTATGCTCGGACGCGACATCATATGCATGACCTTGCTTGGTCTTCTGCACGTCGTGTGTTGCGAACTGTGGGCGTTCTCTTTGCCCGGGAGGTTGGTGGCGGTGATCTACGCACTTGACGAGGCGGGAAACACGATTGGACCTCATTCCATCGAGCTGGATCCCATAGACAGGTAGGCCCGATTGTATTTTATTTGCAGCTGTTGAATTACATTCTTTGATACTGTCGCAAGTACAAGCATCGCACATGCACTCAACACTTGCAGGATAAATATCCATGGTAGGCTACTAGTTTAATTAAGTAGACTAGGTTGCATTTCATCAACAGGTCAAAACTTTGTCTAGTTCTTTTAGCCCTTATAGATCTATTTGTATCTAAGCCTATCTCTACTTGTAATAATTATTCCTTAATTCACCTTGATAGGCCTAGCGATAAAGGCCTAAACTTCTTTAAAACGTTTAGTAGATAGCTAGCTGTTGGTTTGCTAAATTATGGGCACATCCCCTGCTCATTATAATTCTAGGAATGTGTGTAGGCCCTAGGACTATGGATAGGCCTAGCCTACTTCAAAGACATTGATTGTTGTCAAGCTAATCCTACCAGAGAGCGGATAAATAAATGTCAAGGCCTAGAAAACATTAAAGGGATCGTTCACCTCTTATGTAAAGGTTTACACAGACATCTATTTATCTAAGTAGACTCCATTTACAACAAATGATTGACCAAAAATAATCGTAGTAACGCTAAATTAATAGTTAAATGTGCAAAGAAATTTCGTTCATCTTCCCCACTTATCAGTCGTGGCAACAGTGCACGAGTAGCGGCCGGCAGAGTGTCGAGTGTCGAGGCGAGCTGCGTCATCTTATTGGGCTATCACTAAGCACGCGACACAAGCTTTGAAGGAGGGTGGGGGATAAGACATTGATACTCGGTTTAAATTAGGCCGAATCAAAAAAACACATGTGCATCTCTCAACCCGGTAGGGTTACCAACTTGGGTCAACTAGAATTCCGGACAAAGCTCCAATTTTAGTGGGCACACAAGGGGTCTGGGGCGAAGCCCCAGCCGGCGGAGGCGAAATTTTTTTGGACCCTTTTAACCTTCAAAACAGCCGGATACGTAATTTAAAGATTCAATGACTTGGATATATTGTTGGATTGGAATCTGGGATCACACACTTTGCAGTGCACTTTTGATGGATCAGGATTATCGCCTCTGTCTTTACTAATCCACGATTTGAATGTTTCATCTTGAAGCCACTCGTCACGAAAGACACAAACTCTCTTCTTCTTTTTGGGAGGCGAATTGCCTACCAGTTCCATTTCACGATGCAACAATCCGACAGAAAACACAGGAAAATCGCTCACTGTACGTTAAGTGCCGACACGTCTGGCCACGGTCGCTAAACAAACGGACTAATACTAAACTGAAATCTCATGTTTCTGCTTGCGCGCCAGTGCTGATTGAGTTACGTTGGCCTTGGCCGGCGGAGTTCAAGTAGCGCCTGCGCCTCGCCAAGTGCGCATACAATACAAAGGGGTTGGGGAGAGGTAGTGGGGCAGGGCAGTCACGAGCACGACTAGCTAGGAGTAGGACTATGGAAAGGCGGCTACATGAAAGAAACTAACTTTTATTCCAAATTACCAAACCAACTGATGTACCAACTTAAGAGAGAAAAAACACTAATTCACTGCAATACTCTAAAATTCAATAAAATGTAGTACAAATATGACTTTTTCACAAATTCCGGACAAAGTGCCGTCCGGAAGGAGGCAATTCCTCTTTCCGGACAAAGGCATCAAAATCAGGACTGTCCGGACGGTTGGCAACCCTACAACCCGGCTGAGATGGATTTGGGGATTTCTGGATTGATTCACATCACATAACATGTACATCTGTTATTCACACAAAGCAAAATACAAATACGCCTATACAATCTTGTAATCTCGTGTATGGAGCACAGCAGTCATGTCACTGTTTACAATAGAATAATCAGGAGAAGGTGAATAACGTACCAATAGGGTGCACTTTCAGTCTTATCTTGAGTCTTGACGATGACTATTTTTGTGTAGGTACTTGAAACGATCATATTTCCTTTAAAACATTTCATTTCATTTATTGTCTTGTCTTGTCTCTACGCTAGGACGGCCATTCCATTCCATTAGCACAATAGTATCGAGTTATTATTACGAAATTATGAAATTCTGTTGTTTCGACAATCGACTTGTTAGATATACGCAATTGTGTCTCCCCCCAACGCCACCCCGGGCTACCAGTCGAAAGATAAATATTTAATGCTGATACACTACTACTTTGTATGTTGTCCAATATGCTAGTGACGGTGATTTTTTATCTATGTTTATGTTTGGAATGGTTCTAATATATTATGTGCCAGCCTGCATCTACTCCAAAAACGATAAGCTATTAATTAGTAAGAGTAAACAAACACTGCCCAAAAACCCACGCGTACTTTTTCACATAGTATTGTATTATATCATACATATTACTCAATACTAGTATATCATACTAGTAATAATGAGGTGAGGTATATGTATACAGTCAGTGTCACTGATATAATATTGTTTATCTTTTTACGGTGCATTATAATAGATACAAGCGTAACACGCGAGACTTATTCGGGAGGTCCCCGGTTCGAATGTTCGATACTTACCAATGGCAACCCTTACATTTACGTTTTTACGAAAACTGACGCTATCCCATAGCTACTTTATTAGCAGTGTTTTTCAAAACAAGTGTTGTTGACCAGTGTTATGTATTGTTAGTGATTGTGAACGCGGGTCTTCCGCTTTGGGTTTAGTAGAACAGACTATTTCGACAGATTAACCGGGACCTGCCTCGCGCTTTACACATCGCTAGTGGATGTGCCTTGTTGCAACACATCGCCAGCTCAAGAACAGTGACGTCACTGTTCTTGAACGCGGCGATGAATTTAAAGACCCCTATTGACGTAGGTCGGGAAATATACACAAACTACTTAGTGTTTATGTTTCTATTTGATATTAAGACTAACTTGTTAAAGAGGTGAACGGACACTTTAATAGGTATATCTCTCGGATGTGGGCCTAGACGCAATGTTCTAGTTTTAATTTTAAATCCACAATTTCCCACTTTTTGCAAACTGATTTACTTTCAACAAAGATATCTTCCTGTAAATGCTCAAACTGTTTACATAATTTTAATTTTATCTGATCATCATAATTTAAATGAAACAAAGTAGGGCATAAGTAAACTTTTATCCTTATAATGATCAAATAATTGGCCAAACCGATAACTCCTTGTTTATTCCGTCTGTTCTTCACCTTGGATCAATAGAAAATGTTCCACCCTCGCAACTCTTTCCGCAGGCGACGCCGGGACGAGTGTTTGTTTGTCGTCACGGAGAGCAACGTCGTGGTCGTGTGTGAAGCCGGCAGCGCTGCAACGTCCACCGAGCGCTTCACACTGACGGAGACTCTAGACCGTGTCTCCTCGCGACTGACCTTCAAGTCGACCGCCGCCCGCGTACACTCGCTTCGGCGCGTGGAAGGTTTGTACTCTCGCCTAGTTCCAGTAATTCTTTAATTCACCCTGGTCAAGTAGGCTTACATTAGCACTGATATTAACTTGGATAGACACTTATGATATTAAATTACTATTCTCTTATTTTCATATGCCCGCATTTTGGCTTGCTAAGCCATCATGCATTTTCTGTTTTTCCAGTATTTTTCTTCGTAGTTCATGCCAAGACACATATATATCTCCCACAAAGACTGCTACTGCTATCGGTGCTTCCTATCCGATGTAGTGCTTTCCAAGCAGATCGTGTTGTGTTTGAAGTACGGTACCTATTTGTTTGTTTGTCTTTTTCCATGATGTTTGACATGTCCAGTAGTTATCTTTGCCATGCTTTGTTTTGCACTCTCTTGGTTGCTGTGCTAAGATGTAATAATAATAATAATAATATAATAATATGCAGGTTTGTTGATTTCTCATTTAGGTTGGTCTTTTGTCTGCAATAGTCTCCGACGCTGTAGGAAGCTTTGCATTTTGTCAGTTTAGTTACCTACGTATTAAATGTTGCAGAGTTACATAGTACACTGCTTTCAATCCAACCTTTTCTATGTTGGTTATTGAAATTGTGTTTTTCTTCGCAGGCTGTGCGTTTGTCGTGGCCGCGTGGACCGATCACCGCCTTCTCTTGTGGAACGCCGAGAGTGGAAGTCAGATCCGTAATCTCCAGCTCTCGCCGCCGAGCCTGCGTAACGTCGACCGGCTGTTGTGGTGCGCCGACGAGCAGGTTAGTTTAGTTTATTTCAGACGTTGTTAATAGTTTTAATTTAGCGTGTAAATGCCCTTTCTCCCGTAATGCTTATGCACAAGATATAGAGGGTGCTGGTGATTTTGAAAATCGTCTATTGACATTATTCATGTCAATCATGTGTTTTCTAGTTATCCAACTCTTGTTCACTCCCATCCATGCCATTTGGCATTTTGTCCCATTCAACCTTGATATGTACATTCAAAAAGATATTTCTTGTCCTATTTGCCAGAAAATATGAAACTAAGTAGTTCTAAAATTTGGTTTAGATTGGAGAAGGGTTGACAGGTTGGGAAAGCATAGAGCCCAGCCTGAAGGGCTGGGGGCTACAAAACTTTTCATCTGCTGATGACAATAACAGCTGATTTAAAGTTGTTGGTTTCCTTAATCCATGACGCGTTTCGTCCTTCTGGGGACTGGGAAATTTGTGTTGAATGGCAACCCTACCTTAAATAGCTGTGCGCTACCGTTAACGGCAGTTGAGTTTCTACCCCCCCTCCCCCCCCCATTTTGTTTTTGTCTGGTACACTACAATATTTGAAACTCGATCCGTCGATATTGAGCCCGACGTAATGTTGACTCGACTTTGTCTTGTTCTCCGTTCAGGGGTTCCTCTTCTCGCTGCTTCAAGTGGGCGACGACGACATCAAACTGTCGGTGACTAATCTGATGACTAGACGCTCCAAAGAGCTGCGGACTTTTCATTCCCCCTTGAAACTCAAGACGTAAGTTAAATTTATTATTTGATTTAAAGTAACGATCTGTTCGCTCGCCTCTAATAACTTGTATTATTTGAATGTTTGGTCAGGCAGAAGAGAAGGCCGTATGGACTTAAGCTTCACCAAGCTTACAATAAAGACTTGTTATTATTATTATTAACTCCGTCCTATTTTTCTCCCTTCTAGAATACAACACGCGTCCTGTGATTCCGGCCTGGTTATCGCAACATTCTCAAACGGCTTTGTCTCTTGGAACCTCCTGACGTCGGTAACCACGGCAACCGAAAGGGGAGGCGACTTGTTTCTCGCGGGCGGACACATGGTTGCCGTGGGAGATTACAGTGTGAGTCTAGTTGATGCGACTACTACATGACGCGTGTTAGTGAGCGGTGAAACTTGTATCGATTGTTAATTGTATTTTGTTAATAATCTTTACGTCATCTCCAACGGTACCGATGAGGGATTTTTTTTATTAAATTTGGTGGTGGTTTTCCACCATTATCTAGGGCATGAAACTGTAGATAGTAAGCTTCCCAGACTCAGTGTTTCTTCCTCATCATCTAACTCCTTCCTCTCCACCAATTTACTCTACTCCCTTCTGTCCTCCCACAGCTTTACTCTTGCCACATGCTCCCACACTTCATCCCGTTTTCCAATGTCTTCTTGAATTAATCTTTCCCATTTCTCTCTTGGCCTTCCTACTTTTCTTTTCCCCTCCTCTGCTGCTTCAAATTCTCGTCTTGGAATCCTCTCCCTGCCCATCCTTTCATATGTCCAAACCATCTTAGACGTTCTCTTCCTAGTTTAAACCTCAATCTCTCCAGTCCCAGTTCTTTTCTGATTACACTTGTCCATCTTGGTAACTCCCTTGACACTTCTTAAGAACTTCATTTCTTCCTCTTCCAGCTGACTCTTCTTTTGTTCCCACTGCCCATCTTACTGCCCCATATAATAATAATTTAAAAAAAATAATTGTAGAGATTTGAAGGAGATCCACATTGCCATACACTCTACACATGCAACATTGGAGTCATTGAGTCATCTCTTAAAGTGCAGAGAGCTTCAAATTGTGGACATTCAAATTCGTGGATGGAATGACGATCAGTACGTACGAGCCTTATGTCTTAAAATTTCTCACAGAGCTGTCTAAACTTAAAAGATGTGAGCAGATTAGGACAATCTAGCCTAAATTGACATCGGATACCTCACTAGAGTGTTCGAGTTGAATAATTCGTGATGCAAACTAGCTGAAAAGCATTTTAAAAATACTCCCCATGTTCAGGATCTATTTATAAATATCTCCCGTATGAACCAAGAAGAAAGAGAAACGGTACTAAATGTTTTGGCTGGATGTTCTCTACAACTTCATTCTCTTAAGATCGAGGTGTTCACCTATGGTGAATCCATGCGTCGTCTGCTTCAGTTGAAGGGACCGAATCTTACGAAACTAATGTTGGAAGGATGTGAAGGTTCGGACACATCGTTCAATGATATTTACACGATTGGCTTAAACTGCCCTAAACTAGAGGTACTTACAATCTCAGAGTAGACATTAAAGTCTCAACGTCGGTATAATAATCCATCTTTCCGGTCTCCGGCTGTGCCTCCTGGAATTTTGATCACTACAACTCCCCCCATGTTCCGTCACCTACAGCGCCTGCAAGTGTCGCCAAGGAAAGGGTGGGATGTTCGTCTTTTGCTTTTGATTGTTGTGCACGCAAAGGGTTTAAAACAGATTAAAGTTAAAGACTTGTATTTCCGTAGATCCAGGGACGTGCTTGCTGGCATTCTTAGTGTTAACCCGTTGACTAAATTAGAATATATAAAATTACAAATGCCGAGCGATACAAACTGGATTACTCTGGTATTTCGAGATTCCAGAGAATGTCTATTGGTTTCCTGTCCAAAGCTCATTAGACCCATTTTGGCAGGCTTTGAAGTGTTGCATGGCAGTTTTTTTAGGAGGTTTTTCCACTTTGGTATCGATATAACCCGCCAACGCATAATGGCTGCACCTCCACTTTGACCAATAAAGTTTTAATTAAACAACATGTTACAGGCTTCGCACGATGGCCGCGCCCCACTTTCAAACTAAACATTTAAAAATATACCCGAGGCATATATTTGCGTAAATACAGTAATTATTGCTGTTGTATTGTTGCCATCAGATAAAGAAGTTTACCAGAGAACTCGATAAGAAGGAGGTAGCGTCTAGCGTGGCGATGAGTTGTCCATATTTCTCTTCAGTATTATCATAGTATTGGGTATTGATAGCAAGGCTATTCCTATTATATAGTATTTGCTTGTTTGGAATAAGCCTTGTATTTTATGTAAAAAAAACAAGTGTGTTAAAGGCCTATTGGCTAGTTAGATTGGGAGAAGGGTTGACAGGTTGAGAAAGCATAGAGAACATAAAGCCTACCCCAGATTAAGGTTACAACTTTAAACTAGCTGACAGTTGTCATCAGCAGGTGAAAAGTTTTTCACCCCCAGCCCTTCAGACTGGGCTTTATGTTCTCTTTGCTTTCCCAACCTGTCAACCTTTCTCCAATCTGTATTTTATGTAATGAGGAATATTGTGTTTTTCTTATTATTGTAACGTAACTGATCTTTGATCCACGTTTACTAGGGTTGCCGTTCGATACGAATTTCAGTATCGATAATCGGACCAGTTAAATCGATTATCGATCGCGATAATCGTTTTAAAAAAAATATCGATCGATAATCGATAATCAAATCAAAATTAGGCCTAAACTTGCTGGTATACCGACGCGGACCGTGGACCTTTTGCGAGTGCATCCTTTTGTTCCTTCTATTTGCTCAGAACAGGGTTTTTCCACGCTATAATAACTACGTCTTTCACGAGCTCCCCCTCCTCCCCACGCGCGTCTGGCCGGCGCGACGAGAGCGAGCTAAGTGGAGTAGACAGACCGCGCTATGCTACCCGGTTTGAGTGTTGTCTTTGTGAAGGTCATTCTTCTTGGAAATTGTGGTTCTGTGAAGTTTCATTTCAGCTTTTGTTGAGATTGTCGTTCATTCATTTACGAGATATTATCAGTTTAACTATTCAATGCTCCGATATTTATTACGTGACGAGATGAATATTGTTAGACATTAGTTTGGAAGACAAAGTAATATTGGTGAGAGAACTGATAAGATAATATTATCGTAGCATTACGGACGTAGCATTACGGAAAGAAGAAAAGCGATTACGAGTTGGCGTGGAATGGGGAGGAATGCATCTCGATAAAATACTTGTTGACCTTGCTTGGCCGTGACGCGCCGAGGTTGTGCCATCAGCGCCTGATCGGCGCGGGAATACAGCCCGCCTGCTGCCCGAGCCGAGCCGACCCGTAACACACACGCGTCATGCTGGTGGCCTATACTGCACAGTGCAGGCGCTTCGTACTTCACGCCTTACGAGTGTTGTAGATCTCGCAGTGGACGCATTTTTCACGGAATAAAGTGATTAATGTCTTGAGTGGTACTATTTTATGAAGTTCTGCAGAGCGGGCGGTAAATTACAAAATTTTGGGCGGGCGAGCTATTCGATTATCGAAATATCGATAATCGATTTTGGAAGACTGAATCGATTATCGATCGTTTCGGGAAATAATCGTATCGATTATCAAACGGCAACCCTAACGTTTTACCTACATGTCAACCCTTCTCCAATCTGTATTTTATGTCATTCATGAGGAATATTGTGTATTTCTTATTATTGTAACGTAACTGATTTTTGATCCACGTTTACACTTGATAACAATAACATGCTAAATGAGTGCATTGTACAGGAAGTATTAAAAATAAAATTTGGTAATTTTGTCATTGATTTTTATTATTATACTTTTGTTTTCCGCCCATGATTTGGTTTGAATCTCTTCTCGCAACTTTCCTGTTTTATATAAAACCTGATTTACAAAGAACAACCATCTAGTTTCCTCATTCCCCGCCTGTCCATGCCCAGTGTTAATTGTTATCCATGTTGGCCACTTAGTGTACACTCTTAAAAGCTCCGTTTTGATTTTAACTGTTTAAATCTGGTTTGATATATATTATTATAGGTTGATTATGGAGTAGAAATCCACTTGTTTGCCAGTTGTGGATGCGTCGTGTATGGGCACTATGGCAACCACCAATCGGAAGCTTTGTAATTATTTTATTAGTAGGGTTAACTGAGATAAGCTTTGACCGCACATTGATGTACTAATTTTTTATTACATATTCAAATTGTATATTAATAATACGGAAGAGCAGACCGAACGCAAATCTTCATTCTTTTGACATCATTCATTCATTGATTGGGCTGTTCTGTGGTGGTGGTGTTTGATGTATTTCCTTACGACAGAACAGCCCTGTTTACAGTCTTGGATACAAAGTAGGATGCTACCGCTACAATGTAAATAAAGTAGCACACTACTGGTTCTGCTACAGATAAAAAGTAGCACGCTTCTCCCCAAGACTGCCGATCAATAAATTTAATTTCTGCAATCGACGGATCGTGAGACACAAAGCTTGAAAACTTACAAACAATAATCTACAGGCTTAACCTGTTTATCAGTTATCCTGTGCCCGCATCTACATTATTTATTTTATTTATTGTTTTAACACATTGAGGCGTTACAGGTTGCTAGAAAAGGTCATAGCCGCATTCACATTTAGTGTCTAGCAACCTACAAATACTAATACTAATACATTGCAATTAAATTAATTTAAATCAAACATATCATTTTTATATATTTGTAAACATATTTATTATGTCATCATAAGTACACCATTGTATAAGCCAAACTGATCACAACAAAGTGCTTCTCCAGCAAACGACAACTAAACAACCTAGGCAGAAGAATACTTAGCTAAAATATCAACACAAGTTATAACCAAAGCATAATAAAACAACCAAAAAGGAATAAAATAATTTGTACAACTTATAATAATAATACAATAATATCTAACACCTGGTTCCAACATGAGTCGGGTCGGAAGAAGAGAACAGTCCGTTCTCAGTGCTTGCTAGCCAGGCTCAGCACATCCTCGCTGTCTTCTAATTCTATGACGGACATTTCAACAAGTTCTCTCCATTTCTTCCTGTCATCCCAGAGGCTTTCTTCGTCAATTTTCTCCCATGGTTTCCCTCAGTGGCGGCTTGAACCCCTGAAAACCCCCGGGGCCAACTTTATAGCATTACAAGTTACAACCACCCACCCACGCATGGGCGCCGCAGGAATTTTGGCAGGGGGGCATACATCACTATCTGTACTTTCGTTGGGCAAGCACAGGGGGTTTGGGGGGCAGAGCCCCCCAACAATAGCGCCGCAGACGAAAATTTTGAAAATCAGGTTTTTAGGATGCGTTTGGTGGGTTTTAGAAAAAAGTAGTGGGCTGAATACAATACCAAAATTATGTAATTTGTGTGCAGTCGATACTCGAAACTAGAAAACCACCAAAAGGAATCTTAAAGGAAACCTTAAAAATAATTTACCCCCTTTTTTTGTCCTTTAGTCAAAAGCTTCAGATTCCCAACAATGAGTTGGGCGGTTATTAGTTTTTTTGATTACTGAGATAATATGACTTTACCCCACCTCACATCTTCCTTTTCGCAAGCCTTTTATTGTGACGATCAAAATTCGCATTATTCTATGGAGTGGTATTCTTTTCAAAACTCAAGACGAACTATTGCAGGTAAAAGACACAATAAGTCTATCTCGCAGAAAATTGCCAACCATTAAATTTAACAAACGTTCATCAGTAAAGAAATCGATTGTACAAGTTTAATCATAAATCCAGACATCAAATAAGGGAAAATTAGCACTTCTGCTGGCTCGTGGCCATGGAGGGGGGGGGGAAAGGGCAACTGCCCCCCTTGTCCTCTCCTGCGGGTGCCCATGCACCCACGTGATGGCGACATATTTTTTGCTATAGTGCCCCAAATTAGGTGGCCTAACACACTTTTTCAGGCGAGCCCTTAAATATGCCGTGGCAAACTAAGCATACCCACCGGCAAGGGCGTCTACAGAAATCTTGTCCGGGACGGGCAAAAATCCCAACTTGTACCTTCGCGGAAAAATTAGGGGCCGCGCCGCAGGCGAATTTTTTTTATCAGGTTTTTAGAGTGCATTTGGTGCGTTTTAGAAAAAAGTAGTGGGCTAAATGCAACATCAAAATAATGTAGTTTTTGTGCAGTCGAACTGACATTACCAGGATATTTCGGCGACGTGTATACCCTTCTCAATTTTTAATATTAATATGTATAAAAATGAAATGAATATTCTAATTCACAACTAAACTATTCTTAAATAATATATGCATATAAATAATAGAGTGGAGTTGATTTACCTGTACATTTATTTTATGTCATCGAAGATAGCAATAGCTGGATAGACTGAAAAGTATTGTCGGACACTTCTTGGTAAGATATAGCTTTTAAAAAAATGACGGACCAGACCGGCCAGTGGCTTAAAACTTATCTCATAGTTTTGGCTTTGTCCTTGATTTGTTATTATAATTAGTAGGTGCCTTACAAATGTTATTTATATTTTTAGGGGTGTTGTAACTTTCTATTTTTAATGTATTTCATTATTTTAATTCATTTTCTTACCACAGCGCTAACACAAATCAGTGTATTACACTTTTTCTTGTGTCTACTTCAGCCTACGCCAGATAGGTTCATACATAAACATAGGTGTGGTTTTCTTGTATTAATTCCCATTACAGTGACACCCTCTTTCGAATTGCCGCGTGTTTTCTTTTATCCTCTCTCATACTTTTTCTCAATAATTTCTTTCTTTGCCCCCCCCCCCACCCCCCCAGGCTACTGGAGCGGCCTCTACCTTGCTCCCGTGGGGTGGGCGCTACTGTCCTGGAAGGTCTTGTCCTTGTGCTCGATTGGGGTTTTTAACAAAAATGTTGGCTCAAGAAACCGAAAAAATAGGACTATCAAATGTTAAAAACTTGGCCAGGGATCTTGGCCCCCTCCCTCCCACCCCCTGCGGACACCCATATCCACCGGGCACCACTGGTAGTAGTGGTTACAGAAAAAAATATTAGATGCTTGGTGGTACCGCCCGTTTGGGTGACTTTGTTCTTTTTCAGTTTATTTGGCACGATGTTTTGAGCGCACATTTTAAAACCATCACAATAATTACATTCCCATCTGACACGAGTATTGGCTTGTTCGGGAAGTTTTCATCATATAGGCCTACTTACTTACGTCCACACAACGACCGTCCACCCCCCACCCCCATCCACCCTGACCTGACCACCCACCCACCTATTTCTCGCGGGGCCATGGCCCCGAATTTGTATGGTCAGGCCGCCACTGGTTTCCCTCTTCTTCTACGCTCAGTTTTATTTGGACCATCCGTCTATCTCTTGGATAGCCGACTAAAATAAATAAAAATAATAAATATATACCTGCAGCATATATTCCCACAAGTATAGTAACGCTTATTTTGTGAGGCTCTACATATTATTATAAAATACCTAGAACATAATCCTGAACATTGTTATTTGTAAACGAGTGTATTATTAAATAGTATCAATAAACAAATAAATTTGTATTTAGAGTCTACCCACTCAGTCATAATTGATTTTCAGTGGGAGACAGTAAATCAAAGCGACCAAGCCAACCCTGTAGGCCCCGGCGCAATCAACGAGCAAGTGATAACCCTCCAAAGATCGATATTTTTATAATAGGAAATATAGCAATCAGTGGTATGGACAGTGTGAACACCCGCGGATCAACGCCAGAATCAACAAGGCCGATTCAGAACAACTTTGAATGTATTATGTGCCTCGTTGCTAGGACGGCTCCAAAGAGAACTGACAGACTTAGGTCCAAATCAGAAGTTAAAAATCTTTTGCCTATAGTGTGAATCGAACCCCGGACCTTCTGCATTGGAAGCAGATACGCTTACCACAAGACCGACGATGCCACACAACTAACCAAGGTCTATATTTTTAACACTAACTTGTGTGAATTTAAGAGACGTCTCCAGTGTCGGACGCCGACACGCTGGGCATTCCCGGAGGCTTCCACCCGTATTGTACGACGTAACTGCGGATTCTATTCTCTTCCTAATGTTGGCATTCTCTTCTTTTAAGATAATCCAGTAAGTGTTCAAAATACAGACCTCGGTTGTTAATAATAATATTTATATATCCGGGTCAAATAGCTTCTGAAAATTAACAATATTTGTAGCATAGATAGCTATGCTAGTCTTTGGTTTAGATTGGAGACTGGTTGACAGATTGGGAAAGCATAGAGAACATAAAAGTCCAGCCGGAAGGGCTGGTGGCAAAAAACTTTTCACCTGCTGATAACAACTGCAGCTAATTTAAAGTTGTTTGTTACCTTAATCCACGACGCGTTTCGTCCTTCTGGGACTCGTCAGGCAGATGGTGGCCACTAAAAATCAGCTAACTCACACAAACAAAACTCACAACACATAACCAAACCTGTGGTAGGGCCACGCAAGAAGTAAATTCTGCATGCATGTTGTCATCATCAGCAAGGTTACTTCAAACACCATTCATACTGAGCCACACCGTCAGCACAACCAGTAAGGGGGCTTCCCTCCCAGCTCTAGTGCTCTGGAGACAAAACATCCATGACTTACCCTGGATTCGAACTAAGATCTGTGGCAACGAGAGAGGCTGCCCTACTAATTGTGACTGGGATTCGAAAACGAAAGGAAACAATACTACAAGTTGCAAGCTATAAGCTGTGCAGGTGAAGAGGGTGTAGGAAAAGACGACTAGGGTCTAACAGGTTCATCACCTGCTAGGGCCCCCCAGCAGGACAAGGAGTCAACCTTGTAAGGAACAAGGAAACATGAACGTGACATTATAAACATTGTTGGCTGACATATTGCCGTGCATGAAGACATTGTAGAAGACGAAACATGATTTTAATGAATATAAAGAATTGAAAGATTGGAAATGCCACTTGTTGACAATAATCTTTGCTGTTAAAGGCATAAAACTAACAGTAATAATGGAGATAAAAACAAGGAAGTGGGAGCTTAAGAGGGAGGGATAGTCGCAAAATTAAAAACAAGCAAAATTACGGTGTTTTAGTGATATCTTGAGAACGCTGCAAAATATCGTAAAACTGTTTGAAGACAGCTGTAGGGTTTTGTGAGAACTATAGCTTGTACAAAAAATATTGTAAAATATTGTAATGTGATTGTAATTAAGTTTTTTATTTGATATTTAATTAATTAAATGCATATCTTAAATATAAACTGCACCTATTATTATATTTAATATTTTTTCTTGCATTATATTGTTCTAACAAAACCACATAGCTGTTTGCAATCAGTTTTTAGATACTTTGCATCGTTCTCGAAATATCACGAAAAAACTATAATTTCAGTGGTTTTAATTTCGCAACTATCCCGCCCTCTTAAGAAACAAACATGGCTGCCAATGTAAAACTCCACCCGTTCAATAACAACATGTTTAATTAGAATTGTTTTTAAAATGACGGTACTGTACCTATAAGATTGAAGCAACAAAGACTTACAATAGTAGTTCACTTTTCGAACGGCAGGTCGGAGACCGTCCCGTACGTAGGTGTAATTGATAATAATACTTAATACAAGCGAGAAATTATAAAAAATACAAAAAGTGGGAGACCCGGGTTCAATACCCAGTCAAAGTTATTTTCTAATTTCTAGATTGTATGAAATAATAATAGTTCAACAATTACAATTTTAATCTATTGGTGTGTTTTAAGAATTATTCCTTCACTTTCCATCCAGCTTAGTCTTGACTTAGGTTTAATAGTTTGAATATCTACACCGTCGACCATAAGTAAATCAAGGCTCGTTACGGAAGATATGATTTACTTATGTTTGATGGTTATCCACATTGCCGTTCTATGGCACAGTATGGCACTTAGTTTCTACCAAGGCTGAGTATTGAGCATGAATCAAAACTATAACATCAAAGACAAATAATAAATGGCACATTGCAATATCAAAACGATTTCAAAATCAACATAAAAAATAGACAAATTAATTATTTGCCCAAACACTGTAAAAATTAAAATAAGCATTGTATTTGCTGTAATTGTGCTTGACGAACTTTACAGTGGAAATAGGCAGACACGGGGAGATACCAACATACATTGGAGTTAAAAATTACTGCATCACAGTGAATTTAAAACATATTTAAAAGACATAATAATAAGCTTGAAAAAATTATTTATGTGATTAATAATAAACCTCTAAACATAGATTAGAAATCGGTTTCGGTGCTCAGCCCTAGTTTCTACGCAACCCAACTCAAACCCAGATGACTCTAGTCTTATTTCGAAGCACAGTTCACTTTATGTGTGAGAGAGTGAGAGAGTCCATTAGTGGTAGAGTCGAGAAACGTGAATCAATAGTGACCCTAATATCATCTTTTATACAGAACATTTACTACTATATACACATAAGTTTTTAAAAAAATACAAAAAAAAGCTTATAATTTTATTCCTAAAACTCCAGTTAATGCTTGATTGCATCTAAGACCTGGGTTCGAGTCCCGGTTGGGGTCTGGGTTTTCTTCTCTGGCTTGAAGCCTCTCTCTCTCTCTCATGTTATCAACATGACTTGCAATGTTACCCGAGGAACCAGCCCCGGGATATCGATGGAAGACATCAACGGTAGCCACTTTCTAATACTCTATTCTTTACATTCAGTAGGGATGACGTCGAGTTGAAGCACACGGAACAGTGTTTTAACTTGAATTGATCGGGTATTATTTTAAAATTGGAATTACCGCGATGCGATTTGTAATGGCATCTTGTTCTACGAGGACAATGACTTACGTACTTGCAGCGGTTGTGCAATTGCAAACTTAACTTGATTATATCATCAAGTAATGGCCACACCCTGATTTTGACCACTTAAGTTTTCAAGAGTTGCAAGTAATGTATATCTATTGAAAACTGGTTTCACATAATGCCCGCACCCCAATTTTAACTTGATAATTTTAATTAAAATACTCAAGGGGCCTAAATTTGCATAAATACAGCAACAGGAAGACTTATGTATTGATACAATAGCAAATTAGGAGTGAATATTAAAATTGGACTAAGTCGAATAAAACCAGGAGGCGGACACTCGCGTACGTCATCCCTACCGAACCAACAACCAAGGAAGAACTAAGACTAAAATATTTTACCACGTACGATTCACAATCTTCTGCGCGTTATCAGTCCACGCATTAGATCTAGACAGCACTCGTCGATCCAACAAGGCCGCGTGAGGCCACAACAGTCGCAACATTTATTTTTCTTGGTGTGTATATATTATATGTATCAATTTTCTCACAATACTCCACATCAACCGAAGTACAGGCGGAGCTACACAGATTAGGATTACACATTAAGAACTCGTAGTCGTAGTTTGTGTTTTGATTTACAATTCAGCGATAGTCTCTCTTTCTTCAAACATATTTTTGAATATTTAGGTCTTGGGAATCCCGTTAAATTAAATCAAAATGGAGACTTATTTGAACTTGTTCAAATTTGTTGCTAAGTAGAAATGAGAGTTGATGATGATGACGAGTCACAAGTAACTAACGTAGGTTTATTATATGTTTGTCCTACCACAATCGTGGTTCATTATTACATCAAAGTGTAACATGCGTTGGGGTGAAATGTGTAATAAATAATCCACATAGAATATTATTTAACATAGGTAATATATTAAATGGGAAGGTAATGAATTATTTAATAATGTAAAATATTATATTGTGAGTATGAGGAAGGTAGAATATTTGTAATTGCACCTGGATGATGCTATTCAACGTGCCTTATGCGGGATTCGAACCCATGTCCTTGTAGAGCCATACCGATACGCTCGGACCACCGCCCTAATCGTATGCGCCACCGCAGACGGGGACAGAAAAGCGATAGTGTTGAACAGTGTAGAAAGTAGTAGACAAACAAACAAACCTCGCGAGTGTACTCATCATAGTTACTACGTACTTAAACCACAAATGACAAGTTCTTAAACATGTAGTACGCAGACTCTCTCAAGCTGTAAGGTCTGTTATGACTATAAGACTAAGGTGGAATGGTTTGGTTAGTGCGAGACGGCCGGGGTAGGGAGCGAGTTTGTAGTTTGAGAGTGGTGAGTTGTTATTTGTTGACGGCGTTGTTGAGCGCTCGGTCAAGATCGTCCGTCAAGTCTTCAACGTCTTCTAGTCCGACCGACAGACGAATCAGGTTGTCGGAGATGCCGAGCTTGATTCGCTCTTCCAACGGAACGGAGGCGTGCGTCATAAGAGACCTGAAACAAGACAAGAGTTGTGAGTTAGCTATTTACTACGGACTTTTAAAACACACAACATCAAATAGTAAAAATAATATTAATAATAAATAATAATAATAATTAGTAATAAATACTATAATATTGGAGAAGGGTTGACAGGTTGTGAAAGCAAAGAGAACATAAATCCCAGCCTGAAGGACTGGGGGCGACAAAACTTTTCACCTGCTGATGACAACGGATGCATTAAACATACTAAAATATGTTTAAAATTTCAATAAAAATCTATTATTCCCAGAATTTCTCTAATGTCCGTGTTTCTATCAATACATATTTTTGGGAACTATTTGCATAATTAGATAAACCCTAATAGCTTTAATAATTTTACTTTGAATTTTACTTGACATTATTGTTTGAGTGTGTGTATGTGTGTGTGTCCCAAGGCTACGGCTTTGGCTGTAGAGACCGATTCAAGGTTTATTATTAAAACACCAGGACTTGTTAACCGGAGAATGATAATTACACTGATTTTCTGAACAAAACACGGTTAAACTAACAATGCACAGCACTCGCCCACTGCGTAATATTTCCGTGACATCCATCACCTCGAGGTAACTAACCTCGCATCCGAGGAAGATGATGGATGTCGCCAATATATTATGCAGCGGGTGAGTGCTGTGCATTGTTATTTTAACCGTGTTTTGTTCAGAAAATCAGTGTAATTCAAGGTTTATTATTATATGCAGACATGAGAAAACATCAAGTTGTTGAAATAAGGTATAAAATCTCTTACGGAAGCTCTGCGAGCGACTCGAAGCCCCCCAGACTCTCGGCGAGTGTGAAGATCTTGAGTTCGCTGAAGAACGCTCGGACTTCCTTCAACCCTCCCTTCAGATAGAAGCTGAGCATCCCCGAGTGACCGTAGCACTGTCGCTTGGCAATGGCGTGTTGGGGGTGCGAGGGCAGGCCTGCAAAAACACAGAGATGTTACTATCAACAAATACTGCAGTGGTATCATCCAAACAATAATTATGTGTATACTTTCCTGGGTAAAGTCCATGCATTTTGTACAATAGGGAGGCCCCCCAAAAGTTGCTGAAATTTGTTCCATTCTTAGTGCGTGAATGGAGCATTTTAACCAGTTTTAGTTTTTTTTATAACATTTTGTTAATGGTGATCAATATACCAATATCAAAATTTAAAATTCACATAAAAACACAACTATCATCAAATGTAATGTATAATTCAAAAGTCTAGGTACGTGTAACGCGCCTGTACGTACCCGGGTGTATGACCTTCTCTACGCGAGGATGTTTCTCTAGGAACCTTGCAACCTGCAGCCCGCTACTCATGTGCTGCCTCATGCGCACGGCCAGCGTCTTCAGACTGCGATTCACCATGTAACAGTCGAAGGGCGACGGCACGATCCCAAGAGCTGTAGGAGAGATGCGAGCAGTTGTAGGGAGTACAGCATTTTATTTTGCATCTGTTTTATTCTTTATTCATTCATTTCACTTGACGTGTATGGCACAGATGTTACTTCTCCGTAGAGAGAGTGTGAAATAGTCTTAAAAAGTACTGAAGATACAAAATAAATACAAAAAACAACTAACAACTAGGCCTATATTCAAAACAATATAGAAGAAACATAAAATCAATTTAAATAAAAATCAATAAAAATAAAAATCCAAATATCGTGGGCTGATTGCGAAAACTCACTAACTCCATTTTTCAAGTTATGAGATAAATGAGTTTGAAGTTATTAGGTTCAGTATAAAATCAGGGATTTGAACATGATTTCACTTAAAAACATGTAATTTATGATTTTAAATAATTATGTTGTACCATAATTAAAATACAATTAAATTGTGAAAAATTGTTTTAAATCAAAGCTTCTAATTAAGGAAATGCCACTTTATTAATTTTTGCATTTAATTTTTGCAAAGTTAAAATTCACGTTGTGGAAATGTAAACACAAGATTTAATTTATAAATTACAGAACACATTCCAATTCACATTTACTTATGGTTTCTAGCAACAACTTTACATGCCTAATGGAGTTAGTGACGTTTCGCTCTCGGAAGGAGTCCTATGTTATAACTAAGGCGAAAACTCATTAACTCCCACTTATACACTTTTCTGCCCAAATAATTCCTGACATGGAGCTAGTGAAAGTCACTACCTCTTGTTGCTCGTAATAATATTCCCTTTAGGAGTTAGTGAGTTGTCGCAGCAGAAATAGCGATTTTTTCTGAAGAAAATGTATATACTGGTTTATTTTCGTCAATTTTGGAGTTAGTGAGTTTTTGCAATCAGCACACAATATTGACTTGGGTGTATACAATGAATAGAAAACCACTTTACAACACCATTGCCGCAATGTAAACCAATCCAAAGTAAACCATTTCAATTTTATTAAGGTACAAAGTTGTACAAACAACTAACAGAAAACTGTTGATGCATTCAGAAACAAGTCCTTATTGTAGTAGAATGATAAAATTAAGTCATGTCCCTATTAAAGGTGAGGTTATATTATACAGCCAAGCATTCAGAGTGGCCCGACAGGGTTTCTGTAATTCACTCGCGGAGAGGAGAGTAGGTCTTTTACAAGTTGTCAATACATTACTGCTCAATGCCCACACCACACATACATTTCTGTACATACTAATACAGGAAATGAAAAGGGGAAAAGTACAGGAAAATACTACAACAGAATCACAATGTCAATTCATTCATTCAAGATTCAGTTTTTACCCCAAGGTCAAAAAAACATTCCACGGATCCATGCATTAAAATGTGTGGTAATAGTAGGCTACCTATACAATCTAACTAAACTTTACTTAATTAACACAACTTAAACAGTATTTACTTCATGAAACAATTGTTTTTTAACAAATCATTATTCATTAGTCATTACTCATTATTAGCAGTAATTTTAGTATGGAAAATGTTGGTCTACTGCAAGTGGTAATACTGTGGACACTTATTATTAAACTGTAAGATGGCATTAAAGTACCACAACTTTTCATACAAAGACACATTATTGAACAAAAGAAGCAACCCTTGTAGTCAATTTAACGCCTATTAAGTCAGGAAATGAACGCTTCTAAACTATTTTACGATGTTGCCAAATCGCCAAACTGCTTTCAGTCAGTTACTTACAATAGCTTAACAATAACAGGTATAGGTATTGGCAACTGTGTAAGAGGCGGTGGGTGGAGTGGGACCCCTGGAGATTGACATCATCGTTTTTTCCGCTTGGTTGATTTGGAGAAATGGGACTTTAATTCTGTCTTACACTGAACTATGAATATTCATTTCCAATATGAAGGAACACAAGGTGAACATTAAACTGTTGAAGAATGAAGAGAATCAGAGAGAGCTTGGATGTAATTTCATAGCAATATCAATAGGTTAACGTCTTAGTAGTGTAATCCTTCACAACTTGAACGAGACCGAGGTTATCACGATGTTTGAGCCTCGTAATAGTCTGACCTGCGTGTACAAGTCACTCGCGCCTAGTTGTAACTTCACACTGCTGTGAAGACAGACACTTACGTGTAACAACGAGCACATGCGGGGTGAATTAAGACTAGCCAACCAACGTACAGTTCTGTAGGAAGCGCAATCTCTCGTGCAACGAATCATCGTTGGTCGTCGCCGCCCCCATTATCACGTCCGAGTGTCCGTTCATGTACTTTGTGAGCGAGTACATTACGATGTCGGCACCCAGGGACAGAGGGCGCTGAAAGAAGACGTCAGCGTGTCAGTCAGCGAGACCACATGGCTTCTGGGTATAGCTACAGTTGTAGTTTACTAGGCAATTAATACTACGTCAACATGAGTTACATATTATCATGTGTGTCAGGTGACACATACCTGGACTGGACCTATGAATATCAAACTTATAAAACCTTCAGTTTGAAACAGACTTTTGAAGAAGAGTCAAAATATCACAATTAAATATTGGTAAGAGCAGCATAATGTCCAAAAAACACTTATTTAAAGAATAAGTACCTGTTCTACTAGTTTCTTTTATATAAAATAACAATGACAATAATTTCCAGCACTCACAGAAACTAATACAAATATTAAGAGAAAATAATACTGATAGAACTATACAAATTACCGTAATTTACTACATTGCAACTTGCAAGCAGACACGGACACCGAATACAAGTCGACCCTTATTAAAAGTTCATCTAACAAAAAAGTGTAGCATTTAAATACTCATAAGTTTCCCATCGATTCAAAGCCGGGGTGCGACTTTGAACTACAAAAATGTGTCAAAAAAGGTAGGTTTGCAATCAGGTAAATATGGTATACACTGTATATTATGCATCTCTGAATAAATATCTACATATCTAAATACCCTAAATTGTATAAATAACGGACATATTAAAGTAACTTCCCATTTATATTTTTAATAGACATTTTAAAGTTATATCTAGGGATGCACATCAATACTTTTTTCATTATCGATTATCAAAATGGTTATGTCATTATCGAATCAATATTATCGATATCACCAATAAAGCCTGTTCCGACCTATAAGTGGAACCTCAAGTGTGGCAAGTGTAAGTCAAAACAATACATTGGCGTTCCGTTTGCTCCCTTGCTGTCTTCGATATCATGTGTTAGGCTACCGTTATCGACTGATAGGATAGCTCATTTCCAAACATAAATCTCGAGTGCGACACCATCAGCATAGCCAGAGCATGGCACAATGTGAGATTTCCTCCGTCTTTAGAGTTGGGTTCGTGCCACTATTGACGAATTATTTGTTATTTCGATAATTGATTATCGAAATTATATCCATTATTGATTATCGATTATCGTGTGCATCCCTAGTTATATCAACTTCATAATGTTTGTACTTCTTGCCGCCCCTCGTACCTGGAAGTAGGACGTGAGGAAGGTGTTGTCGACGACGACTATGATGTCCTTGTTCTGAGCGTGGACAACGTCAGCGATGGCCTTGATGTCCATCACCCTGAGCAGGGGGTTCGTCGGCGTCTCCATCCAGACCATCTTGGTGTTGTTGCGGAGGTGTTTCTTCACGCTGGACACGTCCGTCATGTCAACGAAGGTGGTGACTACGTTGAGCCGCGCGGCCACCTGAGAAGGGGCACGACAACATTAGTTCGTTAGCTATTTCACCCGGAATTATAATGTTTATTGAGTGTTTCTTTAAACTCACTTACCAAAGTCACTGGTTTTCCCCCGAGTACAGGGCAAATAAACACAATAATGTTTTATTCTAAGTGTGGAAAATGTCTATCGGCAAGTTAGATTGGAGAAGGGTTGATACATCAACCTGTCAACCCTTCTTCAGTGTCACAAGTTACAATAATGTTTAACAAACAAAATAAGAAGTACGTACTAATGTGGTTAGGAAGGAAGTGGAAGTAGAGAGCCAAAAGATCAAGATGGGGCAGGATCGATTGCAATGGATATGGACACATGAGAAGAATGGAGAAGAATAGAATCCCATACAACAGCAGTGGGAAGACTCATGAGAGTAGACCCGGTGGAAGCTACGAGGCAGATGGAGGGCAAGTAAGGTTGAGTGGGATCTTTAAAAAAATTCCAAATTCGGGGAGTGAGCTTTCCCGCTGACCCCCGGGATTACTTTACTTCATACTTAGTGATTGATCTAAGAATTAACATATTCTTAATCGGCTACTGTTGGGAAGTATCGGTTCGTTCCGCCATACAGATCGTCTACGGCCAGGATGTGGTCGCCGGCGTCGAGGAGGTTCGTCAGGACGGTGGTCGCTCCCAGCCCCGAGCTGAACGTTATTCCGTGTTTGGCCTCGTCCAGCGAAGCCAGGCACGTCTCTAAGACGTTCCTCGTAGGGTTGCCGGAACGTCCGTACTCAAAGCCCTGTAACACAGAGCGAGCGAGCTCATTACATTAAGTTAAATAAGTAATTCTTAGACATTACACTGTTCTTTAACAAACTGAAAAAGACTTTGGAAGAAAGGTCAAAATATCACAATAAAATTTTGTAAAATAACAGTAAAATGTCCTAAAAACACTTATTTAAAGAATTAATACCTATTCTACTAGTTTCTTTTATACTCATTACAATTAGTTAGTTTCATTGTAATTGACCTGTCCCATGAGGGGACAGGTCGGCCAGTGTAGAGTTATGGACATGCCACATTTGTCAGTTAGCCAACAGCTATTCGCTCGGCCAAGAAGCATCCGACGTATACAAAACCTTGCAAAATTGTCAATAAAGCATACATGGACAGCCATACAGTCATAGATTTTACAAATTTTGTCTTAATCAACCACAAAAAAACACAAACATAGTCAATTTTGAACTTATTAACAAAATCAAAATTTGCGTAAATAATTTATTTTTTATAAATTATTTAAACAAAATTTAGAAATGTGTTACTGTAGAGCCCTATATTTCCATTTTCGTGACATATGTTCAAAATTTCAACCACCTCTGGTGTCAGTCAGCCGAGCGAACAACAATTTGCCTAAAACCCATGTCCTATAGTATAGGCCTGCTCTCTTAACACTTTGTGGATACAACTCTCCATTTTTGATGAACAACGATCCAGAAATCAGCAGCTTTTTCCATCATCAGATTAAAACACAAAAAAATAAGAAAAAACATGTTCATTTAACGGAGCAATCCCATCTTGAAAATACATTAATCATTAGTTTTGAGACATTAAGCAAAAAAATAAAAAATAAATCAGACAAAAATTATGCCGTACTGGAATACTGTCTTGGCCAGGCCTTCTTTTGTTTTAGCACGTAGCTATTTACACTTAAGAATTACCTCGTACGTACTGCGTTAACTTTATCCCACACACATATTTCACACCAGGTCAATGCCGGGTGTTCGACCTGATGATAATAATTATGATGATTTAATCTATGCCAGGACAATAACTTGCGAGAAATCCGCATTGCTAATTAACCACCCACACCGCGGCATATGCAAATCTTACAAACCAACTGAAAAACTGTCAACAATAGAGCTATGAATGAAATTATACATTCAAATGGCAAAGACCTTTGTTGTAAAAATTATCTTAAAAACGTGTTATACTTTTGTAAGCAATAGTGGATTGTGCTATTAAAGGGGCATTCACCCTCTAAACTTAAAAAATGTATTTCATTCAGGCTAACTAGTTAGGGCCCTATGAATTTAGAAATTAAGAGAAAAACAGTTGGGTCCACCATGATGACCTTCCCAAAAAATGTCAAACTTGGTATTTTTAGAGCTAGGTCCCAACTGCAAAAATCTCCCATAAGAAATAACACAGGGACGATCTTTATGCCCCGCGACCTTGGAGGATTTTGATCTAAAAATATATTTTCCATTATTGACATACCGGTACTCGACTGACTTTTTTGTAAATCCTCTTTTTTTGGGGAATTTGGGCAAGTGGTTCGGTCAAAATATGCCGATTAGTGATAACCAAGTAGGGGTGTTATTTTGGAATGCATGCACGATGTTATAAATGGCCATTTTAGATTGGTTAGATGCTCCAGTATCTATGTGGAACAAAAAAGAAGAAGGTGCAAGCCGATTTAAGAAATTTCCCAAAACACCAACTTTTACACTTTCATGATCAAAAATATTGAAAAATTTGTTTAAAATCATAGTCACAAGATATAATTTTTCAAATAGTCATTTTAGTGTAGTATTATGCTATAGATTATGCGGTAAAAAATAATTTTTTGGGGTATTTGCATTGGTTTAGGTTATGCGAACAAACAATACCTACTATTATACCTACTATTGGAATATGCCTGTTTGGTATGGGACCCACATACAAAGTCTCATATCCAAAGTCTAGAAATGGTCCAAAGAAGGGCTGCAAGGAAGGTGCTAGGAAAATTTAATCCAAGACACAGCCCCTCAGAAATGATTTTACAATTAGGGTGGGTCCCACTGAAGGAACGAAGGAAAATTTCAAAATTATGTAGTATATTTAAAACTCTAGCAGGTGAACCGGCCTGGGTAGACCTTAATGATAGACTTAAAGATGCAGCACATAAAGGGAGACACGATCATGGTCAAAAATTATTTTTACATAGGTATAACACGGATGTTGGGAAACACTCATTTATGGGGTCGACAATTAAAAGCTGGAACGAGCTAGATAAAAGTGTATTCAACCCTCAACCGAAAAACGTTGCCGAGTTCAAACAGAGAGTTATTTGTAATAACAGGTTATAAATTATTTATGTATTTAATTTTTATTAACTAATCTAAGTAAGTTTGTAGTAGTGTGTTAAAGTAGGCCTAGGTTTGTTTAGTCTACTATTTGAGTATAATAATTATTATTAATGGACAATATTGAAATCAATATTCTGTATCCGAGCAAAAGAGCTCTAAACTTGAATAAAACAACAATACAATACAATACAAATAAATAAAAGTTAATAGTTTAACAATAACAAAATGCCAATGTTGTATAAGAAAACAATTTGATTAACAAAGGCACAGGGCATGTGAAACAGATGCAAAGTGGGAGACCCGGGTTCAAATCCTAGTCAGGGCAGATTATTTCATTTCTGGATTGAACTACACGTTGAGAGTTTCCCGATGAATGAAATTGAGAAAGATGGGGTATTTAAAACAAAGCATGATGGCAATACACATTAATTGAACGAGTGAGCGTAGCGAACGGAGTGATCTCCATTCGACTTAAACGGCCCTTATTGTTTTTCTGCGTGCGTGCGTGTACGTTGAAAATCAGCCAAATCGCTGAACAAATTGCGCTGAAATTTTAAACAGACATCCGGTACGAGTTTATTGAGAACTGCTAACAAAATCAGCAAGATTCATTGCGATTTAAGCCTACAAGAAATAATAAACTGAAAAATAGACTTTCAATGTTTAGAAATTATTTTAACGACAATGTTTTAGATTTTGAAAAGATATTTTTTGTTTGTTATTTACCTGGCTGTGAAATGCCGTGCCCATGCTAGGTCTGTCGAATGTTGCACGTCAAGGTACCCCCAAATTCCGCTCGTAGATTGAGTAAACCTTGCAATATTTTCACGTATTTCGTACTGGCTATGTTTACCATAGTAGGCCCTATTGCCACAGATGATGGACTACACTGCGTTATATGCATTTCAAAACATGTTTAATTATTTTTGAAATACAATCTAGAAATTACAAAATCTTTCCCGACCAGGGGATTGAACCCACTTCTTTCACATTTCGGCTACAAGGGCGCCTTAGCCAACTAGACTAGGGAAACGCCAAAGTCGTAGTTAGACGAGTGAGCGAGTCATGTGGTGAGTACCCGGGAACATTTGCATTTAAGTTTGATAATTATATTCGTATAAATAATAGTTTTTTAAAGTTTAGTTGGTATACAAGGACGAGCGCGTCAACTGTAAGGTCATAATGCGCCTCTCTAGCCTATGATAGGCTAGGTAGGCCTAAGGTAGGGGGAAGAAAAGTAATGTAACCGGGTACTCACCACATGGCTCACTCACTCGTTTAACAACGACTTTGGCGTTTCCCTAGTAAATACATATGTATTAACTATTTAGTCTAGTCTACTCACTCATTCACATAAATGATTTTCAGTGGGGGACAGTAATTTAAAGCAAACCAAGCTGATACCATAGATGAGCAAACTATGACCAACTAGAGACCGGCATTTTTAAGAATCAGCAAGGCTAGTTCGGAACAACATTAGAATTAACTATGTGCGTAGTTGCTAGGACAGCTCCAAAGTCACCGTTTACACATTCCTAAGCCAAGAACGGATGGACTCAAGTCCAAATCAGAAGTTTTAAAATATCTGCCTAAAGTGGGAATCGAACCCTGGACCTTCTGCATTGCAAGCAGAGACGCTAACCACAAGACAAACAAGCCACACAATTGTTTAATTGCAAATGCAATTGTGATTGTCCTACATGTGACGAGATAAATAATTCCAAGGCTTTTTTAATTAGCTATTGTCATTAGGAGAACATTGTAAAGTTTGTTCAACCACCCAGCAATTACTGCCATCATGTCATTAGTTCTTCCTTTGCCTGAGGCTTCTATTGAACTAACAACTATCCTAACTCACAGCAGCCACTTTTGTTTATTCAAATTCTGATCATTATCCAATAAATAATGCACACCATTTCCATTACTAAATCTAATAGTACAAACAATTTCATCCCAAAATCTAACCACACATTTTCACACGACTTACTTCAAAGGCCCTCAGTATTACAACATTTAATGAATAACCGGCATCAATAAAATACTCTTCACTTTTTAAATTAAAATTGAAAATAGAGCTTACGGCTTGAAAAATAGTTAAGTGCATTAAAAGACTAAAATGGGCAGCATAATAAAAAACAAAACAAAAACTTTTTTGTGAGAGGTGTAGTTCAAGTAGGCCTACCCATGTCGGGGTTACCCCAGCACGTGACCAAAAAGGGTTAATTTACAATTTAATTTCTTCTCTTCACACTTTTAAAATTGTCCTCATTTTTCCTTGCTTGATTCACAAACTGTCCAAAAATACTAATTGTCAGGGTGTGATTTTTTTATCTTTATTTAAAAAAAATCATGATTTATTTGAAAATCAACTTTTTGATTAAAATCAGATTTTTTCATTTTCTCGATTTAAATCAGATTTTTATTGATTTAAATCAACCATATCAGTGTTTCAAAACTTGTCGAGTTGGTGAGCGGATCAAAAAGGTAGCGTTTCGGAAAATACAATTCAAAAATTATTTTAAGGAAAACTTTGCCGAAATCAGTTAGAACTTATGTGTTTGTTGCTCAAAAAAAGGAAAAAGTGCATTTGATAAAAAAAACAAAAAAATTGCTAATTGTTATTAACATTGCAAAATTGTAATTTTTATATTTTTTCTTTTAAGCCTATTATTGTAATCAATCTTTGTATGCCATTATGTTTACGTTGTATGTATAGGTATATGTTCTTTGGCTTTGTTACAAATAAATACCATCACCACCAATAACTAAATACCAGAATCTACTGACAGTGAATATTGACATTGAATCTCTCATCAATATGCAAATCATCCCGGACCAACTTTCAAATATTTAACCAGCCGCACATGTTTGGGTCCGGCCCCGACCTTACTCTCAATCTTCTCTGACCTTGGCGAGAGTGTGAACGCCTTGCCAAATTAAGTCAGGGCTTGCAGAGCAAATCAAGCCTAGAAGATAATCTATTGGGCCTTGAGAGAATGCAAAATAGATACGAGTGTAAGAGATAGCTGATTGCTAGACGTCAACAAGTAAATATTTGTTTGAATTGTATTTTAAGCTACAGTAGATAACGAAGAAGATGGTGCAACAACTGTTTTTATCTTTAAACTGCCGATCAACAAGAAAAAAAATAGCAGAGCATAGAAATACATTAAACCAAACAGCCAGTCATGTAGGGCCTACATACTACCATTAAGTTAGTAGTCTTATAATAGGCCTGGAGCACATCTACATAATATATTTTATTTATTTAAGCCTATTTAGAAAAGTATTCCACATTGATCACTCACATGATATGCACATCTCAAGGCCATGCGAGGCACCGTAGCCTGGGGGTTTACGGTTATTTTCTTTAACAATCAGAAGTTTAAAATGTTGAATTCAATTCTGTTCAATTTATGCTGTTTTGAAAGGCAATAAATAAATACATTATTATTTAGAGTCTCTACACTCTACTACTCAATACCGTACTACAAATAATTGTGTGATAGACCTGTGTGTAATTATAGGCTAGTTGTAGAAAAATTTGCAGACCAACATATTTTATTGTAGGGCCTACATGATATTATGGTAAATGTAAAAAATCAATTTCATTTATTGTGATCAACATATTGTATTATTCTATGTATCTGTATTGCCCCAATGGTTAGGTGGAAAACTGATCGTAGATGATAAAACTGCACCCTTTTTTCCTTGTAGGTCTATTATGTTACAACAAAATAAATGCCTACTACTGATTTTAACAGAATTTAAGTATCCTTGTTCTATTTTGAATGAATATATTTTTCTTCACATGAAAGGCCTACAATATTGGTTAACTAATTATGTCACCATGGAGCATGCTAGATTAAAGTGAACTAGTAGACATACATTTCTTTCCTCCTTCTTAATGCCGGCGTCAAATGAAAGTAAATAAAGAGTTATCAGTTTCGGTTATCAGTTACTAACTGCACTTGGCAAACAAGTGGCTGATTGTTCAGACATTTCTTTGCAGAGATTAAATCAATGCAGAACTTTTGAATCAAGTACATTGCACTATGAGAGTTAGCAACGAACAAAGAAACATAGACTTTGTTACCAGGCGAACCATGGGTTCATAGTACCGTACTAGTATGTTCAGTAGGTTGCTAGACGTATGTGAATGGGGCTGGGCCTATGCCTTTATCTAGCAACCTATAACGAACGCATCCTTACGTGTTAAAACAATAAAAAAGATGAAATACAAAAATACAAACTCCTTGGATCAAACTCGTTTGGCACGGTATGAGTAGAGTAGTACTTTATTTGTTGTTTGATACATGAACATACATAAGAAACAAGTAACCGAGCTTATTTTGTTGGACAAACATGTACCAGTGAGTCTTAACAAAGCCTTAGGCCTTACCAGAGCGAGCTTTTACGATCTGATATTTGTGTGATAAACCCAACCAATCGACCCCAAATGCAGACAAAATTGTTCTTTGTAAGTAATCTAATCACAGCCACGCCTTCAACAGCAACAACTGTTCCTAGCTGCTGTGCATTGGTACATTTAGCAAGCGGTGAAGTTTCTAAAACCCAGCTCTATATTATGCAGGTTGGTGGTCCGGACTAAAACGCTCAGTGATAAACATAACTACCGAGACTGAACAACATGCAGTACGCACTGAGACAGTGTGAGCTGGCTCTGGTTGAGCTTGGAGATATTGTAACGGAGTGAAAGAACTCAAAATGGACCTTACATTTTAAATGAATACCACATTGTGCCGAATATAGGCCGAACCAGAATATAAGCCAACCCCCTAACTTTTCTTGTTGAAATATTAAAATTAAAAAACAGATGCAAATATTAGCTGGTAAGGGACTTTTAAAATAATGAAAAATGGGAAGCTATATTTCAAGACAATCACAGTAATAATTATTTTCTAGGGCTGACAACGTGTAGATTTTTGACCGGCAACGCCAGATTTATGTCCATTGCTATTGACTGGTTCCGAGTCCAAGAGTCAAAAGCCTTCGACGGCAATAGTGTGTGCCTTTTGTTTTACGTAAACCCATATATATAAAAATATAACAAAAAACTTAAAAAATTTAAAAACGTATATATCGTTCTCGAATCCCACAATACACATAATTTTCGTAAACACTTATCTTTCTCACAATTCCCTTGACCTAACCCGCAACCCCTCAAGACAGAGACCAAGGCAGTAGGCTGCCAAGACTGCCCCACTGCCGTGCAAGTCTGTCCAATTGCCGTTCATACGGAAGTTTGTGCACGAATCCACATGAAATTGATTCTCCGCGAAAAAAATAAAGTCCAACAAGACTTTCCTTCAAGCAGAAGATCAACTGCTAAATACTCATTCACTATTAAGAAGTAAACTTGTTAGTTGATCATAATTCCTTTAAATCAGTTAATGCTGTTTACGTAATATTAATTTACTGCTTTGAGAATCATGATATGACAAATTGAAATTAAGACAACAAAAATTATTCGTCATTTATTTGGAATTTATTATCCTTAGGCCTAAATTACCTATAAAAATATGGCCATTGCCTTCTCTAATTATGAATACTCGGCATATCAGCGGATTTAATATTATAATCTAGGCCTATTATCTCAGTGACTTTTTTATTTTTGGTGGTTTTCCAGTTTTGACTGCACAAAAACTACATTGTTTTGGTATATCATCCAGCCCACCACTTTATTCTAAAACGCACCAAATGCAATCTAAAAAGCTGAATTTCAAAATTTTCACCTGCGGCGCTATAGTTAATGGGCTCTGCCCCCCAAACCCCCCGTGCTTGGTCCCTTTCCCACGAATTTACATGGAAGGCCGGTTTTTCCCGTGGCCAGAGTTGGCAACCCTAATTATTTCCCAAACAAAATGTTCTCTGTAAAAATTTTAAATTTTAATACGCATATTATCATAACATGTTGTAATGACATTATTATGAGTGCAATAAGAAAGTCTTATGAATAATGTAACATGTCCAATTGTTAATTGTGAAAATAAAAAAAATGTACCGGTAGTCACAATATTGCTAGGTACTAAAAAAAGCTATCATATTAGTTATGTAGGTATGTAGTATGGTACCGGTATACAAGCATATTTGAAACACACTTTAGTTAAAAATGTGCATGCCCCTGAGACAAATGCTCTGCAAGTTAAGGTAGGTATTTAATCTTCATAGAATTAGCAGTTAAGTGACGTACATAATTCCCTTTCTTTCTACTGCAACCTCTTAATCTTTATGATTGAGATTAATGGTATAATCCCATGGGGCAATGTCCAACACGACTTATTGATTGATTGATTGATTTGACAGTGTAGGCCAAACGGTGATGTAGGCCTACAGAGTAGGATCAAATCCCGGGTTTCCCACAAAGGTTTACCATGGTCTGTTGACTCATCACTATAATATGTAGGAGCCCTGAGAAATAGCATATAAAAAGTTCTCATTTCGTAATAAAAAATATTCAATTTCAGTGTAAACTCAAGGTAAAGACATCATTTTGTCATAAAAATAGCACTGCAATCACTACCCTTTCGGCGAAATGAACCCGTAGTACACATAAACGAATATTTGGGCCATATAAAATTAACTTAATTGGAATTAGCTAGGCTCGTTTGATAATAATATTTTTAACTGTCATGGTGCCAGCTATGCGTTAAAAGTTATAACAGAAATATTGATTTCCATGCCCAATTGTCAAATTAATTGCATATTTTGGAGATCAAACTTACAGAATAGGCCTATAGGAAAGTTCCTGATTTTGCTCTAATTTAGCAGAAAAACGTGATTACGTACCTATTGCCTTATTTCGCTACTTATAATTAAAACGGTCATATTTAGCATCATTTAGTGAAAAGTCAGTCACAAAATTTCAGGGTCCCTAGATAGATGGTGAGGGATTGGAACTTGGGGAGACCCATCCTGTGCAAGATTATGTGCAAAAGAGAAGAGAACAAAATGCAGGCAGTGAGAATTAGATTCCCGAGTAGCACAGAGGGTGAGATAAGAGCCAAGAACAGAAACACGGACATTAGAGAGATGCTGGGTGTAGAGAAGTTAGGTGAGAGGATGGGACGGACAGGGTTGAGATGGTTTGGACATATTAGACGGATGATGCCCAGGTGTATGAAAGAAGAATGGAAGAAGACGGGAGGCCAAGGAAGAGAATCAAGAGATGGAATGAAAACTTAAAAACAAAGCAAGAGACACAGGCAGCAGGAGAGAACCTGAACTGGGAAGATGTGAAAGAGATAAGATTATGGAAGGATAGATAGACGTGGAAGAATTTGGTTGGAACTTGGAAGGCCCAAAGAACTAAGAAATGCAATGTGAAAGAGTTGCTTACCTAATCACCTAGGGGCCTAGTTAAAAGAAATGCTACCGGTACATTCAAACAGACCAAGTTAATGGTAATCACGTTTAATATTGTTGTTTGTGTACATTCTACACATAACTGTTAAGCATCAACAGAGGATGATTATTAGAGTTGGGATTCGATTATACATACGAAATCGATGTCAAACCAATAATTTCGACATCACATTGAAAAAAATTCAACATCAAAATTAAAAAATTTAAATGTTTTTTTTTAAATTTCCCTTTTTTTAATGTAAAAATAGGCTAGGTAGGCCTAATGTAATGATGAAAAAAGTAAAATATGTTTTTTTAGATGGTTTCAAGAGCAGTTTCCCTTTAAAAATTTAAAAAATATTTGTTTGTCTTCTTTTTGGATGAGCGAAGCGAAGACTTCAATTTCACTGACCCCTCAAAAAATTTAGCTCGGCTTTTTTTTCTTTTTTTTCTGTCTGTTTGCTTTCTACCGGACAAACGGCAAATGTGATCTTGATGAAAATTGGAGGGGACCTTCGAAATTTCTGAACTTAGAGGTGTGGTATTGTTTTTGGGTACAATCGAAGAAATATTTCTCATGAATATCGTACTTTTATGATTTTTTTTTCAATTTTTGGTGCGATATTTTTGTGCCATTTGGGCCGATTCTGACCAAACGGGTGGGGCTACAACGTTCATATTATGCATGGACATTAAGGTTATGGTGATGTAGTACCTTTTGAAAGAAAAAGTTGAAAAAGTTAGCAAGAATCTATAGAAATTAAGGTTTTAATATGAGTTTTTAGAGGTTTATAATAACAATTAACAAGTAACAATAGAAACTTGACAACAATCACCTACAATGCATTCAAAAAGCACTTGCAAAGGAAAAGTGGTCCTATGCAAATTAAAAACTTAGAAAAAAGCTCATCCATCAACGCGGCGGGACTTAAGCGTTTTTCTAGTGTGATAAACTTATTACTTCATACTGTGTGTTTTTGTAGGTGCCAGTTAGGGCGCCCGCACACAAAAAAACAACAAAACCCTTAACGTTTTTATTTTTGCCAAAACTTCTTTTCGGTTGAAAGTCCTTTATACTTAAAATAGAAACGTTAAAGGTTTTGTATTTTAGTGAAAAATATGACGATTTTATTTTGAACCCACCCCCAACCGAAGAAGTTCCAAAAAACATGTTTTATACGGGATTCAAACCCACGTCCTCCAAACACTTCGGACCAGCGCCCTAATCGTATGTGCCACCACGGATGGCTCACCCCCCTCAGTGTTGCCACTCACCCTGTGCTGGGCTGGGGCGTCCTGCTTGAAGGTCGTGGACATGAAGATGGGGGCAACCACCGCCCGGGAGGTCCACTGTTCGGGTTCCTGCCCCTCGTGGATGGCACGGGTCGCGAACCCAGGACCCTGATCCAAGAAGCCTTCGCCAGACATTCTGCAAGAGAAGAGGAAATTGTTCTAACTCCGGATGGTGTACGGTACTGGTTATGATGTAATTTAAGTCTGCGTGACGCACAGCGCAACAACAAAAGTTATGACGCAGGAACATAATTAATTTTGACTTGGTTTTATTGTTACGTTCCTGATTAAAACATTTTGAATTGATATTTGGTTGGTACAAAATGAAAGAAACTTGTCCAACAAAAAACCTGCCAGATCATTTTTTTGCAAACTAGTTTTTCTCAACCTTATTTCACCTGTTGCCTTGATGACGAACACCTTGCAAAGTTCTAAATTTAAAATTTCAGAATTCCAAGAATTATTGCACCTGTCAGAAATGTTTCAAATTTCGCGATATCTGACCTACTCCCTGCGGCTAAAAGCGTGAATTCGCGAAAACAAACCGATCATTACCACATTCATAGAACATTTTGCAATAAGAAGTGCGCATATTTTGGGTTGCTTAAAATAATTTCCTGGTATTTACATTTCCGCATACAAGATGACGAAATATCTCACACGCACGTGTGAAAACCGATTAGACCCACCTACAGTATGTTCCAAGAAAACATTCGCAAATACGCACTACTTTATTTAAGAGCTTATTTTATGAATGTGTCGTAATCGTTAATGTAGACAACACAAGTCATTACAAGTAAATATTCGTACTTACGTATTTTTCTTCCGGATTAACCGATCAGAAGCTGGATGGATCTTCTGACAGGACCTCCCTGTCCAAAAGGCACAGCTGTAATGAATGACGTGAAGTGAGTTGCGCAGATTGCGAACACGCACCTGTCGACTATCGATTGCAAAAGTGCGTGAAAATCACGGCGACGGCAGCACTGTCTTGACAAGTAGGAGGTCTGCATTGCGGTTTTGAACCCACGTCAAATTTGTTTATTTGGCAGTGAATTTCATCACCAATATGCCATTTGTGGTAAGATTTACGTTGTGTTCATTTTCGTGTATAATTTGGACGTTTTCCTAGACGTCTACATACTTGACTTTAGTTCATGGAAACAAAGGTTTTCGGTATTGATTATCGTGAGGCCAAGGTCTACGCCCGCCCCCTGGCAAACGACAGCTTACCTTTAAATCTTCAAACATAACCTAGATAACTAGGTTTATCCGTTTATACCTAGTATTGTTTGGCCCCTAGATGTCGGTCTGACTAGCCTGTAGTCTTGAATACATTTTTTTAGTAAGCTGGCCTTACGATTATATTTTTGCTTGCTCTGGAAGAAAAGTAGTAAAAAGTCATTCTGACAGGTGGTAGGGCCTAGGCTTACCTATCCCTTTACACTTGTGGTAGGCCTAAGCCTACATGTTTGTGGTGAGATATGCATAGGCCTAGACCTGCCACCTGCCCAGGCTACACCGCATACACTAGATGTATCATATGTCCCGAAGAATTGGTTTCAATTTCTTCAGTGATATCGTATTGCAACGGCTTCCACACGACTAATAAATTTCCTGTTAATCCTGCTGTGGATTTTTGTGGTGGCAAGCTGGTTCAACCACAATGGTCACACACCTGCAATCTAGTGACCAAAGATTTAAGACAAGCTGTGCGTATAATTAGGTTAATGGTATCTGACATTTATTAGGCCTAGGTGTGTAGTCTCCTACCTTTGTTTGGTCATCTTTCTAACGAGAATGTTTGATTTTGTATGTCTAGACTGTGTTTGATGTGTAACTGGACTAATCGTCTTTGACACAATATTTTATTTTGAAAAGTCAGAAGTCACAAATTTTCTAGAGTTGAACAGAAATCTAGAAGTCATTCTATTTGTACTGAGAATTAAAGAGTAGGGCTTTTCATTTTCGTTCTTGAACTCTGTAATACTGATCCCGTCGTCGCTGGTCGTGTTACCGATCGGTGTAACGATATCCTCTTCTAACGTGTATCTGGTTTCAGGTGATGAAAGCCGGGCGTTGTCCGACCGACGAGCTGTCGTTGAGCAACTGCGCTGTGGTCAACAAACATGATTTTCCGGACGATGTCAAGTGAGTAGTCCTAATCTGTGTCATGACAGATTCATTACCTACAGCACCGTTTTCTTTTCAGCACGTAACAATGTTATTTATTTCACCTTTTTTTATGAGCATCATTGCATAATACTTACAGTAGGCCCTACCTACTCCAGAGTCACTACAGTGTCAAAAGCAAAAATAATAGAAAACATGCAAAATTAAGATAGGCCCTACAGTGAGAAAATTACAAAACAAAACAAAAAGTAGGATGGCTTACCTTCATGATGTAGGCCTACCCAATGGTAAAAACATTTTATGTTATTAACTATAAATTCAGTTTTTTCATGGCCCATCTTGTAGGCTAGGTAGGTATTCCATAGGATGCAAAAGGCGCCAGCACGGTTAAGTCAACCAATTAGGTACCTACCGCAAGGGATTTTTTAAAATCAATGCAGTCCGATCAAAGATTGAACAAACTATAAATGAATGACTCATAGAAATGTGTATACTCAATGCTGACGTGTATGTCGACGGCATAACGTATGTCTTAGCAAGGAAAAAACTTCATAGCTGCATGTGTAATCAAAGTAAATACCTGTTGCATTTCTCAATTTCATTCCTTGGGCAACTCTCCTGTAGATGTAATTGATTTTATGAAAATCAATCTGGAAATTAAAAAAAAACTCATCTTAGTGGCGTCTCTATTCAGATCTACAGTGCAACAATGCACCAACAATCCAGATGTTATGAAGTTAACCGTCTCGGTAGCTTTGGGATAAAGCACCGACCGGCAATTGGGAGACCGGGGTACCTGTTGCATGTTGGCAAGTGTTCATCAACTCAAGGTCGTTGTTGCAGGCACATCAAGGTGTCGCCGGGGCCGGGACAGAACTTTGTCTTCAGCATCAAGTCCCACCCTGACATTCCGCGCGGCGTCATCGGCTTCAGCCTCCCGCAGAGGAAGTGGGCAACCCTGTCGCTCAACCAAGACCTGCAGGTAGGAACCTGTTGATTACACCCGGGGAACAACGAAAACCAAGAGTAACTTTGCTATGGCAAAGTTACAAAATAAAAAATAAAAAAATATTATGATAAAGCCTTGTACCTACCACAAACAACAGCTTTCCTAATTTAGTTTCCATAGGCATACATAATTTTATTCTGTTGCATGTTCTAGGCTATTCTGTTTACATTGAAAAAATCCACCACTCAATGTTCAGATTCAGAATTCAGAACAATGTTCATTGTCAAGAAAAATCGACTTGATAAGTATGCCCTACATAGTTTGTTTACAACACTGATTGTTAAATAAACAGACAGTAATAATTGAGAGAAATAATAATATAAAAATAATAGGTAGCTTAAAGTAGAACAGAAGAAGACAGAAGTTACACAATTATTAGTTTTTTACACAAAAATAGCATAATTGAGAGTAGCCCACATAAGCACAGTGCTCGTGTGTGGGCAATTACAACTTACATGACATATTAGCCTAAATGCATCAAATAATTACATTACAAGATGTCGGCAAAGTTATAGGGCCTAGTTTAAATTAATAGTAGGTACCAGAATACAATTTTGATAGGCTATGCAAGGAAGTAATTTATAGGCCTATGATGGTAAAATTCTTAATATTGATTCGGATTTTGTGACCTGAACCAGGTACCTAAGCTAGAGACTTAAAACTAGACTAAACTAAAGAACTAGATTTGTTGACTCAACTTAGATTGTGGATTGTTTCCTTATTGTTGCATATTTGATATTTGAATAGTTCTGATAAGTGATAACTTCGTCAGCTGATTGATATTGATTGATGTGGCACTGTATGTCCGTTGCGTCTCCTCTCTCATGCAACCTTGTGTGACCGCTAGGTGTCGCCCTACAACTTTGAGGCCGGCAACGCCAGCACCGAATGCATCTGCGCGATCACGCTCGAGGCTGATTTCCTCCAGAAGAAGACGACAACGCTGGAACCGTACGACTCAGATATCATGGCGCAGGAGTTCTTGATGCAGTTTGCCGGTCAGGCGTTCACTGTGGGTCAACAGCTGGCGTTCTCCTTGGTCGACAAGAAGCTGCTGGGGCTAGTCGTACGCAGCATGGAAGGTGCGCTCTCTCTCTCTCTCTCTCTCTCTCTCTCACACTCACACTCACTAATTAACACTCTTGTAGTAGCTGACAAAAATATCAAACACCAAACCTTATTTTAGAAAATATATTGAAACAATTTCTTTTTATTTACTCAAAATTAAATATTGACCCTGGCTCTGCGTGTAGCCCACACAAATGTTTCTTAATGGTCACAATAAAAAACAAACATTTTGCCGTTATTCTGTAGAATTTTCTTCCATTCCGCCAACTTTACATCAATCTTTCTAGGCCTATGACTTTCAAGATGTTGGCTAAAAAGCGTTACAATTTTCTTATAAATATCAGTTTTGACTATACCACGTAATGTTCTTAGTTTATCTTCATCATTATCATTTGCTGTTTACCGCTTCTGGCATGGTCATGCAATCAAATTTTTTTCATCTCTTTCTATCCTCCCAAATCGTATCTCTTCCACATCTTCCCAGCTCTCTCCTCTTGCCTCCAAGTCTCCTGCTGTACTTATTGCAAAAGGTGGAAAGTAAATTATGGTCTTGCATATTTAGATACTTGTAAATTACCCAATTGCAAGCCTACCTTTTTTGACACATTGTTGCAGTTCAAAATTGGAATTGATGGCAAACTTATGAGTATTTAAATGCTACATTTTTTTGTTAAATGAACTTTTAATCAGGGGTCGGCTTGCAATCAAACAAATATGGTATTTTAACAGACGAAGACCTGTTATTTCTGTTAGTTGTGAACAACTTGTACAAATACTTGGTTAATACTTAATAATTAATATATATTTTTTTGCAGCCTAATTAAATTTATATTTCTATGTATCTTTCTATGGCTAAAACAAACTATTTGACCTCCAGCCGCCGACCTTGAGGCAGTGAAGGCCGGCCGCGAGGCCAAGCCGCGCAAGAGCTCGATGGGCAAACTCCTCGGCAACACGTTGGTCACGTTCGAGAAGGCCGAGAACTCTTCCCTGAATCTGGTCGGCAAGGCCAAGGGGAAGATCGTGAGGCAGAGCATCATCAACCCGGACTGGGACTTCCAGAAGATGGGGATAGGCGGCCTGGACATGGAGTTCAACGCCATCTTCCGGAGGGCGTTCGCTTCCCGGGTGTTCCCCCCGGAGATTGTGGAGCAGCTGGGTGAGTTGGAGCCTGCATGCGCGATGTGCAACGGAATGGGAAAAAAAGAGTTATTTCCTAAACGTTTAACCCCTTGAACTTAAATCGCGTTTTTTCCCTGTGACACACAAGTTGATAATACTTCCCTCCGTTACGTTCTATTTCCGTGAAGTCCGCGGCATCGGTTTACCCGCTGGTTTAAAATTCAGTTTGTTCATGTAATTGTAAGACTTCATTTCTTAATGCATTTTTTACGTTAAAAAATGCACCTCTGCTTAGAATTGATGGCAAACAAATGTGTACCGGTACTTGAATAAAACACTTTTGCATTAAAAATAAAGTTTTAATCAAGTTACGGCTGGAATTCGGTGTTCACGTATTGTCTTGCTTGTAGGCTACAGTCTGGTTTTACTAAACCATACACCTATTCCAAGATTGGTGTTGGTTGGGGAAAGATTGATAGAGGCTGGGAGCCAACAGCTTACCTTGAAAAAGTTCGGCGGCTGTGTAGAGTTGAAGATCACACAAATATATACACAAATTACAAGTTACATTACGACGAAACGTTTCGGCTTGCACAGCCTTGTTCACCCGTCGGAGTTGAGAGAGTTACTAACTAAATAAATGGCTACTATTTACAAATATGTACAAGAGGCGCTGTTGGCAGTGGAGAGGGGAACTAGGGAAGGTCAGCCAGGTAAGGTAGTTCTCTGTTTCCCCTCTAGACTCCAAGGTTAGCGTAGGTTTAGGTTGGGAGGCTCACGGGAGCTGGTGACCATTTGGTGTGCCAGTTCCCATTTCCTGAGCTCTCCTTCACTGCAGTTATGTGGTAATGCTTTTATGATGCTGGCGTTGAAGCAGTCATTAAAGCTAAGGTTATGAGTGGCTGCGTGTAGTGCCACTGGTTTGTCATTGGCCCTCACTGTGTCGTGCCTGTGCCCATTCATTCTTTGCCTCAGAGTGTTAGTGGTTAGGCCTATATACTCCGCAGGGCAGTGCTGACATCTCAGTTGGGATATGAGGTTTTTGGTGGTGCAGGTGTTGTGGTGCTTTATCGGATATGTCATCTCCGTGGCTCTGGCCGTGAAGGTCTTGGCTGGGAGGTTTATCGGGCAGGTGTGGCAGCGATTGCTCTGGCAGGGGTAGGATCCTCTGGGTAGGGAGACAAAAAGAGGACACCCTACCCAGAGGATCCTACCCTGCCAGAGCAATCGCTGCCACACCTGCCCGATAAACCTCCAGCCAAGACCTTCACGGCCAGAGCCACGGAGATGACATATCCGATAAAGCACCACAACACCTGCACCACCAAAACCTCATATACCAACTGAGATGTCAGCACTGCCTGCGGAGTATATAGGCCTAACCACTAACACTCTGAGGCAAAGAATGAATGGGCACAGGCACGACACAGTGAGGGCCAATGACAAACCAGTGGCACTACACGCAGCCACTCATAACCTTAGCTTTAATGACTGCTTCAACGCCAGCATCATAAAAGCATTACCACATAACTGCAGTGAAGGAGAGCTCAGGAAATGGGAACTGGCACACCAAATGGTCACCAGCTCCCGTGAGCCTCCCAACCTAAACCTACGCTAACCTTGGAGTCTAGAGGGGAAACAGAGAACTACCTTACCTGGCTGACCTTCCCTAGTTCCCCTCTCCACTGCCAACAGCGCCTCTTGTACATATTTGTAAATAGTAGCCATTTATTTAGTTAGTAACTCTCTCAACTCCGACGGGTGAACAAGGCTGTGCAAGCCGAAACGTTTCGTCGTAATGTAACTTGTAATTTGTGTATATATTTGTGTGATCTTCAACTCTACACAGCCGCCGAACTTTTTCAAGGTAAGCTGTTGGCTCCCAGCCTCTATCAATCTTTCCCCAACCAACACTAAACTAGCCTCTAGGCCCTATCAACCCAAGCTATTCCAAGATTGGAAATTTTTAAGTTTTCATTCATACCGTGCACTATCCGAGGAAACAAGGAACAGTATGGCTCTATGGCGAGCGAGTGAGGAACAAGAGAATCGGGGATAGGTACGCCCACCTGATAGGAAAACGCATGGTGAATCGCGTCAGTCTACGAAAATACTAAGAAATATTATGATTGTATATTTAATTCACCAAAATTGCAATTTAGAAAGCAATAAAATACAGTAATCAAATAGATTTCCATCCATTTCAACCATTTACTCATACAAAACTACCTGCCCCACAACTCAACTCTCTATGAAAAAGGACCAACTTATGCCGGTGCCAAATTGTATAACAAACTGCCAAGTAATCTGAAGCAACTGGATACCATAGGATTGTTTAAACTGGAGCTGGAGAATTTTTTAATTGATAAAGAATTTTATGACATAGATGACTTTCTGAACATGTAAAAACTGTAGGATTAGATTGAATTTTATCTGTAATTTTATCTGTAATTTTTGACATGTGTCACACGATCTTCTACATGTAATTGTAAAACAAATTGTAAATGGCACGAAAAATTAAAAAAAAAAAAAAAAAAAAAAAAGGTATTATCTAAACTTGACTTTTGGGTCTCGGCAGTGAATGTTGACAGGTTCTTGAATGAAGCATATATTTGAGACATTATTTTATCTAGCCGATTACACTACCGATTAATGTCTGTGTTTATATGTAAGCAGATTACACCAGATGTTTGAAAAATGGATTCAACCTCATATCGCCCTTCGTTTTGCTTTTGTCAGCTCCGTTCACGCGAGATTTTTAGGCCTAGATTTGCTTTGGTGCGGTGTCAAAGTAGGTCTAGGCCTACATGTTTATTATTTCGTGTAGGCTCTTCATTAAATATTATAAGAAGCTCGAAAGGGTGTGATGGCCTACATACGAAATTAAGTCTGGCCAGAATATTATTATTTTAGCCAGAGTTTTGCACGTCTGCTAGGCCCAGGCTATAGGCAACTTGGCTGTAAATGCAAGATCAACACGCCTAGACAACACAGCTGACGGAGCCTATCCAATTTTTTGAAATAAATTGATAGTTTTGGGATACAGACTGGTTAATTATTTTTTAAATTTATATTTTAGTAACAAAAATTATTAGTTTTCTTCTAGCCGAGTCATTTGACACCTAGGGATGGTTGAAACTGGCAAGCAGTAGGCCTAGGCCCTAGGCCAAGCTAGGCGGCCGTCAATTTTCCGCGCTGTTCTCTCAGTTTATCACAGCTCTAGGCCATTATCATTTTGTCAAATTACTAGTCCACGCTTGCTTTAGCATATTATACTACAAGGATATTTTATACCCTGGGATTAGTAATTGATGCTCTTTGTTTTAGGGCAAACAAATCATAGGCGCTAGTAATTTGAAATGCAGTACGTGAGAAGAACGTACCCTATATAAAATCACTTATTCTTTACAGATTTTCATTATGTTTAAACTTTAACTATACCACAAGATATCAACCTATAGTTCTGAATCATTTTCTATTATGTAACTGGACGTTTTCAACAGAAAAAGTAGGTTTCAAGATTGGGTCCATGCAATGTAAGCCAAGCGTGTGAACGGCAGCTATCCCCTTTTACCCGGCCATCTTGCTAAACAGCTGATTGCTCACTAGCGCTCCATCGGACCTTTTTTCTCCGGATAAATCTTTACAATAGTACGTACTTTCTCTAATTAATGTTTTTAAATGACAAATTTTATCCATAAAGTTAAAATGACAAATTTTATAACATGTGACATAAGCTGTGGCTGTCATTGATGTGGCTGGGTGTTGGCTATATTTGTTTGTTATCTTTGTTGATCTTTGTGTTTTATGACTATTGTGTATAGTGTGTATTGTGTATATATTGTGCATTGATGTAATATTTTCTGGAGTATATTTTGTTTTCTGTTGTCGGATAAATAAATAATAACCTCCTCTCCCCGCAGGATGCAAGCACGTCAAGGGCATCCTCCTCTACGGTCCGCCCGGCACCGGCAAGACTCTTATGGCGCGGCAGATAGGCAACATGCTCAACGCCAGGGAACCAAAGATCGTCAACGGACCTCAGATCTTAGACAAGTACGTGGGAGAATCAGAGGCAAACGTCAGGCGGCTGTTTGCCGACGCTGAGGAAGAGGAGAAGAGGGTGAGTGTCTTGGATCTGTCATGACAATTATTATACTGTAAGGTAACAAATTAGCTACAGTTGTCATCAGCAGGTGAAAAGTTTTGTCGCCCCCAGCCCTTCAGGCTGGGCTTTATGTTCTCTATGCTTTCCCAACCTGTCAACCCTTCTCCAATCTAAACTAATTATACTGTAAAATATAGGGTAGGGTATATTAGAGATACGTGAATATAGTGTTTTGTGAATAGATGCTACAACGCGCTATTTTACACTTAAAACTAAGGTTTTCCAGTTCTATTTTATTTAATTTTCCATTTTATCTATAATTTGTTTAGTATTCGCATTTTTATTCAGTTGTTATTAATTCAACCTTGATGACAAAATTTCAAAATAAAAATATGAAAAAACTTCATACACAAGCTTTTGAAAGTGGACAAAAATAGATGCTACAAAATAACAAAATGCTATAAAATGACACTTGAAAATGCTATATACGCGTACCTCTAAATGCTATTTTCCTCTTACACACATTCCCCTTTCTCTCATGCCCAAACGGGCATGAAAGAAAATAATTTACCTGCTCGTCCACTATTTTGAAATGCCCTGGACATGTTGGGCATGGTACTTTTTTATCCCTGCCGTAGTTATAGGCGTACACAACAGTAATTAATAAATATAGTGAAATGTTTTAACCAAGTTCTTCAGTTAACCCCGCGCTTGTTTCCTCAGCTGGGACCCAACAGCGGGCTGCACATCATCATCTTCGACGAGATCGACGCGATCTGCAAGGCGAGAGAACCTCTCGCCTTGCACTGAGCTCCACACGGTGGTGGAATGTTCTAACTGAGTTCTGTAGTAAACCCCGCGCTTGTTTCCTCAGCTGGGACCCAACAGCGGGCTGCACATCATCATCTTCGACGAGATCGACGCGATCTGCAAGGCGAGAGGTTCGGTGGGCGGCAACACGGGGTGCACGACACGGTGGTCAACCAACTGCTGGCCAAGATAGACGGCGTGGAACAGCTCAACAACATCCTCGTCATCGGGATGACCAACAGGAAGGACATGATTGACGAGGCGCTGCTCAGGCCCGGGAGACTGGAGGTGAGGGGGTGACGTAACCACTACACTCCGTACATGCATGCAGACGGACCAGGGTTCGACTCCCGCTCTTGGCAGAAGTTTTTTACTTCTGATTTGGACTGAAGTCCATCAGTTCTTGAGTTAGGAATTAGTAAACGGTGACTTTAGAGCCGTCTTAGCATTGAGGCACATAATAAATTCAAAGTTGTTCAAGCTAGCTACCTTATAATGTATTGTTTAACTTGTTTATCTTGTCATTTCATTGTAACAATGTATGCTGATAATAGGTATACAAAACAAGACAGTAAATTGAAATGAAATGAATCTGCCTTGTTGATTCTGGCGTTGATCCGCGGGTGTTTGCAATGTCCATAACACTAATTGCTATATTTCCTGTTAAAAAATATCGATCTTTGGTTGGTTATCGCTCACTCGTCGATTACGCCCGGGTCTACAGGGTTGGCTTGGTCGCTTTGGTTCTTATGTCCCCCACTGAAAATCAGTTAACGACTGAGTAGGTAGATTCTAAAATACAGATTTCTTTATTTAAAGTAACAAGGTCCTAACGGCGTGGTTTTCCCCAGGTTCAAATGGAGATCTCGCTGCCCAACGAGAACGGCCGATGGCAGATTCTCAACATCCACACGTGTCGCATGAAGGAGTTTAAGAAGATCAACCCGGACGTGGATATTAAGGCAAGTGTGGGGTCCTGCAAGATGTTCAAGTCTTAAAGATGATTATTGCCCTTCCTCATGGCATGAACTGTGAGGAAAGGAAAGGGAGGCCTGTATCGATTGGAAAAGAAGTAATTGCATGATGGCCTAGTACAGAATAAGCCAAACATGCGGGCATACAGTGGTTGTACTAACGTCTGGTTGTTTATCCCACAGGAGCTAGCAACGCTGACCAAGAACTTCTCCGGAGCGGAGCTGGAAGGTCTGGTCAGGGCGGCACAGTCCACGGCGATGAACCGACTCATCAAGGCCGCCAGCAAGGTCGAGGTGGACCCTGAAGCGATGGAGAAGCTTCTGGTCTGCCGGGCCGACTTCCTTCACGCCCTAGAGAACGACATCAAGCCGGTGAGTACTTCACACGCCACTTCACAGCCCTCCAGAAGTATTTTCATACTTGTACTGAAGAGCCGGCCCATGACTTTGTGGCTCCAGTAAGAGAAATATGCCAAACATCAAATCAGTTCCGAATGCCTCAATGTTTGTTCAAGTAATTTTCTTCACAATGTAAAATACCTAATGGTGTGTGAAGTAACCTCGCTGATGATGACAACATGCATGCAGAATTTGCTTCTTGCGTGGCCCTACCACAGGTTTGGTTATGTGTTGTGAGTTTTGTTTGTGAGAGTTAGCTGATTTTTAGTGGCTACCATCTGCCTGATGAGTAGAGGTAGTGAAAAATGGTGATAACGAAATTCGCGAATTTTTTTAAATGTCCTTTTTATTGCCTAAAATGTAATATTGTCGACGAATTACATCATTTAGTGATGGAAAAAACACATTTTGAAAACGCGAATTTCGCGAAATTTCGTGTATAGCGCGAAATAACGAACGAAATTACATCAAACTGGTCAAAACGCGAATTAAATCGCGAAATTGGACCTTTTAGTGTGCAAAATGTAAAGTGATGTGGAGGTGCCGGTCCAGTTTTGGTGGAGGTGCCGGTCCAGACCGAATATTACGCGCGCGGTAGGCGGGGTACCGTGACGTCACGGGCTTCACGGAAATATACCTCCAAAATAACGGCGCGTATCACGGCTTCCGCGAAAATAGTATACCAAAATAACAGTGCGTACAATTTTTTTTTAGTGATTTTTTAATTTTTAGCAACGTTTTTGACAATTTTTTTGAAATCGCGAAAAACGCGAAATTTGGGTTTTTTAAAACGAAATTTGGGTTTTTATATCACCATTTCTCATTACCTCTACTGATGAGTCCCAGAAGGACGAAACGCGTTGTGGATTAAGGTAACAAACAACTTTAAATTAGCTGCAGTTGTCATCAGCAGGTGAAAAGTTTTGTTGCCCCCAGCCCTTCAGGCTGGGTTTTATGTTCTCTATTCTTTCCCAACCTGTCAACCCTTCTCCAATCCATACTAATTGTTTAACAAGTCAGTAAACGTGACTCTGTCGTTGTCTTCAGGCGTTCGGGAGCAGCGGCGAGGTCCTGGACCAGTTCCTGGCCCGAGGCATCATCAACTGGGGCACTCCGGTGAGCTCGATCCTGGAGGACGGACGACTGCTGATACAACAGGCGAGCGCTGCGGACGGCTCGGGCCTGGTGTCTGTGCTGCTAGAGGGTGGGTGGCGCGGTGTGGTACTAACACTTAGCTGGTGATGGGGGTACCAATGATGTAAATAAGATTTGCGTAGCAAAGCGCTAGACGCTCAAGTCTCCTATCCTTCCACTGAGCGCTAGCGTGGAGATAGAAGCCTCGTGAAAGGGGAAAAATCACTTCACTGCAACATAGATACTTCATCTAGTTGACGCTTTTTAAGTGGCTGTGGAGTTGTTTGTTGTTGAGCGGATGGGCGAGCACCGCCGACTGTATGTAAATATCTACAAATTTACGTACATTTAGACGGCGGTTTTTCCCCTTTCATGATAGCTTCCAACTTCCACGCTCCCCATGGCCATTTTGAGTGTCTAGCGCTTAGCTTATGTTATGTCATTGGGGGGTGGTCTTTATCTCTCAGCGTGAGTAGAGGTAGAGGTACCGATGTGCTAACTTTGTTAGAAATGTCTTACGTTTAGTGTCTAGGAAAAATTAGCAATATTAAAGTTTTGACACTGATTTTTAATTAAACTAAAAGCAACTAGCCTAATTTTAGTATCGGTATGCAGTCAGTTGACCACAGTTTAAACTGCAATCAGAACAAACATGTGCACATGCTCAGTACCAGGGTGGCATATATCTTAAGGTGATTTCACTGACCGAATTTTGTGGTCGCTTAATGCACGCGGTGCAGACGGTCGCCGACAGAATGCGCGACGTGTCAGGTGGTAGTCACGTGACGTAGAACTTACAAGATGGCGGCCTTGGGGACCAATCAGACGGCTCGAATTCGGAAATTCGAATGTTCCGCCTACGGATCTGAATGCACGGCCTTCAATAAAGTGTATACACACCGCCATCTCTCGAGGTATTAGAGTCGATAAAGAAGTTTGGAAAACTTCTTTATCGACTTTCTTGTCACGTGACTACCACCTGACACGTCGCGATCCTGGCGGATTCCGTCTGAACTGCGTGCATTAAGCGACCACAAAAATAGCATTGCTGGATACGCAAGTGAAATCACCTAAAGATATATACCACCATGCTCAGTACCATAAAAAAAATCAAAACCGAAATTTCAGTTTGCAGTTTAGAACAATCTTTCACCAGACAATTTTAGTAACCAACGATTGCAATTGGCTGCGATCAGTAGTACTTGGCAGCAGTCCCCATGTAATACCCACTTTACTTGTCAAGTTGAAAGTGTTCCAAGTCTATGTTCCCGTGTTCCTGGTAACTAATCTGTCTTCTCTCCCCCAGGACCCCCCAACGCGGGCAAGACTGCGCTGGCCGCTCAGCTCGCTAAGAACTCGGACTTCCCGTTCACCAAGGTGTGTTCCCCCGAGGAGATGATTGGCTTCACGGAACAGGCCAAGTGCCTGGGAATACGCAAGGTAACGTTATTTCTAATTACAAACACGTGCTCAGATTTCTCAACGGTTTTTGCACCTGAGCTGTGCGAAAGTTAGGGTTTTCTTTTGTTTAACGTCACGAAGAAGATATTACAATCTTGCTTAAATTATTGTTCACATAACATTAACATATTTTGTATCTGACATGGTCACCTTGGTTTCAGCAACCAAATTGTTTCACATCTTCCAACCTCTCTCTTTTATTTATTATTTATTTATTTAGTCTCTATTTGCAACAGATAATGTAATCCACTAGTGCAAATTTAATAGAGAAGGGAGGAGGGGAAACCCGGTACCGGCACATAGCCTACTCCTTGGGGACCAACGGCTTTACGTCCCATCCGAAAGGACGGTGTAACCTTGACAGTCGTATAGGTTCCTCCACTAACCCGGACTGCCGAGCAGACGGCGTCAAGGAGAACGAAGCTGTCACACAAAGCTTTCGAACCCTAGTCTGCTCTAGCCAGCGATATACGTGTGTTTCAGGGCAGAGCGGTCACCCACTCAACCCCTGACCACGCCCGATGTTGCTTAACTTCAGTGTTCGAGTGAGAACTGGTTAAACGACCGCGGCTAAATCGCTGGTTTTTTCCCATACATACAATTACAACGCTGGTCCGAAGTGTGGCTCGTTGGTCTTGTTGTTAGTGTATCTGCTTCCAATGCAGAAGGTCCAGGGTTCGATTCCCGCTAAAGTCAGAAGTTTTTTAACTTCTGATTTGGACTTAAGTCCATCAGTTCTTGTCTTAGAAGTTTGTAAACGGTGACTTTGGAGCCGTCCTAGCAACGAAGCACATAGTAAATTTCAGAGTTGTTCTGAATCGGCCTTGTTGATTCTGGCGTTGATCCGCGGGTGTTCGCACTGTCCATACCACTGATTGCTATATTTCCTATTAAAAATATTGATCTTTGGTTGGTTATCGCTCACTCGTCGATTGCGTCGGGGCCTGCAGGGTTGGCTTGGTCGCTTTGATTTAAAGTCCCCTACTGAAAATCAGTTATATAACTGAGTGGGCAGACTCTAAATAATATTTATTTATTTATTAAAGCGCATGGCTCTACAAGGATGAGGGTTTGAATCCCGCATAACGCATAAATTTTTCTGTATCCTTCATTGTCATCTATCACCACTCACCGTCTCGAGTAGCCTTAATGTATTAATAGAGACATATTAAGCAACAGAAGTCATCATCATCCTCTTGTCTCCCCCATCTTCTTCTTCAAATATAAAATCATAATTGTGTGTTCAATGCTCGAAGGTGTTCTAAGTTCTAACCTCAAAGCACTCGACAAACGTGGAATCTCTTTCTGTCCCAGGTGTTTGACGACGCGTATCGCTCGACCCTCAGCTGTGTCGTGGTCGACAACATCGAGCGACTCCTCGACTACGGCTCGATCGGGCCGAGATATTCCAACCTGACGCTCCAGGCTCTGCTTGTCCTACTCAAGAAACAGCCGCCGGCCGGCAAGAAGTTCCTGGTCATCTGTACAACCAGCTGCAGGTAATACCCACCACTCTGAACTAGGTATTGCCATCTGTCGCCTAACTTCTCGACACCCAGCATTTCTCTAATGTCCATATTTCCGATTCATTCCCTTCTCGTTTTTCCCACCAAGCTCCTCAGGAATCTCATCTCTGCCACCTGTAACTTGCTTTCTTCTCTATCACCCATAGACCAGGTTTCCGCCATCTGTTTGGTAAATTTACTGGTAAATTAACCAAGCTTTAATTTTACGGTAAATCCGTATCCCTTATAAATAAATAAATAAATAAATAAATTGCATTTAGAGTCTGCCCACTCAGTTATATAACTGATTTTCAGTGGGGGACTTTAAATCAAAGCGACCAAGCCAACCCTACAGGCCCCGACGCAATCGACGAGTGAGCGATAACCAACCAAAGATCGATATTTTAATAGGAAATATAGCAATCAGTGGTATGGACAGTGCGAACACCCGCGAATCAACGCCAGAATCAACAAGGCCGATTCAGAACAACTCTGAAATTTATTATGTGCTTCGTTGCTAGGACGGCTCCAAAGTCACCGTTTACAAACTCCTAAGACAAGAACTGATGGACTTAAGTCTAAATCAGAAGTTAAAAAACTTCTGACTTTAGCGGGAATCGAACCCTGGACCTTCTGCATTGGAAGCAGATACGCTAACAACAAGACCAACGAGCCACACACAACAACACTAGAAGGGAGCGTGACGCAATCATGATGGCATGATAGAATAGGCCATTTGAAGAGAAGAAGAATTAGAATGAATGTGTGAGTGGGTGGGAAATTTAGTGTGGCTCGTTGGTCTTGTGGTTGGCGTCTCTGCTTCCAATGCGGAAGGTCCAGAGTTCAATTCCCACTCTAGGCAGAAGATTTTAACTTCTTGGATTTATGTCCATCACTTCTTAGCTTAGGAATGTGTTAACTGTGACTTTGGAGCCGTCCTAGCAACGAGGCATGTTTTACATTCTAAAGTCGTTCCAAATTAGACTTGATGATTCTTGCGCTATCCGCCGGTGTAATCATGTCCAGCTTGATTTATCGGTGTTACCTACTGAAATATGCTGGTCACTAGTTGGTCATAGTTTGCTTATGGATGGTGTCGGCGCCTACAGGGTTGGCTTGGTGTGCGTTAAATTCTATGCTCCTCACTGAAAATCAGTAGTGTGATGCGTGGGTAGACTCTAAATACAAATGTATTTATTTTATTTATTATTTAAGTAATCTTGCTTGTTTCCAGGCAAGTCCTCCAAGACATGGAGATGATGTCAGCGTTCACAGCTGTGCTCCATGTACCCAACCTGTCCAAGCCAGAGCATCTTATGGCCGTGCTAGAAGAGTCCGACGTCTTCAACAAACAACAGCTAAAGTCCATCGCTCACAAGATTCACGGACAAGGGTGAGTCTTGAGGTTTCTAATCCTCGGTTTGACGTATTCATTAAAAATTTGAGTCGTCTAATTAGGAGGTGCGGTTATTTTTTGATTGAGGTTTATAAATTCTAATCGAGTAAATACCTAATTTTAAGTCAAAACCATGAGCTTAAACCAACTATGACAAACATCTACTGTTTCATGTTTACTTCTTAATTCTAAAGTCCTAAACAATCAGTGCCTGCTGTAAGGACAAGGTTGAAGCTAGAGCAATGTTTGAAAATATGTGTCCCGACCGGGGATCGACCCGGGACCTCCGTCTTTACGTAGCGATGCAGTTGAGTTAAGTTAGTGAGTTGAGTGGATCCCCATCCACTGTCAAATTCTGGGAAACAGAAAAGCTGACTTTTTAGCCAAAAGCGGAACCAAAAACGATCCCCCACCAGCTCTCTCTATGACAATCATTTCACTATGTAAAAAGGGAGATTGGCTTGATCATGAAAAAGGTCTTAAAAAATAGAACAGAAGAGGCTGTAATAATGAAATCTTGGTGGGATGAGATCAAAAAAGGACCAGACAAAAACTGGTCTCGTAAAACTGCCACAGCCCAGTTCCGACTTGCAACTGGCCATGACGTTCTGCAACACCATCTGAACAGATTCAACATCACCACCGAACCGGCCACTTGTAAACTATGTAACTTTGAATCCCAAGACAGAGCACACCTTGTCAGGTGCGCCACACTTCAGAATGACATTGACTCCCTGCCCTGTGATATGGGCAATACAGAGAAAGAAGCCATTTCATTCTGGATAGCAAGAAAGAAGAATGGCTGAAGATGCCCCTCTCTGCACATACAGGAAAAAAAGAATAAAATAATAACATGAAGAGGGTTGCAGCAATGCTAAATTTTGTAAATGTATTTGTTTCTTCTTGTTTCAAGCTATTTTGCTTTGAACCGCTCAGATTATCTAACACTCCGTCGTTTTGTTTTCCAGAGTGTTTATCGGCATCAAGAAGCTGCTTGCGTTGATCGACATGGCGCGACAGACAGAGGATCAATACAGAGTGATCAAGTTCCTGACGAAGCTCGAAGACGAGGGGGGACTCGACATGGGAACCACGATCCACTAGACTATCACGCGCGCTCTGTGAGGTTGCTGTTCGATCCACGTCTAGGTCCGTTACGCACGCTCTGTGATTTATTTTATCGTAAGAAGGCGCTGCACGTTTGCGCCATCTTGCCCAGGTTATTTGAGTTAAAACATTCTCCGGTAAAAACGATCCGACTGTCGAACGATTGTTCTATACTATACACAGGTTCTTTAGTAAGATTAGATCTTGCATGATGATTTTACAAACAATAAAACTATAAAAAAAATACACCAAATGTGCATGAAATATGGTCAAAAAACAACTTTGGTAAAAATCTGCATGAAAGTAGATTCAAAGGTACTGAAAAGTGAATAGCATAGGAGCATAGCTGTATCTTTCCTTTACAATCCAGTGTTCACTGGAGTCTTCTGTGTCTGTTAGTTCGGCAATCGGACCTTTTTCTGAGAGCTATGTTTTATGCTCAAGTCTGGCCAGGAAGTGCCCTCTTAATCAGATTTTAATTGATTTCAATCAACAACATTAGTGTCTTGAAAATTAAAATACTTTCACGTGCAGTTTAGAAAATTGTATTCTTAAATTGATAAAAGGAAAACCTTGTACAAGTTGTGTTTGTTGTAGTGTGGGGAACTCAAAATTTTTGGTCGGGTTATGTATTTAATTATTTTTTTCAACAAAATATCAAGAGTAAACTCAAAATGTTGAAGAGAATTGGAGGAAATGCCGGATTCCTTCTTTACAACTAAATAAAAATATCTATTATTTTTAATCATATGATAAAATCAGTATACATTTAAAAAAGTTGTATTATTAAAGTATGGTAGGCCTAATATTGAACATATATTTTAAATGACATGTGGGGGCATACTCAATTGTTAAAAAACGGTACCAGATTTTTGGGCTAAACAAAAAAAATTGGTGGAGGTGCCGGTCCAGACCTATAACATTGTAAAAAACTCTTCCCGCACATCACTAGTCTTTTTGATTGAAATCAGAATCACTGGTTTGATGTGTTGTGTCGCGTACACGACGAGGCGTAGCATGATCCACAAGTATTAATTTAATTTATATATTTTATTTTATTGTATTATTTTATGTTGTGTATATGTTACCGTTATGAATGTTGATGAGAACATTCCATTAAAAAAAATTCAATGAAAAAAGGAAGGTCTAAAGTGTGATATAATTTGTATGAATGTTTATTAAAATCAATTAAATCACAATATATTGAGGCAGCATCGAACAGCAATCCTAGTGTAGTAGCGTGGCAACTAGAAGCCACTTCCAGTACTATTACGTACACGTACGTCTGTTGATTGGGGTTGTGAATCGATACCTAAACTACTTGTTATCCGTAGAAATGAAATGACTGTGAAATGTTCTTGTTTTATTGAAACATGTTAAGAAAAAGTTTTTGTTACAAAATGATTTTACTTTCCTATGTATACATAGTACATACTTTCACATGTATGTAGATACTGTAATGACGGAGTGCAGGACTTGTGACACGTTTGTTGTTAAAGGAAACGATTGACAAAATGCCAGAGGGCGTGGAAAGTAAAGAAAGAGAGGCATGTCTCTACAGAGCGGCTAGACGCATGATGACATATTAATGTAAATGCTATTACTTTATTATTATTTATTATTATTTATTACGCATTATTATTTGTAAATGTTTTTTTCTACAAACCTATTTGTTTTTTACAAATGGGTAAATAAATTATGATTTTTACAGCTTTATCTATGGGTAAAGGACATAAACATGGATGCAAACCCAAAACATGCATAGCATTGTTTGTTTACGTCCTATACCTTTTCACTATGTAATGTTGACTATACGACGAACAAACGCTGAGATTGTACGATGTGTAATGACTTTATTGGCCAATGATTCATGATTATGAAGTACGAGACTAAGATTATTTGTTATGTCGCAACAGTGATATTTAAAATTTATTTCTCATAAATTGTTATTTATTTATACATAATAAATGTTTGACTCATTAATGTTGTGGATCTATCTTATTCCCTAACTTCCATGTGGGAGGTTCAGCTCTGAAATAGACTCGAATCTAAAAGCCAGTGTCGAATGATTTACGTAGGCTAAGCAGGGACTTTGCAGCCGACCTGGCAACAAAGTCCCATAACATTAATGAAGCCCCCACTGAAAATGATGTAATCGTGTTGGTATGTAGTAAATAAATAAATAAAGTTGTGGTTATTAATGAAGTGAAATGTTACATTTTCAAACTGACACCAAAGGTCGATTCACAACCCGTGTGTAGATACCGGGAACGTCTTCAGTTCTATCCGGTTACACTTCAGACAGACTGTTGATTGCGTGAGCGAGATCGCGATCATAGCTTGGTTGAACCTCGCGAGAATGCAACAAGCCGAACTCAGTTGCGTCGCGTGGATTGATCAAGCTGATCACGACCTCTGATCGCCTCGTATCTAGTCAATCTCGGTAGATAGCCCGAGAAATATTAAACTTGTAAATAATGTATGTACTTAAATAGACATAGCGAAATCGCTATTTGTTTGTGGATAGATATTTATCTCGAGTCGTAGATAATGAAATATTTTAATCTCGGAGCCGAGATACATCATGCACTTGCGCAAGAAATGTTGATTTTTTGTGTTCAATGCCCAAATTAATGGGTTGCATATCACAGTGTTAAAACAAAATGCATTAGGGATGTTTACTATGTTTTCTTTTTTAAATTTCAATCTCACAGATTGTTATACATATTTTAGATGTCAAGTTGATTTAAAAGAAATCACTAGAATCCCCCCTCCCCCAACATTCCTTGCACTCGCTATAAGGCTGAAGGTTTAATACGTAACGGTAATTTTCACCCTCTTGGATGAGAAATTCTCTCTACCTTCTGAAGGTAACTGCTTTAACTGTACCGGAAAATGGAAATTTCGTTATTAGCCAAGATGTGTGGATATAAATACATGTTAAAAGAATAAAAGTTCCACTTAAATAAAATTATAATAACAATTGGGCTTATAGTTTATTTTCTAAAGATGATCCATGTTCGTCAATAAAACATGACATTGTTAAATTAAATAAATATGTGGATTTAGTTTCGGCAAAGAAACTAGCACTAGAATTGTATTTGTTTTATTTATATAATCGTAATTGATGAACTTTTGATGATTATTCACCTGTTATGTTTTGGCATCTGGACTCATTTTGACCTCTTGCACTGAGTAATTAAAATTATTCAATGTTTGCATGCGTGGCCAAATTAAATTTAAATGTTCACCATAAAACGGACGTTGGTCGCTATGAGGTCCATACACGTCGATCAGGGTGGGAATTTTACTTTGCCGACCTTGAATGTGGCAAGTGTTTTGTATTACTTGACCTTGTGAACCACCCGAACAACTTGACCCGTCTGACCCGGGCACGCCCAACCTCCCCCCAATCTGTTGCACCTTTCAATTAAATGTTGTCAATTAGAAACTATACAGCGACTCTTGGATCGTTTTCTATGCTAGAACCAGCTTCTTAAGAGTTGTCTCCCACTAGGGAGGATAAACATCATTTTAACCTTGCGATTGTTGCTACGAGTCGCCAGCGTTGATTTGGCTTCCGGTTGTCTGTTCAGTAGACTTGTTAAGACACAGAAGTAATGATAATGTGCACAGTATTGCGCTGTTTGAGCGTTCTTTATTACATCTATCTCAAGTATAACTTCAACAAAGAAAAACTTCAAGAATGTAAAATTAAATATAGGCAGAACAATTGTGAATCATTTCTGCCAGTATTATTTTACATATTCTTTCAGTTTCATATTTATAATGGATTAAAGATTGATATGTTTCTGCAAAAACAAAGCAGAAAAAGTTGTAAAAATGAAATGGGTCTGTTCTTATATTTAAACGTTGGAATTAATGACCTTGCTTTAACAAATATATATATATTAGACTCATTTCACTCTTCATTGCAATATGCGGTGGACCTATTTTATAATGAGAGTAGGCCTACATCGTGTGGCTCAAGTTATTCTAGAGTACGGTATTTGAAGAAAAGATTTTAGCTACGAGAACAACCGGCGGCCAAATCATCTCTGGCAAACTTACGTTGTTACCGTCTCCATCCCCAACTAGCTAGGAGAAGCGTTAAAGATTTTAACTGTTGAATCATTCCGAATGCAGTACGTATAATATATTATATAGTCATCATGTGTGTTATAAAGTTTAGAATAATCGTTGATGTATAAAATAAACTTAAGATTTCACTTATGTAAATAATAAGCAAACGATAAAGACAAATTACGTATATGTTTTCCATACAGTGCATATTTATTGTAAACTAGGTCGTCTGCGGATGACGATTACTTTGCTTGTGTTGAGGTTTGCCATGGGGCAGTGTGATCGTACTTACGTACGCTAGATGAAGCTACTTTGTGTCGATTTGTCGGCCATTGATTTGCTTCTGGTCAAGGGTGTGAGTGTGAAAATAGTGTTTTGTGTATAGGTGCTCAAAGCCCTATTTTTGGTATTTCAGTCCTATTTTATTTTATTAAACATACTATTTACAATTTATTTTTGAAAATTTTACTTTGATTGATATTAATTTAAACTTGATGAGACAATTTTGAAATAAAAATATGAGAAAACTTCATTACACAAGTTTTTGAAGTTGGTAAAAAAATAGATGCTCAAAAACACTATAATATGACATGAAAACGCTTTGTACTTGTACCTCTACTTTTCAGTTAGCACCCACAACATATGTACTTGCTCAATTCAATTGCTCACCAAGCAATAAATATCTCCATTTTGAGAGTTGTAAAGAATGCAAGTGAGAAAAATTGAATCTGACCTTTCCATTTGTAGTGAACTAGTACAGTGCTAATTAAATTTCAAACCTGAAAAGAGCAAGATGTTCGTATGCACTTTTTATTTAACGTGGATTTTAAAACAATATTCCACGTAGAAATTAAAGTTGGTTACGCCCTACTGTGGGAAATGCATCGGAACCGTTATCAGCTCAGCGAACTTAGTAGAAAATGCGGCACAAAGTAGCTTTAAGTTGGGAATGTAATTTCAGAGATGATACAAGGATGGGCAGATAATAAACTGTGTGCTAGCCGACGTTAACCCAATATTATGCCAAAGCCTCAGTAAAGATAATATTCTGTCGGTGGCAGAAAAACACCTCAAACTTTCGCTAAGTCTGTAAATAATAAAAAATGAAACTATTTAACAGGTATTAACGTTAAAAATACAAATCATTGGACTATTCACTGTTTATTAAACTAAAAATTGATATTTTGACTTTTAGAGGTAGAGTCTTTATCAAACAATATACAATTAAAAAATCACAACGACAAAAAAATTTGAAAAGTATTTTTCAAAATTATTGTATTGTTTGACCATACTATTTATAACTCCATGGTTTGACACAGACTTTTGTAAAGTAGTCAAAATATCACTTTTCATTTTTATAAAAATATTTCTTCTACAGTGAAAAGTCCAATGATTTGTATTTTTAACTCCGTGAAACAATACTGTCTTTACATGTTCCATTATAAACCCTTGAAAGTGGAGGCTACAGACGCGTTCACACAGGACGGGTACTTCCATCCTTGTGAATCACGTTGCGTTGCGTTGCATTGCAAGCGACTGGTTGGCTATCAAGTGCGGCTGTCAAATCTGTTGAAAATTAGACTTTAAAATGTTGCAGCAATAAATAAAATAAATATATTATAAACTGTAACAATTGTCATTACTTTGTACCGATTATCATACTTATTCCCTAAGCTTCCTAACCTAAGGGTGACCAGACATCCCAGTTTTTCCAGAACAGTCCTGGTTTTCATGTAGACCCCAATTGTCCTGGTTTTCCCTCAAAAGGATTTTTTTGAAATTATTGTAATTTTTTTTATTTTAAAATACTATCTTGTTTTATTTTGTAATACTAAAAAATATAATCTTTATTTTTATTTTTATTCATTTTATTTATTTATTTAACGTCTATCCCATAGTTATCTTTCAGGGGTGCCCAGATTTACAAACCAAAAAACGGGACAATCAGTGGCGGGTAGCTGGGGTCTGGGGCAAAGCCCCAGCCGGCGGAGATTTTTTCACCATATTATAGTTATTTGGTCATGTTTTAACTGCAAAATGGCAACTCCAGGGATTACCGTTTTGTTTATGAAAGATAAACACTTAGTTAATTTTGGGCGTAACATTTCAATTTGATTGCCCAACTAAACCACCATGTGTATAAAAGTATGTTTAGACGGCGGCATTCTACGTCGACACGAGACGAAAATGACTTCTTCAAGAACAAAAGCATTGTTGTTAAAATGAAATCTACACATTTCAGCCTATTTTTCAATTTATTATTTCTTGTAGGTTTATATCGCAACGGATTTTGATCATTTTGTTACCAGTTCTCAGTTACCTAGTCACGGACGAATGTATGTTTAAAATTTCAGCTCAATCTATTTGGCAGTTCGGCCGTATGAGCCCGGACAAACAGACCATAGAGATTAATATGACAGACAGACATACATTTAACATTCAACATTTTGACAGACACATTAATCACGACGAAGACCCGATCAAGTGGCGTTATAAATCCTCATTCACTTTGCTCACTCGTCTAATTAAAGCTCAATTTGCATTGTTGTGTAAGTCTGTAATTCACGAATTAAATAAACTAGGAAAACGCTTAAGTCCCGTCGCGTTGTTGGATGAGCGTATATGGTGCATTGAGCTACCATGTGTTACGCGGATTTTCTGTTGTTCTGTGAAAAATTCATTACTTAGTCGAAGATTTTTTTTAATTAAATTGAATTTCATAAAAAATTAACTTAATTTTTGTAATTTAACTTAATTAAATAAAAAATTAACTTAATTTTTAAATTAATCGTAATTTTTAAAAAAGAAAAAAATCGTAAAATTGCAATTTTCATAAGAAATAATTATTCGATTGCGCTCATAATTTACAAAGAATATATTAATTCATGAAATGAAGGTTCTGTAAAAAAATCATTACAATCGGATAAAGCATGTAGGTGTTTTAAGTCGAAGAAATTTTTTAAAAATCGAAAAAAATCGTAAAATTGCGTTTTTTATGAGAAAAAATTTCCCGATTGCGCTCAAAAACGTGGCAGTTCTAAGTTCATAGATTTCGAAGGCCTCCATAAAATTTCATCGCAATCGGAGTATCGGTTTAGCCGGAATCGTGTTAACAAACACACAAAAATACAAAAAAAAAAAAGAAAAAAAAAACATTCCGGATTTTTTTCTCCAGTGTAGTGAAATGGAATCTTCGCTTTGCTCGCTACGCTCATCCAATAAAATAATTCAAAAATAATTCACGAATTAAATTGGTGTTAATTTGGTCATTTAACGCAAACAATTCATTTTTCTAAAGTTTTTCTGAGAATTTTGATACTTTTCAATATATTTTAGGAAAATGCAGTTTGGACCAAATTTTGGATTTTAATTAATTTATTTAATTATTTATTTGATTTATTCCATTGAAGAAGTCCAGGAAAGTATAGATAAGTGGAATGAGGAAACACAGGAATTTAACATGAAAATAAGTATTGAAAAGAGTGAGATGTTAATAGTAACCAAGAAAATTAAACCGAACCAGAAAAAAGTAACACTACGTGGAGAAGAGCTGTCAATTGCAGAAGAATTCAAATACCTGGGAAGTATTCTGACAAAGGATGCCAAAATAACAGCAGAAATATCAAGAAAATTCATACTAGCACACAAATTCTACCAAAGCGTACGAAAACTACTATGGAAAGAGGAAATATCAAACAGATGTAAAATGATATTATACAAAATGTACTTTCTCCCAATTTTGTCATATGCATCAGTGACATGGACAATAGGAGGAAAGGAAGAGAGCAGACTGCAAGCAGCAGAGATGAAATTCCTAAGAAGTGCGGTGGGCATAACAAAACTAGACAAGGTACGAGCAAATTAGGAGTGGAGTCTCGGATAAAATCAGGTGGTATGGACATGTAAGAAGAATGAAGCAAGACAGAATCCCAAGACGAGAATTTGAACGTACATGTGGGGGAGTACGAAGAGTTGGCCGGCCAAGAGATAGATGGCGGGACCAAATAACGCGAAGCGTCGAAGAAAGAGGGAAACATGGGATAGGGTTAATGAAGAAAGACTCTGGGAGGACAGGAAGAAGTGGAGAGAATTAGTAGAAATGCCGGTTATGGAAGAAAACGAGGAAGAAGATGAGGGGTGCTGAGCCTGGCTAGCAAGCACTAGAAGATAGCCCGAGAAACTGGTGACTCGTCACCCCCGACCCGACGAATGTTGGAAAAGGGTGTTTGATATATATATATATAAATAAAAGCTACAATTTTAGTTTAAATTTCAATTTTAAGCACATTTCTAAAAGAAGATTTTTTCTGAATTTTTTGTATATTATTTTAGATTTCGCTTATCTAAAAAAAACAGCAATACTACACAGATATTACATTTTCGGGAAAACAAAAAATTTCACATTTTTAGCGATATTTGCGGATGTGTATTTTCAATCTTCTCTAACAAAGGTACAATTCATCACATTAAAATGGGGATTTTTTTTCTTTCTTTTCAAATTAAAAAAAAAAAATTATGTAAGCAAACTGAAAAACCTATTATTTACCCGGATTTAAATTCGGAATTTCAATTTCATGTCCATGATCATGGATGCCATGACTGAGAGGGCTGGAATACTTTTTATTTCAATTGGATTCGTATGAAAGCGATGTCGATAGTCGGCCAAGGTTACGAGAGGGTCGTATTGTTGTGGCTTGCGAGTTGCGACCTGTTGGCAAACGCCTGCAGGCTGCGGCAGGCTACAGAGAATAGGTTTGATTCTTTGTCCACCCGGAACGGGCTGGAACCTGTCTGAACATGAAAACTGTCGTTCAGCCAAAGATTAGTCATGTGGGAGGGGAGTCATGACTAAACTTTGGTTCGGCTGTAAAAATAACAACTGTTCGGGTGGCCTTCATCTCTCTAAAGACACCTGTTATGGGGAAAGTTTGTTGTTTGAAAAAATGTGCACTGAAGGTTCACTCAGCTGTTATTTTGGTACCTAATTAAATCATCGTTAACCATACATTTTACACGAAATACGCTTTTAATTAAATTAAATAAATTATTTTATTTATTATTATATTTATTATATTAAAAAATAAATTATAAAACAATATAAATTTATAAATTATATAAAAATAAAAATAAATTATCTGTGCTTTCACCGTGACGGCGACCCACAGTTGTCGTGTCTGTTGGACAGTTCGTGGCGGGAGGGGGGACGAAGACTCATGATTTAATTGTTCTATTTCTCAACTTTATTGATTGGGAAACCCTCCTGTCTGTAGGTGTAATTGATTTTATGTAAATCAAACCAGAAATTACAAAATATTGTCTATCCAATCTATTCAGATCTACAATGCACAGATGTTATGAAGTTAACCGTCTCAGGGTAGCTTAGGGGTAAAGCACTCGACCGGCAATCGGGAGACCGAGGTTCGATACCCCGCTGAGATGGATTTTGTAATTTCTGGAATGATTTACACGAAATTAATTGTTCTAAATTCCATTTCCATTTCGTTGGGCCTGAGGGTCATTTCAGCGCTTTTATTGCAGAGGATCTCGTGCTTGTATCCCGTTTCGGTTTTGTCTTCAGCAATGTAGCACTATTTTGTTATCGCGTGCTCATGAAGCCCATGCATAAAGGTCTGGGTTTATTAATTTTATTATAGTTTTGGCGTGGTTTTAGAATTTTATTTTCACCAAAATAAGGAATATAACAACATATGTATTTGTATTTATTTATTTAACCTTGTCACAATCAGCAAAGAAGGAAGTTATTTTGATAAGAAACGGCGCCAATACTTTTAATTATACTAATTTAAGTGGTGTAAGTGTGAGTTCATGTTTTCACTGCTAGATTGCACCGCAAGTCATTTCTTGCCAACAGAAATGAGAAGTTGTTCACAGCTCAAGTGGTCTAAGTCGTTCTTCAATGAATTGCAATGGCTGCTTTGACAGATATGAACAGATATTATGATTTCTAATGAAGTGAATGAAAACATATTTTGTTACAGTTTAATTCCCTAGTTCCCTATTATTGCAATGTCGAGTGCTACGTATAAAGTACTAGTGGTGTAAGTCACTCATCCAATCAATGTATCTGCAATTTGGTTTACAGTACTAGTGGTGTAAGTCATGCAATCAGTTAAATTTCCCTATAAATTAATACAAAAATAAAATTTCAAAATGATAAAAATTTAAGTTCATGCAACTGTTAAATACATAACTTCAAATATTTAGTCTCCAAGGTATACCTTAATGACTTAACTAATTCCATTTATCTCAAAATGGGAAATATTGAGTTACACACTTGTGTTCTCACTTCTCAGGGGCTCATATGTTCTAACAATCAAATAATGACGTCTGCTGCCCGGTTGTCCGTCGTTTGTTCTTCGATTGTGTTGCGCGACAAGGTTGGCTCGGTCAACTTTTAGTCTTATTTCCGTCACTGAAAGAATATTTATATTATTTCTTTATTTAATGTTGATCCTATCAAGTAATAAAAACTGATTTACATAGAACAATATAAATAAAAGTAAGATTACATTCATGCACAGACAGATCAAACACCAACAGTAATACAACTTTACAACGTACATTGTACACACTTGACACAAATTTGTTTATACTTTTAAAAATATATATTAATTTGTAGTGGATACTGAAAGCAGGAGTTTGAAAATTAAGGATTATCACTAACAGTAAAGCAGGATGATTGGGAAAGACATGCATAAACAAATGTATATTTAGAGTCAAAGAAGTTGTACATTTTTAATATGTAATATTTAATAAATTCCAACGTTTTTTCATACTACCGTATTGTGCAGAATATAAGCCGACCCCCAACTTTTCTTGTTTAAAAAAAATGTATGCAAAAACATATGCAAATATTAGCTGGTAAGGGACTTTGAGACTTAAAAAAGTAAAAAAAAGGGTAGGCTTATGTTCAGGACAATCCAGTATTTCTGGCTTGTTAGCGAGGTTCCGTGTCGGCGAGGATTCACGAGCTCGAAGATTGACGGCAACATTCAGCCTGAAATCATAATCCTGGGTACAGAGGTTAGGTTAATCTTGACTAACAATCGCACGTACAGGTACGCCCTCCAACAACTGTATAGTGTATACGTATGGGTACGGTACCGAACAACATAGAAATACGATTATTTTCACCCTTCTTCGCCCTTCACTCTAAAATTTCCGATAAAAACAAGCTAAAAAAAAAACAGAAATTACTTTCTTTTGATCGAATTGTGCTATGGTTTGGAATTTTTTTTAACAAGCAATCATAAAGTGGTACCTGTGAGAAAAAACAGTGGTGGCTAGTCCCCCACTGAAAATCAGTTAAATAACTGAGTGGGTAGACTCTAAACACAATTTACTTATTTATTTGTGTGGTTCGGACATGTCAAAAGGATGGAAAGATCGAGATTACCGAGAAGGATGATGGAATTGGAAATTCCAGGTAGGAGACCAAGGGGCAGACCACGACAACAATGGCGGAATAGTGTGAGAAAGGATGTAGAACAGCGTGGAGGAGACTGGAATGTGGTGGAAGGAGAGGAGTGGTGGCAGAACAGAAGAAGATGGAGAGGCCTGTCTTCAATGCCGACCCAACGCAGAGTTGGACGTGGCAACAGATAACGATGATGATGATTTATTTATTTATGCGCATATTGGGATTTCTTATACATTTTAAGTAATATGATTGATTGCATCACTGTTTTGCAATGCGAGGAATGCAAAAATACAGTAAAATAAAAACATTAACACACACTGAGCAGATGACTTGTTGGGACGAGCTAGTTTACTGTGGGTTAGCAGGTGTATAATAAAAATAATACAAACAATACAATAACATATTACTATAATTTAATTACAACATTGCATAATTATTACAAATTACAATATTTTATATTATCATCAACAATATCTAAGATGTAACAAAAGTTTAAAATTTACCTACTAGTAAACTGTAAAGGACCGTTGCTTCAGTGTTGTTTGGCAGCGCGGTTTTATATACAGACGGGAAACTTGGCAACAGAACAGGAGGAAGCTATTTACAGTCGGGGATTAAATAAATACGTTCAAAGAACTTGTGTGGATTTGGTTGGTATCACTGTTAATTTAATACAAACTTAAATTAAGGAACGAAGGTCCATTACAAGATGCACTAGCTATTTGAGATGACGTCAAGCGAGTTTTCTGCTCTCAAGGAGTAAGAGTAGACTCTTTGATTCAAACATCATTTAGTTGTTGATACAGGGGCCCTATTCAGTAACTTTACGGATTCAATTCGGCAACGGTAATCGATTCGAAGCAACGGTAAGCAAATGATTCGCAGTCAGTTGTCAAATCTTCGAAATGACATAGATGTGTGTATTATTTCCGATCGGGGAGAAATTGGTTTTAAATGGTATAATTTCATGAAAAAAGGGAACGTACAGGACTTTCGGGGAAGGTTATTAAAGGTAGGTTTTCTTTGAGCATACTATTGTTATTTCCCGATTTGGTTAGTCGGGAAACACTCCCGTAGGTGTAATTGTTATTATTTACTACAATTCAGAAATTAAAAAAGTCCGCCCCAACCGGGAATCGAACCACGGATGATGAAGATGTGTCTTTCAAATTGTCTTTCGTTTGAGAAAGCTAATAATCTGGTTGTGTTTACGTGTAGGCCAAGGCTTATCTCCCACCATTTTTACTAATCAAACATAAACAAATTTTGGCTAACGAAAAATATCGCATTCCTTTCGACGTCGACCAACAACAACCGAATCGATTACTGTTGAAAACGTACGGATCCAATTCGGTCGAAGTTATATAATTGGGGCCCAGGACCCCGATTCTATGTTGGAGTTGGACTCGGGCGTTTTCTACCTTAATCGACTCGGCTGTTAGTGATTGACCCGGTTGAGGTGGATATCATTGCAATATAATCCGTGAAAACCAAGTCCGACTCGGTTATGTTTGTATAAAATGGTGGATGATATGCCTTGGCCTACACGTAAACACAACCAGATTATTAACTTTCTCAAACGAATAACATGAGTATGCTAAAAGAAAACCTACCTTTAGTAAGGGCCTCCCCCCAAAAGTCCCATGCGTTCCCTTTTTTCATGAAATTATACCATTTAAATCCAATTTCTCCCCGATTGGAAATAATACACACATCTATGTCATTGGATGAGCGTAGCGAGCGTAGCGAGCGAAGCGAAGATTCCATTTCACTACACTGAAGAAAAAAATCCGGAATGTTTTTTTTTTTTTTTTTTTTTTTTCTTTTTGTATTTTTGTGTGTCTGTTAACACGATTCCGGCTAAACCGATACTCCGATTGTGATGAAATTTTATGGAGGCCTTCGAAATCTCTGAACTTAGAACTGCCACGTTTTTGAGCGCAATCGGAAAAATTTTTCTCATAAAAAACGCAATTTTACGATTTTTTTCGAATTTAAAAACATTTCTTCGACTTATAACTCCTACATGCTTTATCCTATTGTAATGATTTTTTCACAGAACCCTTATTGTATGAATTAATATATTCGTGTTAAATTTGAGCGCAATCGAGAAATTATTTCCTTTAAAAATCGCAATTTTACGATTTTTTTCATTTTTTAACAATTACAATTAACTTAAAAAAATTAATAAATTAAAGTTATTTTTTAATTTAATTTAATTTAATTTTAAAAAAATTCAACTTAGTTATGATTTTTCCACAGAACAACAGAAAATCCGCATAACACAGCTCAATGCACCAATTACGCTCTTCCAACAACGCGGCGGGACTTAAGCGTTTTCCTAGTTTAGAATATTTGACAAATGACTGCGAATCATATGTTCACATTTGACCGTCCACTGCCATGTAAATCATACCTTTCGACCTCGACCAACAACAATCAGAACGATTACTGTTACTCCCGAGTCAGTCCCGTGGCCGAGTTGAACCCGTGAAGTTACTGAATAGAGGCCCAGAGGTGTTTCCATCATTATCTTGGGCATCAGAGCTCGGCGATTCCTTTATCATTCTCTTGTCGCGACATCCAATATCCTCTCTCCTTCGCATCTGCATGTACTTGGTCTTGCAATCCGTCTTAGACTCTTTTCTCAATCTTAACCTAGAATGATTCTCACGATTCAATTCTTCCCTCATCGTAGTTGATCTTCCCCATCTTGACCTTAAGGCTCTCGACTCCCACTTTCTTCCTGTTCAAACTACTTATCTATCCAGTATAAACAAGATTAAAAACAAACAATTATGCGAGTAATAAATTAACCAGTCCTTTATTTATTTACACATGATAGATAGGAGATGCCAAACGGCTAGTTAATGTTAAGTAGGGGTGTGGAAAGGGAACCCGACAGCTTACCTGGTCGGTGACTGCAGGGGTCTCGTAGAAGAAAGACACTATTATGTTTATTTTTATTTGTGTCTTTCTTCTTCAGCAGATCCCTGCAGTCACCGACCAGGTAAGCTGTTGGGTTCCCTTTCCACACCCCTACTTAACATTTATTTACACATGATTGATAATCTTTGATAGGTAAGCTACTTACAAGTAACTTTAACATTCGATAGAGCAAAGCCTATTGTTTGTACATTGGCGGAGTTAACTTGAATCGACTACAAATAGAATGAGTCGTGTACCCACGTTCCTGCTCCTACTAGCGATGAGCGCGGAACGTGAAGCGAACACGAACTAACAGAAGAAGAAGCTTTCTAGCTTTAAAGGCAGACCGTGACGTGGCTTAGCGGCGCCGTGTCACTTGTTGTCCTTGACGCACCGCATGACGACTTGCAGGACCTTCATGCGCTCAGGCGTCGGTAGCTGGTCCACGCACAGCTCTAGATGGTAGCGCACGCTCTCGATACACTGGAACAAGCGGTGATGGTCTATGTTGCTTAATAGGGCTGGGACTTGACATCGATTATTTGATTTCAAAATTGACTTTCTATTCAACATCGATTCGATTTGCCATTAAAAAAATAAAAAAAATAAAGGAAAATCGATTTTGGAACCGTGTAAAAACCATAAATTTTACTTTTGCATTATTACATTAACTATTTTTAAATTAAAAAAAAAAGAAAGAAAATCAAAAAACATTACAAAAGAAAATCGACGTACAAAAGAATTTTGATGTGATGTCAAAATTATTGGATTGACATCGAATCACAGCCCTATTGCTTAACATTTCTATTATTAATAGTACTGTACAAGGTTTCTTAAGCATAAGCCCGCTTCGAGGGCATTATTGTTGAATGAATTGTCGTAAAAGTTTGCCCCGACTGGGGATCGAACCCAGAACGTCCAGCTTATAATGTACCGAAGCTCTATCGGGACCTAAGAAAAATCATAGCTCTCAACAATCACAATATACAGCAATTTAGTAAAGGTTTGTCTTAAGCCCCGATAGCTCAGTTGATATAACATCGATACGCAAAGCCAGAGGTTCTGGGTTCGATTCCCAGTCGGGGCAAACTTTAACGACAATTGCTATCATTCAATTATCTCTAATATTGTTATTATTGTGTGTGCTGGGTGTTGTGAAGTTAAGTGACAGGACAGGCAGAATACGGTTGAGATGGGCATATGAAACGAACATGGGAAGATAGAACTAGAGTCAGTCCGAAGGATCACCAGTTTCAGCACCAATATCAAAACCACGCGAAATAACCTTATTTTAGTAATATCTCAAACCGTTACGTAAAATAAAAAAAGGGCTACAAGGTCTCACATAGTTTTGTTAGAACTACACATTGCATGAAAAATTATTCAAATATTTGTAATCAGTAGCATTTTTAATTACGGAATACATTAATTTAATTTTTAAACCTTGATTTAAAGTCATTACTGGTAACAATATTTGAAAAAGGTTAGATGCCAGATATAGTTCTAAGTTCTAACTAAACCACATGGGACCTAGTATCCACTTATTCGTTTTTGTGTAGCGTTATGTCTGTTATGACTAAAATAAGGTAATTTCGCGTGGTTTCAATATTGGAGGTAGTCCTTCCTCTTAAAAATCGTGGCGAGGTTCCACTGCAACACGTACCTTCTGCAGGTAGGAGATGGGTATGGTGTGTTGGTTGACGGTGTCCGAGAGCCTCAGTTTGGTCGCCTGGTCGTGGAGGTTGTCGAACACGGCCACCAGGTGGCTCTCCAGTGCGGCGAGGTCCAGCGAGTGACTCGTCAGCCGCACGGGAAGACGGTACGGAGTGGCCGCCTGTTGCGAGTCCGACATCACGATCACACACCTGTTGACACAGGGCGCAAACCTCAGTATGAACATCCTCATCTTGCTCAGTTATATGAGAGGGTTGGGACTCGATTATAAATAAATTCCTAATCAATGTCAAACCGATAATTTCGACATCACATCGAGGAGAAAAAAATCACAATCAAAATTCTTTTCGACATCAATTTTTTTTTAAATTGGGATTTTTTCTTTTTTCCCCCATCTTTTTAATGTAAAAATAGGTAATGCAATATGCAAAAAGTAAAATATATGGTTTTTTCATGGTTCCTAAATCAATTTTCCCATTTTTTTTTTTTTTTTAAAAAGATGGCAAATCGATGTTGAATTGAAAGTCAATTTTGCTTCGACATCGATGTCAAGTCCCAACCCTAGTTATGGGAGACCGCATGACAGAAAAAAGAAGCTGCTGTGAGCGATCACGTTCACTCACAACTCATTTGCTTAGAACGGCCACGCTGTTGTCCGTATTATTGCCTCGCAATTGGATATGGAACTACTACTAATAATGAAATGTGTGTTTGTCATTTCAGTAAAGGGAAGCAATGCTTCCTTTGCTTCCCCTCAGTGGTGCGCGAATAGTCTAGTGAGCGAATATTAAAAGTACGATATTCATAAGAAATATTTCTTCGATTAAACCCAAAAACGTGGCAACGTTTTGTCCGAATTATTGACTTACAATTCAATATTGTAACAGCAACTGTAATTTGATAAATGTTTTTATAGTTAAACAACAGATGCATCAGTGTTGTGTGTTATAATTTAAACAATCAGCAAAGTTCACAAAAAATAAAAGAATGTCTGATGACAGTAGGCAGTCTGGCGCTTGCCTTGTGCATGGGGTTGTGATTTAGCCGTCTCGGAGCCTTATTTATTTGCACAACAAAATAATTGCATGCGTGAATGAAGGGGCAGACTGTGAATTCGTTGAACTGCTTCGCTCGCAGCGCTTCTGTCATACTCGTACGGTCTCCCGTATTAATCATGCTTGACTTCCTTCATCAAACTGTGTAGGTTGTAGGCCGCAATTTGCACCGCATAAATCAACATTTGATTAAATTGGAGGAGAGTTGATAGGTTGGGAAAGCAGAGAACATAAATCCCATCCTGAAGGGCTGGGGGCGACAAAACTTTTCACCTGCTGATGACAACTGCAGCTATCCATTTGTATTTCAAGAACCAACATTTCATTAATTTTCTTAAGTTTTTTAAATTCTGCATTAGTAATTATAACTACTAATTAGTGTTTGAACCAGAAATGTCACGTGACTTGTTTAAATTATTAAATTGAATGCACTACCTCTGGAGGTAGGAGTAGCATCTAGAAGGCCGTGAATAAATGTACGAGACCTTTTTATTAAATTCATCCGACACATCGGTGTACACAACACGCACCCACCTGTAAGTTGAGGCTACCGAGTGCGGAGACAGGATGAACCCTACAAACGGTCGGTCCTTCGAGTAGTTCTGTATGGAGCTCTGGGTGATGATGTCCTGCAGAGAGGGGTTGGGACTGAAGGCGGGGTGCGAGTGATACCATCCGACAACGGAGTAGCCTTCGTTCAGCAGCCGTTCACTGGCCTCGGTCTGCGACACTAGGCACAAAGATATTCGTTCAGTCTTAGCCATAGAAAACACAAAGATACACATATTTAATAAGGCTGCCGATGAACTAAATATTAACTAAATGTATGTGTGCATACTCCACACATTTATGTCTCTATTTATCTACAGATTGAGCAGCCACCATCAGTCTCGAAGGTAAGCTGTTGGATCCCATCTCACACCCAATAGGCATTCTATCTACATAACTTAATCAGTCGTTAAGTGGAATGTTGTCCTCACCGGGGCACATGTCACAGTGCACTCCGCTGCTGGCCGCGCGACACGGCTGCGCCCGAGTGATGGAGACGACCTTGGAGCGAGGGTCGAAGTCTCCGCCCAGCAGCCCTATCACCTCACAGTACGTAGAGTGGGCGTGGACGTCCATCACCACCAGCGCAGACATGTCCAGGATTACACTGTACGGAGCCTGAGAGGAGCGGAGACACATTAGATCTATTATTTATAAGTAGAGATACGTGTACATAAATAAATAAATAGGCCTACTGTTATTAACAATTATACTTGCTTCAACAAAAGAATGCAGATGCTTAGTAGTGGTGGGGGTAGGATGAATGTGCGGTTAAAGGAATGTCGCCTTTGTGTATGAAAGAGAAATATCTTTTACCAACGCAAGCAAAAATTATCTGTGCTAGATCCACGCTGAGCTAGCGTGAATAGAATTGACAAAGTTGTTATGTTGGGAAAACAATTTCGAGCCACCTGCATTCTTTTGTTGGGACTACTATAACAATTAGTGAATAATTTTTAATACAGTAAGACCTCTATTATCCGATCTGGATGAGACCGGGTGCAGCTCGAATTATGGAAAAACTCGAATGATCGCGATTTTTTGTTTATTTGCTCTGGTAGCATAGTCTGATGTAACTCACCGGTTTGTCGAGGTCGAACTTGCTGCACGTTATGAGCTGTATCTGCTGGGAGACGTGGCTGGACCTAGGCTGCTTGCTACTGGTGGGCGCGGACACATGGGTCTGGGTGGTGCCGTCCTCTCTGTGGGTGATGGTGTATCTAGGAGAGATATGTGTTGCTCGTATATTATGACAGGATATCTACGAGACGTCTGTCTGCAACCTACTTCATCACTATGATCAACGTTGAATGGTGATTATAATTATTGATGAAAAGATAATGAGTGAATGGGAGTACTACACATTGTCTGAACCTATCGAAAAATATTACGGGCTACAACAGTGAATTATTGTCCAATTTTAAGTTTGTAAGGGAATATATTTATTTAAAGTTGAGTTTTTTTGAGAATTAGTGTTGCCAACTAAATATGTATAAAAACAAAAATATCACTTTGACCAATTATTTGACCGGTCAAATAATACTCGAATGGATAAAAATGGAATACCGAGAGCAGAATTTTAAAGTGGAGATATGAGCATTAGAAGACCTGGTAGACCAAGAGAGAAGTGGGGGGACCAAATAATAAATTATGATGAAGAGAGAGAGACGAGTGCTGGGAAGAAATATATAGAGGCAGAATGACTATGGGAGGACAGAAGGAAATGGCGAGAGCTGGCGGTAAGAAGCAAGAAAGAAGAAGAAGCAAGAAAGAAGAAGAAGAAATAGAAGACGAAGAAATTAAAGGAGAAGAGGACATGATGGGCCTGGCAAGCCGGTGTTAACACCTTCACTGCCACGTAAAGTAGGACTAACCAACTGTTCTGTGCCAAGCAGGGAATGAGCCTACTTTTGTGTGTTAAATACTCATTAATTTACCTGTTGTCTGCCATACACGAGTTTTCTCGTTTTAAAATTACCGCTCTAAAACGCCGTACACGAGTTAACTCGTTTAACGCCGAGCACTTTGAACGTAGCGCGCTATATCTCGGAGATATGTGGAACTATTACGAGGGCGGTGTTTAAAGAAGTTAACTTGTGTATGGCGATTTTAAGCGCGAATTTTAAAACGAGAAAACTCGTTCAAGGCAGCGAACGTGTAAATAAACTCTGTGTGGCTTAGAAAACAGGTGGTTAGCCCCTGACCCGACCTACGTTGGAAATCAAATAAGAGTAAAGAAATATATAATATAAGAGTTGAATGTTTTAGGCAATGTGGGACATGGTTTGTCCTTCAGTTTACACCTCCTCACCCTACTGGGCCAGCCTCCCGCAAACTACCGCGTACTCACCCCCCGTTGTGTATGGAGGCGGCCTGGTTGTGCACGGCGGGGGGTCACCACTCGCACCCCGCGGTGTTTGGCAGCGTTGGGAGCGGGCGCCGGTTGTGGCGGGGTGGGGGTCAACACAGGCCCGTTGTAGCGAGCTTGCGCTGGAACACAACACACAACACAATGAACAACCATTCAACTTGACTCTATTGGGTGTCAACTTATTTACGTTACCTCATTCCATGTAGGACTAAATGTATCTAAGTGGGGAAATAAGAGAAATGATTTTGTGCTACAACGTTATGGTTGGCAGTAATGACATTGATTGATTGATATGATGAGGGATGACAAATCATTGATTTTAGAGATTGATGTGGTGAGTTTTAGAGATGTTTTAAAGGAAATAAGGATTTTGTTTATTTGGATTAAGGACGCGTCAACCGTTAGGTCATAATGCACCACTCTAACCTAGGGTGGTAGAGGTGGTGGGTGGGGAGGAGGGGCTCATGATGCTGGTCAGAACCAGCCACAGGTAAGGGGAGGAAAGGGGGTTCTCACGTTGCGGTCGTCATTGTCTTCGTCATCGTTCGTGGTGTCATTGTCGTCATCGTTGTCGAGGGGTCGTCAAGGGAAGGGGACAAGGTCCCCGACGACGATTGCCAGAGCTCGCCTCTATTTTCGGGGAGTAAAATACTACCCTTCATACTAGCTGATGTTTGCGAGGTGGACTTTTTCTCTTGAATCGCCTTTTACGATTAGCAGAGCCATGCTCTGGGCCAATTTAAACAAAAAAAACAATTTCCTTGACTTTTCCACATTTTCCAGACTGGTCTACACCCTGACTACTACGTTGGGTCATTATTTAGGAGAGTAAATATATCAATGCATGATGAAAATAAATGATGATCAAGTTAAGCCTACTAGAGGGCACTTGGGTGAACCGTTGTTTGTCTAGATACAATGTGGACAGATGACTTTTAATATTTCTCATTGTAGGCCTAGTATGGTTTGTCCCACTGTAAGAGCCAACCTGACAACAACAACAACAACAACAACAACAACCTTACACATCTAGAAAATATACTGTGTGCACCGGTCAAGGGAAAAAAAATGTTGAAAGAATAGATATTGAAGGCAAAAGGTTGGAAATGTACAGAGTGTAGCCAACTATAAAAAAAAAGTAAAGGTGGCTCAATGAAAAAATAAATCAAATAGTTTTGGTCAAGTCAAAACTCAAAACATCAGTGAATCTAATAACTGCAATTTTAAATTACACAGATTTCGAGGAAGAATATTTCTGGGGAGATCATCTTTAAAAATAAACTCGATCACCATTGTTAGCGCTATCTCTACAACAGATAAAGCCATGGTAAGATACCTCATATCTTTGCATGAGATATGCCCCACAAAGCAATCTGAGGGAGATAAGATAGAGTTACAGCTGCTAACGTGAATAAACTGCAGGTAGACTGCGGATTCCATGGAACAAGCAACAGAATTACAAACGTCATGGGAGACACCTTTCATCGCTATTTAGAACAGACCACGCAGTTTAAGTCTATTCACATTTGGTGAGGGTGATTTCTCAATTGATGTAAGTAGTAAAAGCGTTTGTAATCAATCGATTAAATTCTACTACGTATCGAAAATGAACAAGATTTTGTTTCTTTTTGGATAAATAGGTTCAATTTTGAGATACAACAATATAAAAACACAATCTTTCTTTAAAAATCCATTGCATCTTTAGCTACATCACAATTGATGACAGCAGTTTATATTTAATTGTTTATTTTTTAAATGTGTTAGTGATACTGATAGTATGATATTCCAATTTTTATCTACTGATAATGTGCAAAAGATAAGATTTGACAGCAAAGTATTTTGACAACATTTTCAAATTATCACACATAAATTTGATTTCAAGGAAATGATCAACTTGTAATTTAAAAATTGTGAATTGGTGACATTTATTATTTTCCTAGAACACAATTAAGAAATGGACTCTGCTCTTTTTTAGGTAGCCTATTTATTTATTTTTTTACTTTTTTTATTTTTTTATCGTGGGAAACCTGTTGTAGGGTGCAAATTAGCCCCTCTTCAGGTGAACTAGGTATGTACGGATAGGAAATTGTGAAGGGATGTCCGAGGGCTGTTTAAGACGACTCAATCTCTTGCATTCGCCTTAACGACTGAGGAAAACCTCGGAAAAAACCTTCAGTCAGGATTGCCGGTCTCGACGGGATTCGAACCCGGGACCTCCCGAATCAGAGTCGCGAGCCAACACTGTCGGTTAGGTAACCTATGTAGTAACGTAAAAACTGTCGATAAACCTGAAGGAGATGGCGTTACTGAAATAATGTAAGTAGAGTTTTAATTTTTTCCAGTAGTGTAGGTAGGTCTACAGTCTTACTAACAATCTCAACTATCTGTACTGGGTAACTAGAAAATACATGATGACATGAATAATGTCAATTGTTGGCATATGAAAAGAAGAAGAAGAAACATCATTATCCTACTAAAAAGGTTTCACTATTCTAATATCTAACACAAAGTGACAGTGTTATGATTAGAGGTACAAAGCATTTTCAATAGTTATTTTATATCGTTTTGAAGATCTATATTTTGGCAACCTTAAAAAAAACTAGTAAATAAAGTTTTCTCATATTTATACTTCAAAATTATGTCAACAAGTTGAATTAATATTAACTAAATTAAAGTTTATATAGGCGTAAATGAATTATAAACAATATGTTTTAAAAAATAGGTCTGGAAAACCTTAGTTTTAAGTGAAAAAATACTAAATAGTGCTTTATAGCATCTGTGCATAAAACCCTATTTCACGTACCACTAGTTATGATGAACAAAACACAGTTCAATGTAATTGTAATTTTATAAATTTAAAGATGAGACAGAAACAATAGAATTGTTCTTGTAACTAGATTGTTGTGACTTATTATTCCGGCTAGAGGGAGCGAAGTGAATCAAACATGAAGTACGAGAAGACGAAGGGCCGGGCGACGATGAAGGGTCAACAATACGAGATACGGACCGCGGCGCTACTCTATCTGCGCTGCAAGAACAACGCGGAGATCACCGAGTTCCAGCTGGCGACAAACGTAAAGGGGGCGGGCGCGCTGGACGACGTTATCATGAGGTACGACCAGTGATGCGACGTTTCCATGGCAATATTTAAGACTGTTGGATGAGCTACAGGCTTTGACGCATAATTGGAAATACGGGTTTTTAACATTTTGGGTTTTTGATGCTACAAAATGCTAATTTTACTAAAAAATAATGTTTTAAAGCCTATTGAGAATTAGTTTAGCAATGTATTATAATTTATTGATAGTGTTTTATGTGACTATATTGAATTCGAATATTCCTATAATTCATCATTTACCATAAGAAGTGCATGAAACACCCTACATTTAGGGGTTTGATGAAAAGGAAAACAATTGATGCTATAGAATGCTAAATTTGTCAAAATTAATGATAAATATTCTAAATATAAATGCTAAATGTTTTGCTACGCATAATGCAGAGGTTTAGTCTGGATCACTTGGAAGCTCTATCGCTTGTCCTATCGGGTTGTGGTTTGCACCCAAATGTCAAGTAAGAATGTGTGATTATTGCTATCAGAGCACATTTTTTAGTAACGGACAGTAAATATGCCACCAAACGGGTAATTTCACTAATCTATTTATACGTGGCTCTAGGTACAAGACCCAGGCCGACCCAGACACGTGGCGCACTTGTTTCCTGCAGTTGAAGCAGAAGAAGCGCACGAGCCTGACCGTGTCCAATTTAAAGAGCCCGAACAAAGACTTCTCGCTCGCAAAGTATCTCCAGGCGTACAGCGCGATCAAGAACACGATGACTTCCGACAACGAGAGAGAAGAACTTTTCAACGGGTCGTTCCGCGAGTCGGAGTTTCTCATCTACACGAACGTCCGGCCAAACGACGAGGATGTCGCCAGGTGGCGGACGGAACGCGGTTCTCTGGGGATCACAGAGACGCTACTCGAGTCGGGAGCGGACCGGGCGGCCATCTTGGGGTTCGGCGGAGACGAGGATCTTATCAAACATCTGGAGGGAACGGATGACGTTAGGGGCGACGCTCGCGAGTTCCTGCACAGGTTTGTGTGGCTTGACTTTTTAAATTTGTATTTAATAAATCATAAATCATGATTTATTTGATTTAAATCAGATTTTTATTGATTCACATCAACAATACCTAAGTTTCAAACTTGTCAAGTTGGTGAGTGGAACAAATACTTTCACTCAAGCTTTTTCAGAAAAAACAAAACTAATTTTTATTTTGGAAAATGTTGCATTGTCAGTAGGGATGGTTACGGTAAACGTGTACCGTTTTTTTCCGTGATCGGTAAAAAGTTTTTATGTAATTACTATTTTTATCCTGTGTGCGACTCGCCGAACGATGTTTTCTCGTGAGTCAATTTAAGCGCAAGCGGCAAAATAGTCTCCTATTTCAACCTTTTCTCCTATTCACCTCGATTGCGTTGAGTCATTGAAAATATTCGTAGTCGGCAATGAATGAACAAAGCAAGTGGCTCTAGTCGACAGTTTGACACCGGCAGTTGATCCCAAGATGAAGGCCTACAAAATGTTGCCAAACTACTGTGTTGTAATGATCGCACGCACGTTTGCTCAAAGTCATTTGTCAAATAAATCTTACTAATTACTTTATCTTCAATTACTTGTTTCGTTAATCTTCAATACTCTGTAGCTGATCACGTCATTTCAATCGCTCTGTGCAGTGTGCGTCCGGTCACTGGCCAGCAAGCGGCACGCGGGCAGTGCACAGCCGCCTGACTATTCTCCCCACCCCCCTTCCCATCCATCCGGCAACTCGTAAATTATACGTCTTCTCGACTCATAGGGTTGTCTTCCGTAGGCCTACTCAATAAATTTCGAATCAATAGGGACTCCGGAAGGGCTCTTTATTATTGATGCTTGTGGGGGTCAATTATTATGCAGAAAACAAGTAATGTTTGTAGAATATATGTCTATCAAAAACTAAAAGTAAACACAGATATAGCGCCTGTAGACGTAAATGTGTACACGCTTTTTTGATTAGGGTGTAAACGTTTAGTGAAATACACGCTTTTTGACATCCCTAATTGTCAGTTACAACTCGTGTCTAGTCTAATCATTTGATTTAATTCTGAAGAATGTAAAACAATGAAAAACACCCTCTAGATTACAAAATTCCCTTACTTTATCAGGTTTTCCAAAGATTGAGGACTACTATTCCTGGCTGTAAATTTTTAGTTTTTTGTTAATATAATTTTTGTAAAAATATTAATAACGGTGTTATTGCCCCTACTGACAATCACTTGTTGTCGAGTGTGTTGACTCTAAATACAAGGGTATCAATTTATGTTTTACAGGTTCAAACTGTTCTCTGGTCAGCCCGATGAGAGCAAACTGGAGGAGTTGATCAAACAAGAGCTTAGGCTTAGCAGGGACGTGAACGACACCGACATCAATATGCTCTATCGTTATTACGAAGAACAGTTCGAACAGTGGTGGGAGAAAGGTAACGACATTCTAACCGAGAAGAGCGACATTTACGAGCGCGTCATTGAACAGTTCACGACCATTTTCGTTGACAATTTGTCTTCCCAGGAGAAAGATCGGTTCTGCTTTGACATTGAGTTTGAAAAAGATGCACAACTGATGAGGAATGATTTCTCTTCCAAATCCCTCGTTCACATTGTAGCTTCCGAGTCTTCTCCAAGGCTGAGTTGTACGAAGATACTGCAGTTTCTGGAAAAAACCACGTACATGTTTTACGACATACAATGTTTGCAGCGCGAGAAAGACAAAATCCTCAAGTCATGGTTGAGTGGAGGAAAATGCGACCTTGTGATCTTGTGCACGACTAAGAGCGAGTGTAGCGAACTGGGGAGAGAGATTTGTAAAATCCTCAACGATAAGAAAGACAAGAGAGTAATAGTCGTGTCGCAGATACAAGACAGATTTACGAGTTGTTTGAAGCGAATCGTTGGTAAAAATCACAAAGTCATTGAAGATATTTGTCGGCTGACTCAATTGAAGGAGAAGTCACTTGAAAGAGTAAAGGGTATCGAAGTAGACTTTCAAGGGCGTTCCGTGCGTCTAGAGAAGTTGCTCAACGAGTCTGCGGGATCGTTGAAGGATATCGTCTTAGAAGATAGTCTAATAAGTTCTCTTGCGACCAACGAGCCTGTTACAATCGGTGACAAGTTTCCGGAAGACTCTCTTTATTACATTCCGCGGACTGTCAAGCGACAAGAACTGATTCGGACAGAGATTTTCAAGGCCGGTCTCAAGACTGTTTTTGCGGTTAGCGGAGTGAAAAAGAAAGATCTAGAGCAGATGATACCGCACGGGGAGAGGGTTCGCCTGGCACGCGAGCGCTTAAAAGACGGATGTCGCTTCGTTGTGTTGGATTCCAAGAGACCCATGGCGGACTACGAGAGAATATCTAGAACCAGCTCGAGTGTGCACTGGTTACACAAGCATGGCGCGTACTTAAAGTGGAAAGGAACGAAAGGATCCATCGAAGAGCTGCGGCCCTTCATCTTAGAAGAACATTCTAAAGGAAGTAGCAAAACCGAGAGTTGTTTCGATGTGAGCCAGCGAACGGTGCTTCTCGTTGCGGAACCCGGAATGGGAAAGTCTGTTCTGGTGTCCCACGTCGCCAAACAGACAAAACAAAAATTCCCCTATCTCTGGGTGATCTGCGTTCAGTTGGCGGACTACATCGAGTTGGTTGAAGCAAAAACTTTCACCAGTGGCATTGTTGAATTTCTTGCATCGGTGCTCGGTTTCAAAGAGGCTTCTTTTGCCAAATCTCTCCTCATGCACGCTATTCTACAGACTGGTAATGTTGTTGTACTTCTCGACGGTTGGGACGAAATACTGCCAAATAGCAAAGATAATGGCTGGAATTTGCTAACAAATTTATTAGAGACAAAAGTCAAGAAGATGTGGATCACTTCTCGATCTTTTTTTGCAGCAGATCTTGAAAACCGACTCTCTACTCTTGCTTCACGATTGCAGCAGTTTTCAGAAGACGATCAAATGGAGTTTTTAATCAAATACTGGAAAGCAGATTGTTTGTTGTCTGAAGATGATCTTAGAGATTTTGCCAAGAATCTTCTTGGAAAGTTGGCGACGTCACTTTCGGACAACGAGAAACGCTTTACTGGTATTCCCCTCCAAACAATGATGCTGGCTGAAGTTTGTGTTGACTACATAAACAACCCAGAGGAGTTAAGTATACCCGAGAAACTTAACCTGTTAGACCTTTTCGAGAAATTTGTTGACAAGAAATTTGAAATTTACATAAAAAAAACAAGTACCGGTAAAATTCGAGATGATGAAATACTGTTAACGTTAAGGGAAAAGTTTGACGAAACATTCTCAAATGCATCCTTGGTATATTTGTTTCATCCTGACTTAATAAATTTGTTGCATTTAAAAGATAATATTATTGAAACAACTAAGAGGTTGATGGAAAACTTGCAGTCGGGCAAAGATAAAACTGGAATAGTCGACAGCATAGTCAATTCTAGACTGAAATTCGTCCATCGTTGCTTTGCAGAATTCTACGCAGGGAAGTGGTTCTCAAAACACTTTGAAGAAAACTCGAAGTTCATTGGCGATCATCTATTTGATTGGAACTACAAAGTAATCTGGAAAATGCTGAACAGTATACTTTGTGGTGAAAGTGAATTGCACACCGCAGTGCTTAACAACGACTTGTATCAAGTGGAGGAAATGCTGAAGGCTGGAGCCGATGTGAATTTAATTGACAAGGGGCACAGGACGCCACTACATCTTGCTGCGGGCGGCAGTTTTGAATACGTGCAACAGTTCACAAAAAAAGGTGAGGGTTTCGAGTATGGAATTCACTTTGATCACAGATTCATTGGCCCCGTGCCGAGCCCAGGACACATGGTTCACCTTCTCTGCGAGTACGGAGCGGATGTTAATAAAGTGGATGCCGTTGTGCAATCTACCCCACTTCTCTACGCTGTGCGGACTGCAACTTGGGATGCAGCGGAGATGCTTTTGTCCAACAACGCAAGTGCAGAAAACATTGGTGACATTCTTGCCTTGCCAACAGCTATAGCAGACAACGGGTTTAGTAACCTAATGAGACTTATGCTAGATCGAGGATGGTGTCTCGATCATAACCTCAAACAGGATCTCGTTCTTAGAAGCATTGGTAATGGTCACCTTGAAGTTGTACGAATTCTTGTGAAAGATTGTGGAGATATTACAACTCTAGGACCAATAGGGAGAAGTTTTGTACACGAAGCTGCAATTTGTGGTCAAAACAAAATCCTCAAATATCTTCTTGATTTGCTCAGGGGAAGTTATAGCAAAGAGTTTTGCAGGAAATTTGTGGGTAAAAAAGATGAATTCGGACATACAGCAATGTACTACGCTGCCATAAATGGGTGGGTTTCTACTCTGGAACTGCTTGAGCGGAGTGAAAATCTTAAGTTGCTACGTAACGAGATGACAACAATATTTCAAGAAAGTTGTGTATATGGGCATTTCAATGTTGTCAAGCTCATGAAAGACAAATTTGGAAATGATCCTGATTTTAAGAAACAATGCATCAATTTTATCGATGAAAATGGCAAAAGCAATTTAATGAAAGCCGCTTTTTCTGGAAGCACGGACATTATTTCATTACTTGTCGCAAATGGAGCAGATATTACAATACCACGGAAGGATGGTAAAACTGTTTTGTATTGTAACCGTGATGCGAACTTCCTTGTCTTCAGTTAAGATCTTACTCGACACTTTTGGCGAGGACAAAGCATCAGTAGCAAAGTATATCAACACACCTTGTTCCGATGGTTTTACTTCATTGCATACACTTGCATATATTTTAGATAATAATATTCCAAATATGTGTAATATGTCGTGTCAACTTTTGGAATCGAAGGCCCGCGAGCAGGCCAACATTGCCCGGGTATTAATATCTAATGGAGGAGATATCAATCTGACCGACATTAAAGGGTTAACACCATTACATTGTATGTGTATTTCTTATGGTAATTCTCTAGTTGTTCAAGTATTATTGGAGAGTATTGGAGACGACAGAAAATCTCTTGCCAAGTACATCAATATGCCTGACATACTCGGTTTAACGGCCATGCACTGCGTTGCAAGTGCATTTAATATATGGGAGTTATTCAGCAACATCCACGAATGGTGTTTTGAGCAAAGAGTCAAGACTGCTCAGTTGCTCATATCAAATGGTGGAGACGTTAGGGCAGTTGACCCACTAGGGCTAACACCGCTACACATTATTGCTCTTCAAGCTGGTTGCTTAGAACTTGCCAAGGTGTTTGTCGACGCTCTGGGGGACCGAGATTCGGTCATTTCCTACATCACAGCCCGCGACCACAAAGGCAGAACTGCCAAAGATTGTATACCGATACCACAAGCAAACGAACCGCTCTGGTTGAGAAAAAGACGCATTGTAATTGGAGAATGGTTGGATAACACTCTTGATCTATGGACACAGTCTTAACAAAACAAAGACCAAGTTGTAACCCGATAAGTTAACATTTCTCAATGAAAAAAAGTCTACTTGTTATCCAGAAAACACATGATGGCCAACGGAAATAAGAAGAAGACATATTATGTCCCCACCACGGCCAACTCACCGCATCCAAAGTTGACGGCTCCGACCTGTTCCAAGAAGGCGTGTATCCGTCCGACGCAGTTGACGTCGCCGCAGTTCTTGAGTCCGGCCCTGACAGACGTCTTGCTGACGTACGCCGGCCGCCCTGACCGCCAACACTCGATGATGTGGTTGCGGATCTGAAGAAAACAACACCGACGGGGATTAGATCGACAGTCAAAAGTCATTCATTACAATGGGTACTAGAGGTAGTGAAAAATGGTGATAACGAAATTCGCGATTTTTTAAAAATATCCATTTTATTGCCTAAAATGTAATATTGTCGACGAATTACATCATTTAGAGATGGAAAAACCACATTTAGAAAACGCGAATTAACTCGCGAAATTACCCATTTTAGTACTCAAAATGTGGCGGGATGGTGCCGGTCCAGACCAAACATTACGCTCGCGGCAGGCACTACATCGTTTAGTGATGTCACGGGCTCTACTGAAATAGACCGCCAAAATAACGGCGCGAATCACGCACTCCACGGCAATAGTCCACCAGAATAATGGCGCTTACAAATAGTTATTTTTGTCTTGGGAATTGATTCTGAATAGATTTTTGGGTCACAATGATTGATTGTAACTTATTAGAATCGATGTCATCCCTACTAAAAGGCTCCTTAAAGTTTTTTGTTTGTTTTTAGTTACGTTTTTGACCATTTAAATGAAATCGCAAAAAACGCAAAATTTGGGTTTTTTTTAAAACTAAATTTGGGTTTTTATATCAACATTTCCCATTACCACTAACAATAACAACAAATGTATTTAACAAAACTACTAATTTAGTTCCTCGGGCTGCTTTACCTTGATAAAACCTGAACATTACCCCAGAAGAACGAAACGCGTCGTGGATTAAGGTAACAATAACAAGTTTAAATTAGCTGCAGTTGTCATCAGCAGGTGAAAAGTTTTGTCACGGGGTGGGCTTTATGTTCTTTATGTCCTCTATGCTTTCTCAACCTGACAATCCTTCTCCAATCTGAACATTATGACAAAATCATAATCACCACAAAGTTATCTTTCAGTTTATCAGACTCGTTGTAATGACTTTTAATGTATTTTATTCGGACATTATTATTAACAATTACAGCAACAATCATGACAAACACTTATAACAAGAACAGTTTTCGCCATGTTGTCAATGTTACTTGATATTAAAATATTAAAACAATTACGATTTACGAAAATACCCTTAGCTCCTTCTTCGTCCAAACCAATCGAGATGAGACTCCTGTTCTTTCCTGTCCCTGCATAGGTAACCTTATATGAATAACACGTTCAAATATTTAGTTTTGAAAAGGACCTATTATTCTATTAGGATATTATGTATTTTTAATTTTAAAAAAAAATATCAGAAAATTTCAAAATATTTTTCACCAAAAATTTGAAGTAGAACAAATTTTCAATGTGATGTCGGCATTTATCGTTTACATCATTGAATCCCAACCAGCCCTTGTATTCATCAGTTTGATTGCGCACACCTTGAGGTATCTTTTCGGTGTCTTTACGGAGCGCCCCTCGAAGAACTCCGTGTGCATCTGAATCTCGTGTTCCGTGACGGAGAACGGGTCCAGGACGAGCTCTCTCTCGGGGGGAGGGATGCTGTAGATGCGCTCGAGTATCTCCTGGTGAGTCTTGAGGCGTTGCTGCTCGCTCAGCTTGCGTGCAGCCTCTGTGAACAACACGGACATAATATAATATCCGAATAGAAGTGTTTTAAACCATTACCTGCAGATTGTGTGAAAAAGTTTTTTTTAAGTTAGAGTTCTAGTGAAAAAAAGTTTAAGGTTTGAAAAAAATATTTTTTAAATGAATTTGTAGTAGTGAGCGGTCACCTTTTATTATTACTATTATACAGGTGCACAAATTTAAAACAAAAAAATTGGATGGTGGAGGGACCGGTCCAGAAGTTACATACTTTCTTGGTGGAGGTGCCGGTCCAGACTTATCACTATTTTACCCTTAAGTTCGAATTTTTTGTGAAGTACGAAGTTTGATTTTCAAAACTATGAATGTTTGAGTTTGAAATAAAAATAGTGGGCTTGCTCCCGCCAGATGCCGACGCAAGTCGCAACGTTGCGAAATATATCGTTTTGTGACATACGGTGGGCGAGACACGCCTTCACAGGCTCCCCGGGATATGACCACCAAGAAAACTGTGCATACAATTAAAAACAAATTTCTTTGAATCGATTCTTTGATCACAATGATGGATCCAATTTTTGGAATCGATGTCATCCCTACTAGAATACATACGTAGGTACATGATATTTACAAATCTAAGCACTGTTGGGGGTGTAGGTGGCAGTGGGAAGCAAGGAGCGGGGTCAACTGAGGAAGGAGGTCTAGGCTACCTCAGGTTGAGATTGTTTCTGGCGAGAGTCGGTAACAATCTGGACGCCGGTTCCCATTGTCCAAGATGTTCCTCGTTGTGCCAGAGGTAGTGACTTTATAAATAAATAAATAAATAAATAAATAAAAATAAATACGTATTTAGAGTCTACCCACTCAGTCATATAACTGATTTTCAGTGGGGGACATTAAACCAAAGCGACCATGCCAACCCTGTAGGCCACGACGTAATCAACGAGTGAGCGATAACCAACCAAATATCGATATTTTTATATAAATTATTTTATATAAATATAGCAATCAATGGTATGGACAGTGCGAACACCCGCGGATCAACGCCAGAATCAACAAGGCCGAGTCTAAACAATTTTAAATTTATTTTGTGCCTCGTTGCTAGGACGGCTTTAAAGTCACCGTTTACTAATTCCTAAGACAAGAACTGATGGACCTCCAGAAGTTTACTACCCTGGTAGTAGTGTTGTTGAGTTGTAAATAAGGTGATGGCCGATTTCACGCAATGGGATCCAAGAAGCTGTGCTCGGAAACCCCCAAACCCAGTTTGCTTGGGGGCAGCCAGCATTGCAGATACAGGCAACTTAAACATTCCATCAAATATCTTGCATATCAAACAGTGTAGGCGTACACGTACATTGTTTAAACTAAATCTTTCACAAATTAGAAAAACAAATTAACAACAGTAAACAAACACTGGTTTAATTTCAAACTAGGTTAATTGGATGAGCGAAGCGAAGACTTCAATTTCACTGACCCCCAAAAAATTTAGCTCGGGTGTTTTTTTTTTTTTTTTTTTTGTTTGTTTGTTTTTCTGTCTGTTTGTTAACTCTCTACCAGGCAAACGGCATATCCGATCTTGATGAAAATTTGACAGGACCTTCGAAATCTCTGAACTTAGAGGTGTATTGTTTTTGGGTACAATCGAAGAAATATTTCTCATGAATATCGTACTTTTACGATTTTTTTCGATTTTTAGTGCGATATTTTCGTGACATTTGGGCCAATTCTGACCAAACGGGTGGGGCTACAACGTTCATATTATACATGGACATTAAGGTTATGGTGATGTAGTACCTTTTGAAAGAAAAAGTTTAAATAGTTAGCCAGAATCCATAGGAATAAAGCTTTTAATATAAGTTTTTTACGGTAAATAATACCAATTGACAGGTAACAAAAGAAACTTGACAACAATCACCTACAATGCATAGGCAGCAAAACAAAGAACTTGCAAAAGTAAAGATATCCCATGCAAACTAAAATTTTTAAAAAGCTCATCCATCAACGCGGCGGGACTTTAGCGTTTTCCTAGTTTAAAACATCATTAATTCAAATTAGGGTAGGTTATGTTATGTTCAATCGTCTGGAGTTTATTTGTTAGATAGGATCCAACAGCTTACCTTCGAAAAGTGATGGTGGCTGATGAATTTCTTGAAAAATAGAGACATAAATACAGGCCTACAATAACAAAACACAGAAAATAACACGATAAGTTTCGACCCCAAGTTTAAAAATCCAATTCCATTCATTTAATTTGCTACGCAAAGCTTATTCATGTCATTGCTTTAAACTAGGGGTGTGCAAATATTCTATTCTGCATATTCTGCAAATATTATGCACTGATGCACACTGCTCGAAAGTTGAGATATATCGCCGATCTATCTTCTTTGCACTCACTCGTAAGGCATGCCTACAAATGTATGCGAGTACATTTAAAAAAGTGCGGCGCGGCGTCTGTAATTATTTTTATGTTTTATTTACGTATTTAAAACTTTAATTTTTTTTTTTTTTTTTTTTTTGGCGGCTCGGTTAACACGGAACATCGGATAAGAGGAGATCGGATAAGAGAGATCTTACTGTACTTTTAAAAAAGATGAGAGAGATGGGAGTACCATACCACACAACATATACAGATGGAGTAAAAACTTTCTAAGTCAGAGATATATAAGAGTAAGATGCAACAACAAACGATCACGGTATAGAAAACCAAGGCAGGAGTACCACAAGGGGCAGTAACAAGCCCTACTTACTTCCTGATATATATAAACGACTTGGCGCAATATATACAGGAAAAAAGCGAGGTAGAGATCAAGTTATTTGCAGACGATGTGGTGCTGTGGTATAGTGACAGAGACGTACAGAAAATGGAGTTAGAAATGAACAAGGCATTGCAAGCATTAGAAGAATGGACCAGGGAAAATGGGATGGTAGTGAATGAAACAAAAACAGTATACAGTTATTGTACAACAGGAAGAACAATGCCCCAGTTTAACCTAAAATATACAGGAGTAAGCTTAAAATACGAAGAAGACCCAATCTATCTTGGTGTAATGATGGTAGGGGTGTGCGAAGCTTCGAAATTATCGAATCCGGATCGAATCTTTTGAAGATTCGAATTCGATTCGTCAGTCGAATCCAAAATCCTAAATTTCGAAGTATTCGGCCGATTTCGAATCCGGCGCCAAATCTGCGCCTTCGCGATTTGTGATCGATTGATCGATATATTTGACTGCCACTGAGATTTGCGATCGGTCGATATAATTATATGGCCACTACTGCGATTTGCGATCGATCGATATACCGGTGTGCATATGGCCGTCACTGCGTCACTGAAGCTCCAGCTGTTTCATATCACGCACACGGAAAACGTTTTTACATTTTACACCTATACTTTTTTTTATAAGTCAAAAAAACTAAAAAGTTATGAATAATAATGACGAGGAAGATGCGGATGATCCGCAGCCGGTTGAAGCGACGTCCAAAAAAAGGGCTAAGAGTGCAATTTGGGATTTTTTCTGTAAGAACACTAGTGCTGCTGACAAAGACACTTCCATGTGCAACACATGCAAGAAAGTATTTAAAACTCCAAGTGGTAAGTTTATTTTGTATAGTAACTCATATTTTTGTTTATAACTTTGTTTATTTTGTATTTAGTGATCATCCTAGGCTAGGCCTAGGCCTACCCTATCTTTCCAAATTACAATAAATGTGCACTTGCTAGCCTAGGCCTAGGCCTAGGCTAGGCCTAGGTAGGCATACTAGAGGCTTATCCCAAGCTCAGTAGTTTAGGCCTAGGCCTAGGCGCTAGGCCTAGGCCTAGTCCGCATTATGATTTGGAAGGATGTCTAGGCCTACTGTTTGTGTGATCTGTCTTTCACCATTAGTGTGTGGGGGTATAATCTTAATTTGACGGGAATGTTATTTTACATTAAATTTATGATTTTCCTTTTTCTAATTGAATACTATTATGTGTTTACTTGGTTTTTGGGCGCGGAAAGTAGTTTCTGGACTTATTTAATCACTTTTAGTTTGATTGAATAACACACGCAATCCCTACCCCTGAGCCCTACACAACACTCGCACATGTCACTGTCACTTCATGGTACGCTAGCTATGTTATGTTGTTTGTTACATTAAATTTATTATCGTTTTTGTAAATGAATATAATAATGTATTTATTTGGCGCGGAAAGTACCTTTTGGATTTATTTGATCACTTTTAGTTTGCTTGAATTGCTCACAGATTGTACTCAAACACTCGCACATTTCACTAGTCACTTGTCGGTCAGCCATGTTATGTTGAGTCCTACCATCCTTTTCGCAAAAATACTCCACCTACAAAACCTTTAACGTCGTTCTTTAAAAACATGGACTTTTATTACAATAGGATTTTCGTTTAAAGATAGCGACGTTAAAGGTTTTGAAGTTTTTTTTGTTACTATAACAGTAAAAACGTGATGATTCTATTTTGGATTTTTTTATTATGTTCTTGTAAGGTTACTCGCAGTGAGTAAACATCTCAGCACGGTAGGAATAGGCCTAGGCCGCGTCGCTCCTCGCTAACCGGAGTCAACTTCACACAGTGTGGGCGGGGCGTGGCCCTGGTCTGTTGTGAGTTGTTACGTAGGCCTAGAGAAACTTAATTTTTTAATTGTAAATATTCTTTGAAATTTTGTTTCCGCGCTTTTAGTTTGTGTTTCCTATAAAATATTGATGTTTTGGAAAAAAAAAAAAAAAATTGATAAAAAATAGCAATTCCGTCAAACTAGTAGAGTTCCGTGTGTGGGCAAGAAATACACATAGGCCTAGGCTTTATGTTGGGGCTATAATCTAATAAAATAGGCCTACAAATCGAAATAGGACTAGGAACAGATAATGTTTAGAAGTGTTTAGGCCTAGGCCTAGTCCTAATCTAATAGAATAGGCCTACAAATCGAAATAGGACTAGGAATAGATAATGTTTAGAAGTGTTAGGCCTAGGCCTAGGCCTAGCAAGTGCACATTTATTGTAATTTGGAAAGATAGGGTAGGGTAGCCTAGGCCTAGGCTAGGCCTAGCCTAGGATGATCACTAAATACAAAATAAACAAAGTTATAAACAAAAATATGAGTTATACAAAATAAACTTACCACTTGGAGTTTTAAATACTTTCTTGCATGTGTTGCACATGTTGCACATGGAAGTGTATTTGTCAGCAGCACTAGTGTTCTTACAGAAAAAATCCCAAATATTATGCACCTACTATGTGTTTTTTATAAATAAATCTTAACTTTTCAACTAAAATAAAATACGTAGTGCATTTTAATTTATTCAATAGTGCACATGTGGAATATGCAGATAGTGGCCTCATTGTGCAGAACAGAGGGCACGTGTCTCTTTCAGGTACAACATAAACGTGGAAGTTGCCGGTAATGCCACGCACAACAGCTTTAGGAAAATAATAATCTTTGGATTCGGATTCGGATTCAAGGATATTCTTGCTCAGGATTCGAGATTCGGATTCGAAAGCAAAAACTTGGATTCGCACACCCCTAAATGATGGATAAGAAAATGACGATGTCTAGCCATATCGACAGAATGTGCCAATTAAGTAATAAAAGACTAGGCTTACTGAAAAGAGTATCAGGGGTAACGTGGGGAGCCAATGTCAATACGCTATCTACGACATACAAAACATACATACGTCCAGTGTTGGAATATGGAAATGCCATGTTGATTAACACTTCAAAACACACTTGGACAAGCTCAACATTATCCAAATAAAGCCCTGAGGATCATAACAGGAGGAGTGAAAACCACACCTATCACCGCAATGGAAACAGTAGCTGAAGTCCCACCACTGGAAGCAAGGAGAAATGTAGCAGCTGGAAGCCTGTACGAAAAAATGGTTCGCTTAGATGTAGATTATTGGGACAGAGATCCCCAAGAAGGCCTTAAAACACAGAAACATTCATAACTGAAGCTAGGAATGTAGTGGGAAAGTTAATGGGGGAAGTGATAACTGAAACAGACAAGAAATAGGAAAACCAAACATTCATATGTCATCATTGGAAATAAACCATCAACTAAACATTGAAGGAATTCAAGAGAAAAAGAAGAACTATCAAGAGGAGCATATGAGAAGTCTGGCACTAAGATTTATTCACAAAGAATACCCAGAGAAGGAGTGGCTGCATATATACACTGATGGATCAGCAACACCAGAGAAGGGAATGCAGGTGCAGGAATACACAGTAGAGAGTTTGAGGAATCATTCCCAGCAGGATCAAATGGTAGTAACTTTGATGGGGAGATGAGAGCAATAAGCAAGCGTTGGAGAAGATTGAATACTTTAGAGAAAGGAAGGTGGTGATACTAACAGACTCAAGAGCATCTATCCAGGCTATAGTGAGTAGAGAAGAAACAGAAGCAGAAATAAGAAACTGCAAGATAAGAATCCTGAGGTTGATGAATGCAGGTAACACAGTTATGCTACAATGGATACCGGCACACTGCGGCATAAACGGAAACGAGAAGGCTGATTTCCTCGCTAAAATGGGAAGTAAAACCAAGCAATTCATAAACAACATTTCATACAGATCAGCTAAATCCCATCTGAAATCAGCCAGCAACTCGGAGGTAAAGAAAGCATGGAAGGAGAAAGGCAAGAATAAAATGTGGAGTGAGCTAGTTAAAACAAGGAAGGAGGAAATGAGAGGACAAACCATTATAAAAGAAGAACTACAACAGCACAGTTTAGACTAGATACCGGCCATGACTTGCTAGCAAAGCACTTACACAGAATAGGTGTGATGGAGAGCAGCATGTGTAAGCTCTGTGGTGAAGGAATACAGGACAGACAACATCTATTTAGATGCGCTACATTGAAAGGACACTATGGGGAAATGCCAGGGGGTATGGACAGGAGGGAACAGGAGTCCTATCTTTACTGGTTGTCAAGACACATGATGACATAAATATGTCGATGTGGGCATAAGAGAAGAAGAGATGCTTTAGAGAAGAAATTATGCCTAAGCCTAGCCTAGTCCGCCGCATATTTTTACGAATCATCTGTCTGCTCTGCGCTCTCCTCGTGAATCGTGGCCATTTTTGTTGTCAACAACATATATCTCGGACACAAAAGTGGTGATACACGGTAGACGTGAATGATTTCAAAACTGACAGTCAATCAACGCTCGCATGTGACGTATGACCAGCTCCAATTGGATCTTGTTAAGTTCAGCCGGCCAATCATAACGAGCTTCACCTCAGAAGAGTTCGACTATCGTGTATCACGATCTTTGCCGCGTATGCTGCTATCTAACGGAGGAATAACATAATTTTTGACGGGTCGGTAAATGAAAATGCTATTTTTATCGACAATCGAAAATTCGAGTTCAAAATAAATAAACTCGAAATTGTTCGAACTCGACGTGAACTCGACTCGCACTCAAAAATTCGAGTACTCGCACAGCCCTAGTTTATGGCCAAATGTTGGCTTTCTTTAGGTATAACTTATAAATTATATTAATCAACTTTTGACTTAATTGGAGAAGGGTGAACAGGTTGTCAACCCAACCCTTCTTTGATCAACGCTAAACTAGCCCGTAGGCCTTTTTCACACTTCAAACATTTATAATTTTTTGTTGTTGTTTTTATCATTTGCGGCAAGACTACTCCATTTAAGGCAGGGCTGCCGTTTTAACGGATTTTATCCGTTTTTACGGATATTAAGGGTGCAAAACGGATAAACGGATTTTTAGTCTTATTTACGGATATTTTGTTAATTACGTTTTCTATGCTTATTTTCGTATATTCGAATCTGCGCGGGCTAATTTCGATTGTAAACATTGAAGGCGGGGCGATAATCGATTCGACTTTCGATAGGGGGCGGAGCATGGGCGGAGCCGTGTCCCAGATGTAGTAGGAACTGCTTCCATTGAGAAACAGCAAGGAAACAGCCAAGCAGTTGCTTTTGGGGAGGATGCAAGTTAAATTGAACAGCCAAGAGCCTACAAAATTGTTTTCTTTCGTTTTTGTTTATAAAGTTTGGATTATGTGATATTAAAAGTGAAAAATAGAATTAGTATATGATTAAAATGTTATTATCAAGTTCTGCAATGTTATTATAGAACACAACACATAGGCTAGGCGTAGGTCAAAATTGTGATGCAACATTCATAGGGCCTCCGGCCTAGCTAGGCGTAGGGCCTAGGCCTAGAATTTTTTAACCAGGTCAGAAAATATTATTTTAATGTTTAAAATGGAGTTTCTGTAAATAAATAACATTTTAAATTTTTATGCAATCTTAATTAAAGCAACCACGGGCGTTTCTGGCTCCTTTCTTTTCATCTGTGCATAGGCCTAGGCCCTTGGCAACTTTTAGGTTAAGATGGTAACAAATATAAACATCACATTTATCCACTTTCATAGTTTGATCAATGAAATCAACGTTTTTAGACTTTTCACGGATATTTGCGGATATTTAACGTCCTCATACAGGATTTGAAAAAAATATCAGTGGCAGCCCTGATTTAAGGTAAGCTGTTGGCACCCTATCTCTTATTTATTATCTCTATTTTTATTTATTATCTCTAACAACAGGTATTAAACCCACAAGTGTTAGGTATAGCTAAAACTAAACAATTAAAAAATATACAATTCAAAATAATACAAATACGTTACCAATACAAATCAATATGAACACTATAAAAATTAAATCTTCACATGATTCACATGATCCAGCCTTTTGGCATTCCTTTCAAACACATAATTGTTGTTTTTAAATTCAATCCGGTGTTAAAGGATAAGCCTACCTTTGAATTTGATTTGAATTCAATCAGGATAATGTATTAGAACTAGGAAGCTTTGCAAACGCTTTTTTTAGTCGCGTTGATGGATGAGTTTTTTTTAAGTTTTTAGTTTGCGTGGGATATCTTTACTTTTGCAAGTGCTTTTTGAACGCATTGTAGGTGATTGTTGTCAAGTTTTTATTGTTAATTGTTATTATAGGTACTGTAAAAAACTTATTGGGATGAGCGTAGCGAGCGAAGCGAAGATTCCATTTCACTACACTGGAGAAAAAAATAATGTTTTTTTTTTTTCTTTCTTTTTTTTTTTTTTTGTATTTTTGTGTGTCTGTGAACACGATTCCAGCTAAACCAATACTCCAATTACGATGAAATTTTATGGAGGTCTATGAAATCTCTGAACGAAGAACTGCACGGGGGAAAAATCGATTGAAAAATTATTTCTCATGAAAATCGCAATTTTAACGATTTTTTTTCGATTTTTAAAAAGATTCTTCGACTTATAACACCTACATGCTTTATCCGATCTTAATGATTTTTGCACAGAACCTTTATTTTATGAATTATTAAGATATTCTTGTGAAATTTGAGCGCAATTGAAAAAATATTTATCATAAAAATCGAAATTTTACGTTTTTTTTCTTTTCTTAAACAATTCTTTCACTTATAACACCTACATGCTTTATCCGATTGTAATTATTTTTTTGCAGAACCTTAATTTTATGAATTAATATATTAGCATTAAATTTGAGCGCAATCGAGAAATTATTTCTTATTAAAATCGCAATTTTACGATTTTTTAAAACAATTACGATGAATAAATTAAAAAATTGAAGTTAATTTTTTTTTTTTTTTTTTATTTTATTTAAAAAAAAATCAACTTCGTAATGATTTTTCCACAGAACAACAGAAAATTCGAATAACACATGGCAGCTCAATGCACCAATTACGCTCATCCAACAACGCGGCGGGACTTAAGCGTTTTCCTTATTAAAACATTTATTTCTATGGATTCTGACTAACTTTTCCAACTTTTTCTTTCAAAAGGTACTACATCACCAAAACCTTAATGTCCATGTAAAATATGAACGTTGTAGACCCACCCGTTTGGTCAGAATTGGCCCAAATGGCACGAAAATATCGCACTAAAAATCTAAAAAAATCGTAAAAGTATGATATTCGTAGTATGAGAAATATTTCTTCGATTGTACCAAAAAACGTGGCAGGTCTAAGTTCAGAGATTTCGAAGGTCCCCTACAATTTTCATCATTGCATATGCCGTTTGCCCGGTAGAGAGCAAACAAAAAAGCAAAAAAAAAAAAAAAAACACCCGAGCTAAATCTTTTGGGAGGTCAGTGAAACTGAAGTCTTTGCTTTGCTCATCCAATTAGGGCTCCTCCCCCCTCACCTTTCTCCTCCGTGGTCTGTGGCGGGACTAGCGCCTTGTCTTCCTCGTCAGGCTCTGTCTTCACGCTGACCCCGGTCCAGCCGCCGGTAGGCCCAGCATCCTCCGTCTTTCCGTTAGTCATCCTCTCGGAGGCGTGTAGCCCTTCCCTGGGTACAATCGTCAGGGTCCACCGGCTCCGTCTTCACGCGCTGGAACAAACAGATTTCAGATTTACAACTTGGAGAGAGAAGATTAACCCTTTGGCTGTCGGCTGACATAGATCTTTCTCCACACTTTGAATACCACCGTCGTCTGGATGTATGTAATAACAATAACACCCGGTTCCAACATAAGTCAAATCGGGGGGTGACGACGTATCACCAGTTTCTCGGGCTGTGGACTTTCAGTGTTTGCTAGCCAGGCTCAACACCTCCTCATCTAATTCTATGTCTTCTTCTTCTATGTCAGGCATTTCTACCAGTTCTCTCCATTTCTTTCTATCCACCCAGAGTGTTTCTTCATTGATTCTCTCCCATTATGATTTCCCTCTTTCTTCAACGTTCCATTTTATTTGGTCCCTCCATCTATCTCTTGGACGTCAATCCCTTTTTACCCCCCCCCCCCCCCCATGTGCTAGAGACGCTATCTACTTCTGCCCCCTTAACTAACCCTACCTAGCGGCAAACCAACAAAGCTCTACCGGATTTTTAATTATTTAACATGGGAAAATCGGAGCAGTAACAAGCAGTCTGTACCTTTACATACAGACATACACACACAGGCGGCGGAGATGAATATACACAAGAAGATGCCATATCTATATCTATATCGAATCAAAAGACAATTTTGCTTTGACATCGATGTCAAGTTCCAACCCAAAGTAGTGGTAGAAATACAGATTTAAGTAATTGTCTGATGTAATTTTTCAAAAGCTAATTTACGTGCGCTAAACGGGCCTTTAAGAGCTACTAATCCTGCCCCCTAAACCCTATGTACGCAACGCTCGGTTCACTCACCTCCAGCTTGACATCCGGCGGAGTAGTCGCCGTCTCGTCCTCTACGTCGATGTCGATATCCTCGTCTTCTTCGTCCTCTTTGCTCGGCTTCTGTATCCGGACGACCTCCTCCTCTCCTATAGCGCACGCCTTGTTGTCTTTAGCCTCCAGCACCACGATCTTCTTGGGAGGCTTGCGCACCTTGGCCGCCCTGAGAGAGAGAGAGAGAGGCAGTCACAATACATGATGATTTGAACGAGTGAGCGTAGCGAACAGAGTGATTTCCATTCGACTTAAACGGCCCTTATTGTTTTTCTGCGTGCGTGTGTGTGTGTATGTTGAAAATCAGCCGAATCGCTGAACAGATTGCGCTGAAATTTTAAAACAGACATCCGGTACGAGTTTATTGAGAACTGCTAACAAAATCACCAAGATTCATTGCGATTTAAACCTGCAAGAAATAATAAACTGAAAAATAGACTTCTAATGTTTAGAAATTATTTTAACGACAATGTTTTAGATTTTGAAAAGATATTTTTTGTTTGTTATTCGCCTGGCCGTGAAATGCCGTGCCCATGCAAGGTCTGTCGAATGTTGCACGTCAAGGTACCCCCAAATTCCGCTCGTAGATTGAGTAAACCTTGCAATATTTTCACGTATTTCGTACTGGCTATGCTTACCATAAATAAATAAATAAAATAAATTTTATTTAGAGTCTACCCACTCAGTTATGTAACTGATTTTCAGCGGGGGACTTTAAATCAAAGCGACCAAGCCAACCCTGCAGGCCCCGACGCAATCGACGAGTGAGCGATAACCAACCAAAGATCGATATTTTTTTTTAATAGGAAATATAGCAATCAGTGGTATGGACAGTGCGAACACCCGCGAATCAACGCCAGAATCAACAAGGCCGATTCAGAACAACTCTGAAATTTATTATGTGCTTCGTTGCTAGGACAGCTCCAAAGTCACCGTTTACAAACTCCTAAGACAAGAACTGATGGACTGAAGTCCAAATCAGAAGTTAAAAAACTTCTGACTTTGGCGGGAATCGAACTCTGGACCTTCTGCATTGGAAGCAGATACGCTAACCACAAGACCAACGAGCCACACACAAGACACAGTAGGCCCTATTGCCACAGATGATGGACTACACTGCATTATATGCATTTCAAAACATGTTTAATTATTTTTGAAATACAATCTAGAAATTACAAAATTTTTCCCGACCAGGGGATTGAACCCACTTCTTTCACATTTCGGCTACAAGGGCGCCTTAGCCAATTGGCTTGTTCACTGCGACTTTTACACACCACGCTGCGCTATTGTACTAACCCCCCACCGCCGTCTGGATACCTGTAAAGTCGGATGTAGAGTGTAGACGGCGGTGATAGCCCAACTTGCGGGTGTCATGGCTGCTCATAGCTGTCAGCAGCCTACTGTTTTTATTGTCAATTTGCATAGTTTTATGTTGAAAGCAAAATGACCAATTTCTGTGTGTATTCGTGTAAGGAGAGAGGAGGGCATACTGTCGTGTTTATTACTACAAATAAATACAATCACACATAATATACTGACAATTGTGTCTTTATTCGGCTTCCTGCCTACGTAACCTCTCTCATGTCAACAAATCAGCCCTAGGCTTTGCTGAGGCGTATGCAAGTAGGGCCTAGGCCTATACTTGCTAATTTATAATACCATGATATTAATATGCCTAGGTCTACATCTAATGCTGAAGAAAAGCCTAGGCCCTAGTCCTTAGTAGCCTTGTTCCAAAGGCCTAGGTCTAATCTCCATAACAGTGCTAGGCCCCAGGTTTAGACTTCAACGGCACCATGTGCTTTCAGCTCTTATTTTAATTTTCCTATCGTTCACGTTTTCATTGTTTAAAAGTTTAAACAAACAAAATATGCTATTGAATAAAATTACTTGAAATAGGCCGTACGACTACTTACGTAAAACCATTGATTAAAGAAGGAATGGTAAAACAATACGTAAACAAACAATCGAGGAAGCATACAGATTCGACAATGCAGAGCCTGCTATATACATAGTTTATTTCAAACACCGCCACGGTCTTAGGGCAGGGTCCACTAGATACCTAACAAGCAGCTCGGAATAAGTATCTAGTGGACCCTGGTTTTGGGGGTTAGTGCAGTGGCGCGATCTGCGCGGAGCTTTGCGTGAACAAGCCAATTAGACTAGGGAAACGCCAAAGTCGTAGTTATACGAGTGAGCGAGTCATGTGGTGAGTACCCGGGAACATTTGCATTTAAGTTTGATAATTATATTCGTATAAAAAAATAGTTTTTTAAAGATTAGTTGGTATACGGGGACGGGCGCGTCAACTGTAAGGTCATAATGCGCCTCTCTAGCCTATGATAGGCTAGGTAGGCCTAAGGTAGGGGGAAGAAAAGTAATAATGTAATCGGGTACTCAACACATGGCTCACTCACTCGTTTAACAACGACTTTGGCGTTTCCCTAGTAGGGTACATCACAGTTATTATAAGCAATAGAAATAGAACCAACTTAAACTGGGAACATGAATAATAAATCTACCAATTGAGCCACCGGGACTACAGACCAAACCTTTACCAAACTGCTATCTGTTGTGACTGTTAACTTCCATGACATATGTACCATGACAACTTGACATGACATGACATGACCCCAGTCGGAGCAAACTTTTACGACAATCGCTATGAATCAATAACCATGTCCTTAAAGCGGGCCTATGCTTAAAAACCTTATATTCATGAATAATAAACATATTATGAAAATCAATCCAGAAATTACAAAATTCGTCGCAGCGGGGTATCGAACCTGGTCTACAAATTGCTGGTTGGATACTTTACCCCTAAGTTACCAAGACGGTTGAATTCACAACATCTGTATTGTTGGTATATTATAGATCTGAATAGATTAACAATAAGCATATTTCAGTGGGGGGAATGGTACAGAATAACGACAGCTAACCATAAAATCATTCGATAGGTCGCCCCGGACAAATAAACCAGTTGCTTTAGAACAATTAATGTTTACCGGTATGCCTATACAGTGGAACTTTGAATTTACGAATTTAACTAGAGGCAAAAAAAAATACATAAAGTCAAGGAATTCATAAAAAAACCTTCAAAATTGCCGCCTACTGTACCAACAAAGTGACAACATCAACTTGAGTGCTTCAAACTACTCCTAGGTAGCGCCTATGCTGGATTATGAGCATGGAAGGCTGCAGGAAGTGAGTTTGTTTGCTTATAGGTGGCATCAAATGGTAAGACATCATTAACTCGGCGCTCACTTCCTGTTGTGCAATCGCAAGCAGGAGTAACATCAAGCACCAATTACGAAATTGTTTATGTGACACATCTGCGTAGTGTAATTGATATCGGATCGTAGGCAGCTCAAGGTCAATTGCCTCGTCGCTATCTCAGTGCCTCCCCCTGCCAAACTTACGTAATCAGTTCATTCATTAGTGCTCGCGCCCGCCCGCTATGTATTTTATCTCCTAATGCTGTCAGTGTCACGTAATAAATATTGGACACTTAAATAACGCCGCTGAATCTTTAAAACACGCTGAAATCGAACTTCACAGAGACAAGACTTCCGCGAAGAACGACCTTCACCTTCACAAAGACGAGTGTAGTGTAGACAGCATTGTTTACGCTACATCACGGTGGCCGGCCTCGCGCGGGAAGGGGAGGGATGCTGTGTATTATTCTGTTCCGTGAAATAAATCGCACGAGCGGAAAAAACATAGAGAGCAGCTGGAAATTCCATCAAATCTTTAAAACGTAAAAAATAAACTACAAACAACATTTAAATAACGTATCTCAATTCAATGTGCACACGCCAAGTTTATTACGTAGTAAATAAAATGCAGTAAAACTCCTATGGATTGTTCCCGCATCGTCCGTTTTCTCGCCATGATCGCTATATTTGAAAAGTTTTTGCAAAAGTCCCATTTGCACGATGTTAAAAATTCCCGCATCCACTGTTCTATTTCCTTCCAGCAAGCGCGATCTTTTGTGAAGCTGTGTGTCAGGTTCACTTCCCCACCCCACCCCGCCAGCTGCCGCCTAGAGACCGGTTACCCCTCCCCTCGCACTCGCGCTGCCAGTGGCACGGCTCTCTCCTCTCTCGGCCGGCCGGCCAGCCAGCTCAGACACAGTGACACTTCACATTCTCTCTCAGCAGTGCCGTGTTTTTCTTACGCGATAATAATTGCAAGATAATTGTTTTTAATCAATGAATGATGCTGTCAATACAACACTAGTTAAACTGAGGCTGGCTACTCAAGACTGCAGTCGATTTCGTCACATACAATAAAATGATCACATGTCATAGAATCATGTGCTTGATTCCTCAATCAATTGATTCATATGCTCACTCATTCAAGCTCGTCGGCAAAAGAGGCCGGTAGTGGAGTGGGTAGGCCAGGTCAAGTATCGGGTTGCGTTTGTCGGCAGTGCTGAAATACTACGATCGTATGGGCGGGAGGGGGAGGGGGGGGGGCGAACGGTGATCCACTCGACCTTCTCACATTGCCAGACTGCTGCTAATGAGGGAGGAGGAAAGGGACTGCATTATTACCCATGCGGTCGGCAGCATGTGTTGAGCTTTCAAAGCGGGCGGCACTTGGACCAGTAAATAACAACCTCCCTCGTTCCCCACAGCGTTCGGCAGCATAGATACGTAAATTCGAGGCCATATATTATGACTCGGGACTTGAAATACGAAACGTAAAGTTACGTAATACGTAGGTACAAGGTACGTTAGTTTTTAGGAAAATTTAACATTGTCCTTATGGGAAAATTTTTGGGACCAACAAAAAACTTTACACAATCAAGGAATTCGGTGATTCAAGGTACGTAAATTTAAAGTTCCACTGTATACAAGAGTATAATCTGGAAAGTATGAAAATATACCTATAGGCCTAAACACACTAACAATCTTAATGAACTGGTTGCAAGTAAAATGCAAGACCTAGCCCTTCATCAATATTGGAGAAGGGTTGACAGGTTAGGAAAGCAAAGAGAACATAAATCCCAGCCCTTCAACAAAACTTTTCACCTGCTGATGATAGTCGTTTGTTACCTTAATCCACGACGCGTTTCGTCCTTCTGGGACTCATCAGGCGGATGGTGGCCACTAAAAATCAGCTTACAACATACAAACAAAACTCACAACACATAACCAAACCTGTGGTAGGGCCACACAAGAAGTTAATTCTGCATGTAAGTTGTCATCATCAGCAAGGTTACTTCACACACCATTCATACTGAGGCACACCGTCAGCACAACCAGTAAGGGGGCTTCCCCCTCCCAACTCTAGTGCTCGGGAGACAAAACACCCATGACTCACCCTGGATTCGAACCAGGACCCTAGGCAACAAGAGAAAAGCTGCCCCTCCTGCTGTTGCTGGGCAAGGGTGCCTCTTCATTCATTCTAAGAGAAAAGGTTAGAGATAGGAAGGGTGGAAAGTCACAACACAGCACAACCAGTGAGGGGGCTTCCCTCCTAGACTCTGGTGCAAGCCCTTCACCAAGGAGATACAGAATGTTTACTGGGACCCTGGAGGTTATGGGATCGGACCTAGTGTTGTAAGCCTTGAAATAATTCATGTGAAATGTTTCAACGTGAAATATTTCAAGCCTCCGTGAAATATTTCACTAGTGATGAAATATAAATAAATATAAAAAAGGTACTAACAATATTTGACTATAAATCAAATAGAAAAATAATGATTTTTATGATTTTAAAAGAAACAATGTCTGTACAAATAAATATAAAATAAAGGCACAATTTTACATAGGCCTAATTAAGGAAATACAAAGAGTTTAAATTGTGCTTGGTTAATATTCCATATTTTTATTCTTCAACTACCCTACTGTACTGCTGTACAACAGAATGACTCCACGCCACGTCGTCATACCTTCCCGTACTGTAGTTGGAGAAAAGAATGCTTGTCATAGCAATAAAATTCTCATCTCGGCAATGTTGCATGTAAAGCTTACGTGATGTGACATTACCATCAGGAGGTATATTTTAAAAGCAGTGAAATTTAAATTGATATATTTCATGAAATATTGATCACAAAAATAAATTTCAAGAAATTTTACAACACTAATCGGACCACACTCTGGACTGAACCTACCTGTGAGCTATGGTGATGTTAGGCTTGGGTTTGGGTCCCCTCTTCCCTTTAGGTCTCCCCACCTCCACATTGCTCCGGTTCTTCGGGGGACGGCCGCGCTTCCCCGTGCCCTTGTATCTGAAACACCAAGGACATTCTTCATGTCATCATGAGATAGCCAGTAGAGGAAGGACTCCTGTTTACTTCACTACACAGAAATAGTCCTCACATTGTTGCAAGGACACACAAGATTAGCACTGTACCCTACTGTTACTGGTTACGCTGTATTTACTGCATCTATACCAAGTAGTATTAGATAACGGGGACTGCCAAACTGAGCCCGTTAGAAGATGTGCCACGTCACGTGAGAAAGTTCTGAAATTATTAACAACAGCTCTGCTAGACTACGACGCGAGTAACTAGGACCTTTCAACCGGGTAAGCCGTATTGCACTGCACCGACTGTGATATTGTACGTTAATAAATTAAATTTATTGTTTTACCTAAGTTATAAAATTAACTATGATAATATACGCAGTTATCCAAACAATAGAAAAATTAAATTTTTTGTGCATTATTAAAAAAAGTAAAATTTTCAAAGTCAATTAAATTCAGTTACCTACAAAAATTACTTCTAGGGGCCTAAATGAAAAATGTACAAAGTTTGTCATCGTTGTCATAACACGATTTCTATCGTGAGAGATCAGAATGTGGTCGCGCACCAATCAGATGCTGACCAGCTAAAAGTAGAGATAGGGAGTCGTAAAAGAACGGTGTCCTCAACGGGCTCGACTCACCTCACGGGATTGGAAGATGTCGGCGTGGCCACCGTCGGCTGTGCAGTGCTGACGACGGCGATCACCTGTCGACACAACATCGTTTGGATATATTAAGACTTGCACAACCTTGCTCTACAGGAATAACATACTGCCAATGAGATAAAAATACATGTTTCCAGAAAAAAAGTTGATAGGAGGTTTTGCAGTTCCAACGGCAATATGTGGTTTAAACAAAATAGGACGCTCTTGGGTGTACACTGGCGCTGTAAAGCGCTCTAGTGGTCAAACAAGGTGAATGCCTTGCCACAATCAACACTTGTTGCATGGACAAGCAGGAGTATCTAGGAGGCAGTGAAACAAAGAGCTCAACACTTGTTGCCAGCATGGTATCTAGGAGGCAGTGGAACAAAGAGCTCACCTCTTCTATGGACGCCGGTATCTGGATGTCGTCGATTATCTCCGTGAAGCCGAGTGCACTGATGTCTGGACCGTCGGAGTATATCGACGTTGTGTACGTCTTCACCTGTTGCGCCGTCTTGGTGCCTACGTACTGCGCCAGTCTTGGCCAGCTGGTGCCGAACAGGGCCTGTAACATTACGTCATGTATTGTCACCGACAGCTGCAGTCAGCCACACGGCTATTAATATATTGGTTGGGTTGAAACTTAAAGCCTGCATTAGACGGTTCAATGGTTCGTTCAAGTTTCATTGAATTCAAGGACAAAACATAAACATGTAGGATGTATTGTTGTATTTATTAGCCTATCTTTAGGCATACTCATTTTGATTGTTTTGTTCTTGAATTCAATGCAGGCTTAAAAGATTGAAACTACGTAGGCCTATATTTTCAAAATAGTTTGCCCTAAACCTAGTAGGCCTACCTAATAATTGTCCCACATATCTGCAAAGCGGGTGACAAAGAGTCCAAATGGCATAGGCCTCCTATAACTGGTTTGTTACGGCATAATCACACCATAGGTTGACGCATTACGTGTAGGGCTAGGTACATCAATGCATACTTTTGTTGTGTATTGTTTTTGTTTTTTCATTGTCATTTAAAGACATAGTAGGGCCTAGATCTAGGTCCACAGAAATCATGTTTATAATTTAATTCAAAGAAATCTGGTGTAATTAATAGCTACCGGTACCTTAAATCTCAATGTACGGAACCTGTAAACAAAATGTTGCATATTTGTACCTACACCTACATCATTGGTTCCCACGACAGCGCTGCAAGTACTAGCTCCAAAACTATAAGTTATGAACTTATGCGTGTGAATGTGCCAGGGATTAGGCTCTAGGTACGCTGATGAGATCTGACTGGCTATAGTTCTCCAGCTGACAGTAATGCTCCGCAGTATTGCTCCGCAGCCTACCAAGGTCTGCATGTTTGTATAGACCTAAGAACCACCATTTAAACAAAAAGTTTACACCCCAAAACTTCTGTTAAAACCTATTTATCTAGGGTCTTTGGGCTACTAGACCATGGCGCTTTGGCTTGGCTTGTCTGAACTGCCTGCATATGTTAAGTGCCGGTAAATTTAGCATTGTGGCATGCACACGTGAAATCATGGCCTCCAGCTTTAGATAGGCACCTTTAGAAGGAATCAAACTGGTTATCACTTTAAATAATAAATAAATTAAATAAATTTTATTTAGAGTCTACCCACTCAGTTATACAACTGATTTTCAGTGGGGGACTTTAAATCAAAGCGACCAAGCCAACCCTGTAGGCCCGACGCAATCGACGAGTGAGCGAACGATAACCAACCAAAGATCAATATTTTTAATAGGAAATATAGCAAACAGTGGTATGGACAGTGCGAACACCCGCGAATCAACGCCAGAATCAACAAGGCCGATTCAGAACAACTCTGAAATTTATTATGTGCTTCGTTGCTAGGACGGCTCCAAAGTCACCGTTTAAAAACTCCTAAGACAAGAACTAATGGACCTAAGTCCAAATCAGAAGATAAAAAACTTTAGCGACTTTAGCGGGAATCGAACCCTGGACCTTCTGCATTGGAAGCAGATACGCTAACCACAAGACCAACGAGCCACACATACTATGTGGGTGGGGTTTATCTTCCCGGTTCATTTGAAAAGAGTGAGCACTGGCAGAAATCTGTGAAGCACGTGGTCAGCTGTGGTCCCTGGCGGGTAGTGGGGGGGGGGAGCCAATCCCAGCACGGCCTGAACTCTCATAAACGTTTCTCTTACCACCCCAAACTATAATTGTTTCTGACCAGAATAGCAAATGCATGTTGCCATATTTTGCGGCGGTGTTCTTTTCAAATAGGCCTACATCTTTAATGTATACTCATCTGGTTGAGGTCCGAACAATATAAAGCAGCACTGGGGCTATATTTCAAACTGCCCGCGCTCAAATGTGTCCCCTCGGAACTTCAACCACTGCCTCCGGTTTGGTTCCTTTAAAAGTTGCAATCAAGTATAGATACTGACCAGTCCCTTCTCCAACAGCTCGCGCTCCCTCTGAGTCCAGGTGTCGGTGTCGTCCCACACGGAGGCCATCGGTTCCAGATCCTCCGGAGACAGAGTCTTGTTCTCCGTGTACCAGCATGGTTGGGCGGAGGTGTCGAGCAGCCAGTGAGAGGGGACGTCCATCCCATCGTAACACGTTCTGCAAACACATTCACAAGTTCCTATAGCAAATAAAACTAAAATGGCGTTTCTAGGCGTCAGCTGTTGAAAAACTATGAAGTTTTACACTCAAATCAATCAGATTTTGATCGGGTTTAAACAGGAACATTCATACGGCTGTAAAAACTATTTTTAACACTTCAAATATCGAAAATGCTTCACAGCGTCCGGTTAAGGGAGCCTTGACGCTTCCCGCTAGAAATCCCAAGGTATTGGCATGTTCCCATGTTAGCGAAAGATGGGGGGGTATGCCTATGATAAGTTGCCAATGGCTAGTTGACACTTCAAGTTTCAAAATGGTGTAGGCCCTATCATACATCATCGTAGCTAGAACGAAACGAAAGATACAGGCGTTTTAAGTTGAAAATTATCTCCCGAAGCGCATAAGTGTCCGCTAATCGGGTACGCCACCCTTATAAGAGTAGGCCTAAGACTAGGCTTGTTGTTGTTGTTTCACTTCTGCAGTTGACTTTCTAGTCGGTGGCAGACTTAGTCCTCTTCACTACTATTTTTCTTACTCCATGCTCCCTCTTGCCTCAATCCTCATCTTCCAAGCTTGCCTCTTGCTCCTCCCTTTGGTTTCCTCTTTCCTCATCCATTCTAGGTATGTCCATAGGCAGTGATTTTGATTTTAATTTCAGCACAAATCCCTTTATGGGCAATTCCACGGTAACGGAATTACATTCCAGAGTGCTAACAACACATTTAAAAGACAATATTTCAAATAAGGTAACCTTGTATAACTGTTCTATAAACTGACTTACAAAGGACTTCAATTGAACTAAATTTAGCACAAATTTATTTTATTTTAATATTATTTTAAATGAGTTTTCAGGCAGGTTTTTGACCGGTAACGGAATTACGCTGAAAGTGCCATGTGTCACTGGTATAGTTACTAATTGTTAAAAACCTGTGAATGGTGCAATAAAAATATCCATTTTGAAGCTTCTACAACATCTAGAAGCATAGTACTAAACATAAATAACATACCTTCATTAAAAATAATTAAATTACTATATTTAAACTGTATTTATATTCGGTAACGGAATTACGACCCCTGGTAACGGAATTACCCCAGCAAATTACACATTTAAATAAGGCTTGCATGTGGTTTAATTTAACTCTTAATGATGGTGTAATGCAAATTATTGAAAATCTTTAAGGATGTTTGGCATTTTGGTTGATATTTCAACTGTTGTAAGGTATTTATTTTCGGTAACGGAATTACAAACCCTGGTAACGGAATTACCCCAGCAAATGATAAATTTTCAAAATGCTTGCATATGGTTAAATCTAACTCTTAATGATAGTCTAATGAAAAAAAAGGGTGATTACTAAACAAGGGAGTCTACTTTATCAACATTTAACACTGTTTTTGAAGCAATAGAGTTCTGTAATTCCGTTACCGTAATTCCGTTACCAATGAAATATGGAGTAAATACATATTTTTAAAACTATTTTTGATTAAACTCTTCCTTATTTTAGTGAAACATTAGAAGAAAACTACTTTTGTTGTGAATTAAGTATACAAATACATAGATATTTTAAAAATAATGGATGTTTGGTAACGGAATTACATTAGGAAACAGTGTATTGGTAAAAAGAGTTAAATGGCTAAAGTTCATACAATTATTTAACTATTTTTGTATTATCTTGTCAATACAACATGTAAGTAGTGAAAGGAGTTTAAATGAATAAGTTTTTGCTTAAAAACATACCCAAAATTTGAATAACTAAAATATGTTCTTACAATGTTCTCCAACCTGCAGAGGTATAGTGAAAATTAAAATGCATGCAAAAGTGAGAAAAAATATAATTTTATGGACTTTCTTAAATTATTTCCAAAGCACAACATATTAATTTACTTAAATTTTCATGAAATACATTTCTATAAAAATATTTCATTTTCTCTAGTCAGGGACACTTAGCTGTGGAATTGCCCTTATGTCCTTTTGCCTTACGACCCCCTCCGCCAGACCATTCCACTCGACTATCGTTCTGGCAAGTAGGAAAACCTTCCCAAGTCCATGCCCCATATTCCCCTTTCAAACTTCCACCCATGGTCCCCTCTTGCAATGTAGTTAGCCTTCCTCAGGTCTCTGTGCAGTTCCTGCCATCCCTCATGCTCTCTGGATACCCTATACATTTTGCTTAGCCTATCCTGTCTTTTCCTATCTTCAAGTTTCTCCCATCCTAAATCCCTCACCATCCCTCCCACACTCTCATAGACCCTCCCTTTGTTACCATTTTCATCAGTCACTTCCCTCCATATCCTTCTCACTTTCAAGACTCTCCTGGCTGCTCCTCTGAACCGCTTCTATGCCCGCTATCTCACCAGCTTTGTACGGGTCCCAAACCGCTGCTCCATACTCCAACGTGGGCCTAACTAGGGTTTTGTACGCCTGACCCCTGAGTTCTTGCCCTACCCCTTTGAGAGTCCTCATTACGAAATTTTAAACACCTGAATCCCTTTTTTATCACTGTATTTATATGGTCATTCCATTTGAGTTGACAATGGAACCATATGCCAAGGTATTTTATTATTATTTTTTTTAAGTAATGAAACCAAGAACAGCCTAGGGCCTAGGCTAGACGGTCCTTCTGTCGTAAAGGTGGGCCAACTTTTTAACACTGTCATATTCCACAAAAAGCTTAGGTAGGCCCTAGGCCTACGTGGGTGGAAAAGAATTTCGGGTGCGCTCTTATAAAAAATATGCTAGAACTAGCGCGGCGCACTGCTGTAGCCAGCGGCAAGTTCGGCTAACCTAACGTAAGTTCCCTAATGTAAGTAAGTAGGTAGTTTTGTAACGGAAATCATAGTGTTAATAAGTTGGCCCAGCCCAACAACAGAAGTGCCGGCTAGGCAAAGGCAAAGGCCTAGGCCTACTACTGTGCAGAATTGGAATTTTCTAGGCCTCCGCCTGCTAGGGCCAAGGTGTTAGTTAGCTCAGTAAGGTTAAGGCCCCTAGAGAATAGGCTCTATTGCAAGGCCTAGAATTTACACATTTTCTTACTAGGCTAGTAGTAATTGTCTAGCCCCTAGTAGGCCTAGGCCTAGGCCTAGTATTGTCTAGGGCCTAGGCCCTAGCCTACTTTCCATGTAAAGCTTGAATTCCAAGGGGTAAGTTATGTTTTGTAAAATTGTACTAGCCTCACATGTTGTTAATGTTCATAATACTTACAATCGCCCGGCATCTTTAGTAAAAAGATTCTCCAAATCAAATTCTCCTAAAACGTCAACATCGTCTTCGTCAGCCATGTTGTTATAACGGTTGCACTCATGTTGCAACTTGCACTTGCTCGTCTTGTATATTGCCATTGGTGGTTATAATCAAAACTAGAGCGATGTTTGCCAACATTAAAATTTAACACCAACCCGAAAGCAATCAATTTTCCTAACATATTATGATATTTCCCTATCAAAACATTACTATTTAAAGCTTCAAAATAACTTTGTACACTCACGGAATGAATATAAATAAAATTGAGTGGTGAATGTGGCCAATTAGCAATAAATCAGTTCAAAAAGTTTAACGTTTTTCTCAGGATGGTACCGATTAATAAATTTGTCGCACAATTGCAGCCAACTTAAATGCCAGTATTTTGGTTATTATACATTTCCGTTATGTGTTGAAACTCTCGCACGACTTTGAATCTTCCAATCATTCATCATAATATTTCTTTAAAAAATATTTTTTACTTTCTAAAGCACTTTTAATGCCAATTAATATCGTTGTTTTTATAGATCTGTCATGTGTTATTATTTTTCAGCCATTGGCTACAGTGCCTTGGAAATTTTGAATTCTATTTTTGACTTCTTTGGTGAATTTTGCAAATGGTGGAAGAGCCTATGACACTAGCATTTTCGTTGAAGTCTGTACATAATTTAATGTAGGTAAGTTGTATGATTATGTATTTATGTACTAAATTAGGGCTAGGCCTATGACTGTGGTGTTGTGTTTTGGCTTTCTTTTTTATGTTATTAAGGTAAGGCTCTAGCATGTGGTTGCGGTTGCATGTAGGCTAGGCCTAGCCTAGGCCTAGGCCTAGATATTACCATTGGCTTAACCGTCCATAACCTTTCTTTCTGGAACTAAAAGCATCTCGTTAATCAACAGACGTGTGAATCATGAAGTTCCCAGTATTGAAAAACGACTTGATTCTGCGAGCGGCACGGGGTGAAGATGTATCGAGAGTTCCCATCTGGATCATGCGACAGGCCGGACGATACCTGCCCGAGTTTCGCGAACTGCGCTCAAAGCACGACTTCTTTACCATCTGTCGCACTCCGGAATTAGCTTCGGAGATAACTCTTCAACCAATTAGACGTTTCGACCTAGATGCTGCGATCATATTCTCCGATATTCTCGTCATCCCCCAAGCTCTCGGCATGTGCGTCGAAATGAAGGCCGGCGTCGGTCCCGTTTTGCCCGAACCGATTGTCGGCCCCGAAGACATTGACAAACTGGAAACACCTGTTAATGTTCAGGAAAAGTTAGGTTATGTAGGTGAAGCCATATCGTTGACTCGTCATAAACTCGAAGGTAAAGTCCCCCTGATTGGCTTTGCCGGAGCGCCGTGGACGCTAATGAGTTACATGATAGAGGGTGGCGGGTCTAAAACGCTCTCAAAGGCAAAGTCTTTCCTTTACAAATACGAAGAATCAAGTATCAAGCTCTTGGACATCCTTACAGCCGTAACCGTCGATTACCTGATCCTACAGGTTGCTGCTGGAGCTCAAATGCTGCAAGTGTTCGAATCAAACGCTGAATATCTCGGTCTTGATATGTTCCGCAAGTTTTCTCTTCCGTCGTTAAAGGCCATCTGCGAGAGAGTGCGATCTGGCCTCAAGGCTAAAGGACTAGACGTCGTGCCTATGACAGTGTTTGCGAAAGGGGCCCATTACGCGTTAGATGACATCAAAGATTTGGGTTACGACGTGGTAGGACTTGATTGGACGATTGATCCCGTACTTGCGCGTAGCAAGATTCCTAACCTCACACTCCAAGGTAACTTGGACCCCTGTGCGTTGTACGCCTCTGTCGGAGACATTCGAGAAATGGCTACGAAGATGGTAGGAAAGTTCGGAAAGAAAGGTTACATTGCCAACTTGGGCCACGGTATTTATCCAGACATGAACCCTGATCATGTAGAAGCTCTCATCCAAGCTGTTCACAGCATGTAGGCCTCGAATGAGACGGGACTGGTTAAAAGGCTGTGCATTTGACATAACATGTCTTGTGTGACTGATGTTTTTGAATTTTATAATTTTGTACTCTATTCTCTCAAAGGTGTTAGAGGTTTTGGCCTACTCCATCCTTCATCTGGGACAAATCTGATGTCTATAGTTCTAAGGCCTAGGCTTAGAGTTTTAGGTGGAAATAGGTAGGGCCTAGTGATGGGAATTTTTATGAAACATTTTTGGTTGAAATTTATGTGAAAATTTTCAAAGAATTACGTTCCATCACTAGAAATAGGTAGGGCCTACAATGCTACCGTACTGTAACTTACGGTACTGCCAACCTAATCTACGTAGGCCTACTGTTTGTCTTGACAGTTAGTGGGTGTTCCATTTCTTGGAACGGAACTGCAACCTACTCAAATTAAATTGATAGTCTAGAGGAAAAGACATGTCGGAGAAGAATAGGCCTAATAACGAGCGTTGCGTGTAATGGTCTTGCTAATTACTTGTTGCTTCTTGTGTTGTGTTGTGCCTGGTGGGTTACCACCATTGATATTGAACAACTATTGTAGGCTAGATTAGCAGTCTCCAATACCTCTGCACAGGCGCGAGCGTAGCAAATTGAAGAGTCAATCTGCCATGAACAAAATGGCAATTTGGCGTTTTAATTTATGCTTTTTTAATGCATTCAAATTTAAGTATTTTACTGGATTGTTTGATATGTATGGTTTTAGCTTGTGCAGCATGATATTGAACAAACAGAACCAATAAGAAGCTATTGCATAAGGGAATTTAGTACGTAATCATTTGATGTTAAAGGCTAGTGTGCTTACCTGTCAACCTGGCGGCAATCTTGAGAACTATTTGGGCTACAAATCGCTCCTATTTGATTAACATGCAAACTTACATATTCAAGATGGCTTCAAATTATCACGGAAGTGGACCAATGACTGCTGATCTAGCCAATTATAGTTCAATATCTATGGTGGTTGGTGGGTTACCACATTTTGTGACTACAGTGTTTAGGCAAATGCAAACCTAAGCAAGGTATTTCATTTCATTTTATTTTTAGCACCTTTGAAATTCTGAACAATACATGTATAGGCCTAGTAGGCCTATACCTTTATTTAGAACCTAGCCTAGACCTAAAACGGAAGTTCTTAGATTCTTAGAAAACCATTTAGACCCCCTACTCTCTGGCATTGCCTACTTCCTACGTTTTATTTGTTACTTGTTGCTTATTTTGTAGCTGTTTTCAGTTTAATGTTATAAATAAACATGTGTGTCTTACTTAAGCTATTAATTTAATGGGCTGTAATATTTGAGTTCAGGCCTGGGTCATTCTCAAACGTAATGACCATATTGAAAAAAATGCTTGCAAGAAAAAATTATAACATAAAATTGGATGCCTCCTTTAACAATACATTATCCAATAATTTGTTCTTACAGCCCTAAAAGGGTTTATCTAAAAAAACAAAAATTTTTTACATACAAGCATTTTCATCAATCCAAGTGTACGAAAATGTCATGACTGTTACCGGACATAAAAGTGACAATTGATGTAAGAAGTTATTTATTAAATCTATATTCATGTGCACAATAGTTTTAGCAATCTTTGGTTTTAGTTACATTATCACACAAAACTATAATACATTCAATAAAATATACATTTTTATTTTAATCACTTTTTATACTACCAAAATGTCAAGAATGTTACTCAAATTTCAAAACCTGGTAAATTAACTTACTAATAATGGACAAATGGCAAATCAAATTTTATCAAGATCACTGTTAGCAATGAAGTATTAATATTATAAATAAGATTAAAAAAGTGATTTAGTTATTTTAAAACTTTAAATAAGACTTAATTTAAAAATTAGCTCGGGTAACGGTGTTGACAAAAAGTACAGTCTTGACAAAAAAAGTTACTTTTCTAACAGTAATAATTTTTTTCCCAAGATCATGTTGCTTGTTAGGTACAAATCAGTCACCTAAAGATAAAATCCATCTAATCCAACAAGTTTGTGTAGAGTTTAAAGTAAAGAGACACTACGGGTAACGGTCTTGACAAAAATAACATTCTTGACAAGTGATCACTGAAAATCAATAAAAAAAAAAGTGTTTTGTTACTTTTGAGTATGGCAATGAATTACAACCTCTCCCTTCAAAACACATCTACAGTTGCAGGAAATTAATGCAGTAATCCACGATGCCCTTGGGAATGTTACCTTTTGAAAGTAACATACCTGACAAGAACTGCATGACATTTCAACTTCATTTAAATTTATTAGCTGTTAAAAAATCCCCTTTTAAAAAGTAGGGTTATGTTTGCTATGAGCTGGAACTTGATTGTAACTTAACTCAATTGTTAAATAAAATATTAAAATACAAATTAAATTGTTTTATCTTGGTAACTTCATGACATTGAATTAAATACTCACCGTTAAAATGTTTTCTTTTCAAATTTTTAAAAAGTTCTCATGTCAAAACAAACCAAACTTCCATGATGCCATGTCAGGAGCAGGGTCCACTAGAAAACTTATGCTAAGCTGCTGTAAGCGGGTCTTCTCACCTGATTTTAAACAAACCCCCATTTTATATCTTAGCGTGTTTTTAAAAAAATCTGGAGCGCTCCGAACACGCTCTGTAATATTATCCGTAGCAGAATGTGCTATGTTTTTGTTTTGTTTTACAGATCATTGGCATTGTGGATTATTACCAACTTTGTGTTAAGAATGAAGTTACAACTCCACGATAAAGATTTTATGCGCATAAGCTAGGCTAGGCCCTAGTGTGTGGGATTTTTCATAGACTAAGGCCTAGACCTTACCCAATAACCTTTCTTGTAGAAGTCGACGTCGAACTTAGGTCTGGAGGTTACCCGCGTTCTTAGGGCTAGGCCCTAGGCTTAGCTCAGATTCAAGTTCAAGTTTGATTAAAATTAATCCTCATTAGGTATTGGTTTATACATGGTGCAAGTATGGACAAGTGCAAGGCTTGGGCTCATCTTTATCTTACCAAACACATCAATGCTAATAGGCCTTATTGCCATAGGCCTACCGGTATCTGGACAGTTTGCCTCGGGCCCTAATATCCAAATTAGTATGCAAATGAAAATTGAGATATGAAGTTGAAAGATGTAAAAATTATTTACATCATAATGTTACCTGCAAATATAAGAATCAAAGATTATATAAATGGTAGCCTTTTTATGTAATATTTATTGCATTAAAAAAATAATGTGCAACCGATTTCTGAAATTGACGTCCAGCTGCAGTCTGCTGTTTGTTTACAAAATCTCTTTGAGGTCCGTTGGATAATGTGTGCGTGCACTCAGTAGACACATTATCAAGTAGGCCTTGACTTCAAGATATAAAATGGCGCTTATACATTGTGGAAGTACAAGCGAAGACCCACCTTACAGCAGCTGTTAGGTATCTAGTGGACCCTGGTCAGGAGCTGTTCTTCTTCTTCTTCTTCTAGATTGATCCACTGCCTTCTTGAAAAATTATTTAAACTCTTTTACAATGGTAACAGTCATGACATTATTATGATTGCCACATTAGGGACAAACACTTTCCACTAGTTATTGTTTGAAAATGTAAATTGTTAAAAAAAGTCACTAACACACAGTTATTAACTGTTATTTCTGCATTAATTCCAATCTAGAGACTAAATAAATTTTAGTCTTAAAGTCAAACATTTTACAAAAACACTTCTGGTTTTGAGGATAGGGACATGGGTTTTAACACATTTTGCAATACCCGACATTGAATTAAAGGTCAACCTTACAAGATAGAAGTGCAAAAATTCATGGAGCTAATAAAAACTATAAGTATTCTGAAAATGTACAACCAAAATTTATGCAAATCAATATCTTGATCTAAAAAAAAAATAATATTAAGGTGGGACAGCACAAGGGTCATTTTATTTGAGAATGACCCGCCTAGGTTTTAATATAATATAATGTCATTAGAGCTCTGAAGATAATGTTAATTGTGGGCGCTTTTTAGTTGCCTGTTCTTCCCACACAATAAGCCTATGTTGATGTAATAAACATGTTGATAGTGCCAAATGTACTAGCCATATTTTCACATACCAGTAGGCAGTAGCCTACCTCTTTACACTACGTTCATCAAACATGTATAACGGCTAAACATTTTTTTTGAAAACTTTAGCTTTAGTGATGTTGATAATCACTGCAATCTATGTGCAATCTGTGTGGCTCGTTGGTCTTGTTGTTAGCGTATCTGCTTCCAATGCAGAAGGTCCAGGGTTCGATTCCCGCCAAAGTCAGAAGTTTTTTAACTTCTGATTTGGACTTAAGTCCATCAGTTCTTGTCTTAGGAGTTTGTAAACGGTGACTGTGGAGCCGTCCTAGCAACGAAGCACATAATAAATTCAGAGTTGTTTTGAATCAGCCTTGTTGATTCTGGCGTTGACCCGTGAGTTTTCGAAATGTCCATACCACTGACTGCTATATTTCCTATTAAAAATATCGATCTTTGGTTGGTTATCGCTCACTCGTCGATTGCGTCGGGGCCTACAGGGTTGGCTTGGTCGCTTTGATCTACTGTCCCCCACTGAAAATCAGTTATATAACTGAGTGGGTAGTAGACCCTAAATACAATTTATTTATTATTTATTAGAGCTGAATAGCTACAGTTTACCTGAGTTGATTCCGAAAGTCAATCATACAACTCTTCTCCATTTTTACTTTTCGTGGTAAGTAGGCTACTTATCGTGGTAAGTAGGCTACTTATCATGGTAAGTAAGCTATTTATCGTGGTAAGTAGGCTACTTATCGTGGTAAGTAGGCCTAGGCTACTTATACGATTAAAGCCGTAATGTTTTCATTCCAGCTGTTACAAGAATATAGTTAATATTTAATACAATTCAGAAATTAAAAAATCCATCCTGATCGGGGTTTAAATCCGAGTCCCTCACATTCCAGGTCCTAGGCGCCTTAGCCAACTAGACCACCGAGACGGTAACTATTTAACTTTTGATTTGTAGTTACATTATAGAACTGAATGGATGGAACAATAAAGCATCGAATAACTGTTGCTGTTGAACTGACCAAACAAACATTATTTATAATGGGCTTAAAAAGGCCCATTTGTTTTTTAATTTCTGAATTGTTAACAATTCCACCTACTAGGTGTTACTGTTACACTGTTTCCCAATTATCCAAATCAAGTAATATAAGAATGGAGTTGTCTAAAACATTTTTAACTTAGCTACCATATTATTTCATTTAGTTTACATTGCTGTGATAAACATCGAATTACGGAAACCGTTTTAAATGTTTGATAAACGTGGTGGTAGTTCATAGTATTGTACCAAACACCTCCTTCCAATCTAATTCTACAGTAGGCCTACAAACCTAGCTTCAAGCTATAAATAAATAATTGCTCTCAATAAGAATGAAATATGATAAAATTTTATTTTGAAAAAAATCTGCATATTTAACATTTCAAAGGCTACTGAAAACTTATACGGTAGCATAAGAAAAATTAGATTTGCTTGACAGCCTTCTCGCTCAAGGTCAATCAGGACTTTGTTCTGTGAGCAATGTTTTGTGCTGGATTCTTGTCCTGTTGAAATGAAGGTAATCTGCAGGGAGGGTAACTCTCTTCACCCGAACCTCTTCTCCTTAGCGAGCAGGGCCTACCTACCCCGGAGTCAAACACACTCCGGTATTAGCCGAAGGTATGGAGCGGGTAGAAGGGAACGTTGCTTCCCGTGAAGATAACTCGGCTACGAGACTCGAGGGGGGAGGGAAGAGAGGGGGGAGCGAAGTCGAGGGGGGTGGAGCTTCCAAGAAACAAATGGTATCTGACACCGAAGCAAGGTATGTTGAATCAGTTTAAGTATAGAGGTGATTTTCAAAATCACAGCACCATCTACATTGTTTGCAAAGTATTGAGGGGAATAACGTGAGTTTGACTCGCTAAGCTCCAGTGCGAATAACGTAGTTATTAATAGGAGTATCTTTGCTACAGTACAGTGTGTGGTTGACTGTGTCTGTCTTGTACACAGTCAACGAAGTGAATACAATAGAAATTAGATATAACTGAAAAATTGAGTTGGAAATTGAATTCTTGTCACCTGTTAGGGTAGTTTTTGTTAAGTACAACGTGAACAAATTAAAAATGAGCAAATTTTTTGGAATAAAGAGTCAGGGCCATGACAAACCAACAGTTCATATTTTGTGACTCACTATAAGAGTATTTGTCACACATTCAAAAGAGATCGAGCGTACTACTGTTCCTCTAGGATGAAAGATGCCACAAATTTCAATAATAAAATATCTTTTGTTTTGTTATTATTATATTTTGATATTGCTCAGTTTATTTATTTGTATCTACCACTCATTTATCCTGTGACTAGGCCTATATTGTCTAGTTTTCTTTTTTTCCCATTTACTTTGTTCTACTCTTACATTTTGTTTCCATGTGACATCTTTATTTATTATTAGTGATACTGTTATGTAGTAGGGCATCAAGCCTTGTACTTGTTCATCTGATTGCTTTAATGTAAACTTAAGCCTTAATTGAATAATAAATATATTATTAAGTTTATTTTTAGCTAGCCCTAGTTGTAATGAAGGGAATCAGGCATAACTTGCTATGGGGCAATAATTTAAGATCACTATTTGACAATTTGTACTCCCTTGATTTGTAAAAATAAATAGTTAAATATTAAAAATATTTGGGCTTTGTCATATTAAATGTCATACAAATGAGTTAAGTGTCCTACTTGATGATCTGTTAAACCCGTCACCCCAGCTGCCGTCAGCACCGGCCGAGCGACGACAGCGAGGCTGACTCGCTGACGCACAAGGAACTGCTAGAGCTGACGTCCTCCACCCTGGACTCTCTGCTCAAGGGCGACAGCGTTCTCGCCGATCTTCCCGCTGACGTGACCTTGGAGGAGGTCGCTGCACAGATTGCGCTGACGCAGGGACAGTCTGTCAGCGTGACGGTCGTGCAAGAGGACGGGCAGCACTTGAACGTTGTGGCGAGTCTTATTGTTTGTTTGCCGTAAATATAAAGATACAAGTAGGCCCTAGATATTTAAGTAGGAATATTTTAGTATTAGTTCGTTAGCTATTTGACCTGGAAATATAATGTTTATCGAGTGTTTCTTTAAACTCACTTTCCAAAGTCACTGTTTGTTTCCCGTACTCGGCGAATTTTCGACGAGGGTCCCCTCATCTTCGTCCGGCCACGCCAGACACACTGGTCCAAAGTGTTTTGGGTTTGGCTTGGGGGTGGATGGACTAGTACGCAATACTACTTACTAAAATGACTGAAGAGTACTGCAGCACTTCAAAATTATGAATTATGATTTATGAATGCCAAGTGGGACATTTGAGTTGATGAATAATATAGAGAAAATAAATATAAATTGAGAGATTTTTATTTTGTTTACTTATTTATTTTCCATACTAGATAGTGCACAACTACTGGAAACTCGTAAGTCAATTGGGAACTCTAGAAAAAAGTACTCGCCTATCGGGCTAGTGAAATTAGATTTTCACTAGCTTCGGGCGAGCGTTAATTTTAGACCCCTGGATGCGACTAAAATTGTCCCAAGAAATTTCAAGGTTTGTAAAATGACTCTTGGCCTCCTCTTAAAACGTGTAATTACCTCGTAGGTGGCGCAAGGTGGCACGGTGATCGACCTGAAGCGCGCGGTACAACGCCACGTGACCTTGAAGCTGGGTCGCGAAGGCCGGTCGCACGTCAAGGTCAACTGGCGTCACGTCTGGCGGAGGAACTGGCTGGCGTTGGCGGACGGTACCAAGCTGACGCAGAACAACGCGAGGCTTGCGGACGTCGGGGTGAGGAACAAGTCTCGCGTCAAGTACGTCAAGAGGTTCGACGATAAGTTCGGGGTGACGTGACGTTACGTTGGGACATTACACCCACATTTATTACAATAGTTTGATATTAATTAATAAATAAATTATTTATTTTAAAATATTAATACAACTCTTCTTCTTTCCATATGCCTGCATTTTTGGCTTAGTTACTAAGCCATCAAAATCATGCATTTCTGTTCTTTCCGTAGAGACAGGCTTCCTTTTCCTTCATGCCAAGTGGAAGGGCATCCATTATGTGTTTGAGACTATTCTGTTCTTCGCTTGTACATAGACTAAAAGTCTATCTCGCGACCCATTGGTGACATTTTTTTTTATTGATCGGGGGGGCTGTTTTGTCGGGCTGGTGTTCATGACAGACAATATCATGAATATGACTACCACCGCGACAAAACCGCCCGATCAATAAAATTAGGGTTGCCGTTCGATGTGAAAATCGTGATCGATAATCGGAGGCATCGAATCGATTATCATATCGAAATATATCGATATCATAGACCCAAATCGATTATCATATCAAATTCCAAATTGAGCCTAGGAAGCAGAAAAAACGCAAAATTGTAACACTAATACAAGAGATCATTAAGGATTAGAATGTTTAAAATAAAATTGAGGGCTGAATTTCAATTACACAGCCTATATTTTAATACGTCTTGACTTGCATCGGGTGTCACTGTTTACGTGTTCCAACAGTACGCGCATCTAGCGAGCGAGAGATAGTGGCGAGATCTCATCGACATTCGAGCTCACAGCCTTATCTCCTCCCAACCTCCTCGTCGTCGTTCTTTGAATAATAAAAAACTGCCACACTTGACTCATCTTGTTAGGCAGCGTCAGAAGTAATGGCAAATATCTTCTTTGGGTTTGGGACGGAAGAAACATCACGAATTCAATATAATTGGGCAGACTGACGCTAGAGAAGTTCACGCCACAACACGTCGAGCCGTACTGAATACATCGCAAATCGCAATCGGGCCGGGCGATGTTTTCGTATCGCCTTGTATCGCGCTGCGAGCGCATGCGCACTGGCGGCGGTGGGCGTGGCATTATACTTGAGCAGCGATTGGCTACTCCGACAACCAATCGGCGCGTTGATACGACAGCGCGGCATTTTTAAGCATGGTAAACCGCGAAAACATCGATGTCACTATTTAAATCGATAATCATATCATATCATATCAAAATACTTGAATCGATTATCATATCATATTACTGATATCGATAATCGATCGATATTTCGATTATCGACGGCAACCCTAATAAAAATGTTTAACCCACCAGATCTAAGGGTTGACCTATGTGAACTATAACTTTAACAAGGTGTAGATAATACATTCTTAAGTTGTTCCGAATAAGCCAAGTTCATGGATGAATTTCGGCTTTGTCTTTTATTCATTGGACTAGTGAAAGAGGAAGAAAACAGTTTGGCAAAGTTTTTGATTAGTATTAAATTCAATAAATTGCAATTATTTGCACTTATACTGTTCTTATGATAAATACTTTATTAATTGTAATATTTTGACATTGATCGAGTGATTAATCGACGGAAATCGAGTGTCTTTCTCAAACTGAGACCTGTTGAACAAAGGAATATTTTAACACTACAAATAAATATAAAATAACGAAAACGACCATGAAACATTTAAGCCAATAAAATCATGATTAAAATATAAATAAATGCATTAAGGTTTTAAAATATTTTAATCATAATTTGTTGGCATAGGCCTAAATGTTTCATAGTCGTTTTTGTTATTTTATATTTATTTGTATTGTTAAAATATTCCTTTGTTCAACCTCAGTTTGAGAAAGACACTCGAATAGTGTCGAAATATTACAAATAAAGTATTTATTAAGAACAGTGTGTGTCCAAATAGTAATTACAATTTAATCATCAATTTTAACAATTTACCAGTTCTACTAGTTTCATATTTATAAAGCTTTCAATGTAACACAAAATAAAATAAGATGTTGTTTTAGCTGCAGGGGTAATATCTCCAGTGGTTTAATGTTGTGATGTAGTACAGCTGACATGATAGACAACAAATGCAATACAATGATAACATACAATTCATTCCATTTCATGGTCCTAACAAATAACATACTACGTACTATATAATTCCCGACGAGTTATGACTAGAGTTTAGAATGACGTTGTGAGCTCAACGCTCTGCGATAAACATATTTAACGTCCCGGGTAAAGCCCCGGTTTGGACGAGATATTGATTTCTTAATTGAGTGGGCTTGTTCCTGCTTCCAATTCAAAAGGTTTAGCCTTGCGGCTGGTATTACAATCGACAAATAAGAAAATTATTCATAGCAATTTACGTTCAATACGTTAAATTAATTACTATGTATTTTGATATTAAAACACTTTTGAGGTGCATTTCTCTCAACGTATTCACTATCCAGTCCACTAGATCAGAATGTTCCAAATAGAGCAAATAGCTATCGGAAGATTTAACTTCTTTAGTAATATGTTAACTAAAAGTAATTGGACAATAGCTTATCCGACAGACATCTATTTCTCGATTTGGATAGACAATACTAGGACTCCCGTAGGTGGAATGGTTAATAGTATTTAATTTCTGAATTGTATTAAATATTAGACAACCATTTGTTAAAGCTAACGTTTCTTATTTGTCAATATTGTAATACCGGCCCCAAGTCATACTTATTTGTCGCTTAGCGACATCAATGCAGGATTATATGTTATTTGAAACGCGTTCTTTGACAATCGATAAGTAGCTTTGCTCCTTATTTTACTGTCCTCATATTTTGTAATCAGTTTTATAACTGAATGTGATAGAGTAGACATTTAATAAATAAATACAAATCTACAGCCTAGGTTTGATTTGGGAATGTAGGAGCCTTGTCAAGCAGGTTGGTGGCACTGGCGTCGTCGTTTTTGTCTGTCGGGTTGGCAAGTGTTTCTTGGTAGTCTGCTAGCGCCACTACGATGTCCCCGTCGCAATACGCCCCGGGTTGCTCCAAGGTCAAATTTGGATTGTCGACGTCCTCCAGCGACTTTATCTTGGAAACTTTGACTCGACCCGGACCTGGTTTGGAACATTTGTGGGACTTCATGTGTTTGTAACACGCCGACATCTCCGTGAAATCTGAAACACATTCATGGATTTATAACATTTATGAGACTTCAAGTGTTTGTATTTTGTAACACGCCAACATCTCCGTCAAATCTGAAACATAATCAATCAATCATGTATTTATTTACTAGGCCGCTTCGCAAACGCTTCTTATAACTGTGTTGATGAATGTATTTCCCTGCATTCCTACATTAAAATAGTGCAATTTTCACGAGAAAAATGTATTTTTAAAAATGCATAAAATTTAATGTCCCCCACTGAAAATCAGTTCCGTGGAGGGCGTAGACTAACAACAAATTTATTATTCATTTATTTGATTGTACATCTTCTTCTCAAATGCCCTCTTTAGCTAGATCTAGTCAACCAGTAGAGACGTGCCTCTCATTCCTCCTTCACATGCTGTCAGGCATTGTCAGGCACATACATTTTTTATTTTATTTATTTTATTTATCATTAGCCTTCTACAGTTAGTTAGTTAATGTTGTTTTAGGGCACTCAACAGGTAGAGCTATCAGTGCCCATGTCACAGTCACTCATATGCATGTCTTTAGGACATGCAATATTTATTTAACTAACGAATACTAATTTATTTAACAGTCGGGAAATTGAAAAATCTAACTTGACTGGGCTTTGAACCCGGGTCTCTCCACTTTCATAAATTCAATGATGCATAGGCTATTTTAATTACTAAGGTTTGAAGGTCAATTTCAAATTTGTAAGGGAATGTTACTTAAATGTTGGGTTACCTTTGAAGAATGAGTGTTGCCAACTAAATAAGTAAAACTAATACTTTGACCAATTATTTGACCGGTCAATTGAGCCTAGTTTTGCTCACCTTTGCTACAGTAGTTGCACTTGTACGGCCGATGTCCCGAATGCCTGTTCATGTGTTCTTTGAGCGACTGGTGACGGTTAAACGTTCGACTACATTGGTCACAAGCGTACGGGCGTTCCCCTGTGTGGGTTAGAGTGTGGCGTGTCAGGTCCCCTGCAACGGAGAAACAGCTGATGTCAGTATAGGCACCGAGATTGGCCACTGAGCGCGCCACTGAAAATACACGAAGGGTTCTGGGGGGCCCCTTTAAGAGAGTATAGGACATGCGTTTTAGGCAAATTGCTGTTTGCTCGGCCAACTGACACCACAGGTGTCTGAAATTTTGAACATATGTCACAAATGTGGAATTATAGGGCTCTGCAGTAACACATTTTTAAATTTTGTTTTGAAATAATTTATTTAAATTAAATAAGTGTTCACGAATTTTGATTTTGTTAAAAACTCCAAAATTGACCATATTCGTGATTTTTTTCTGACTGATTAAGTAAAAATTTGGAAAATCTATGACCACAGGGCTGTCTATGTATGCTTTATTGACAACTTTGCAAAGTTTCATATACGTCGGATGCATCTTGGCCGAGCGAATAGCTATTTGCTAACAGCCAAATGTGTCCCATTCCCTCTTACTTAACCTATTGTTTGTTTAGTGTTTACTGAAATGTTAATGTTATACTGTTTTTTTTTTCCATTACGTTTTTTCATTTTTATACGTTTATAAATTTATTTTAGCCTACCTCAACGTAAGATGGCAGCAATTCTGTATTTGAGTATAGACCAATTTAATTAAATGAAAGATAAATTGATTGCGGCATCTCCAGCGTACCTTTAGTGAGAAACTTAAACTCGCAGAAGGTGCAGATAAACTTGCGCTCGCCAGAATGTCGTTGTTCGTGCACGACCAGCTGTGACTTCTGGTTGAAGGCGTGGCCACAGTGGCGACACTTGTAGGCCCGTGCGTCTTGGTGGATGGACTTGTGTGTCTTTAGTATCCCGCTCTGCGTGAAGCACTTGTCGCACACATCACACCTGCAACGGTCAGATCAACTTAGTCAGCGGTGAGCTGGACAATGTGAGATCGAGAGGAGTCGGATGCAGGCGGCAGAGATGAGATTCCTGAGGAGCACAGTGGGCAAGACGAGAAGGGACAGAATAAGAAACACGGACATTAGAGAAATGCTGGGTGTAGAGAAGTTAAGTGACAGGATAGGAAGGACACGGTTGAGATGGTATGGACATGTGACGAATGGGGGAAAATAGGATGCCCAAGAAAATGTATGAAAGAAGGATTGAAGAAGGAAGAAGAAGACGGGGTAGGAAGAGATGGAAGTGATACCATTGCAGGAGACTTGGAGGCAAGAGGAGACAGCTGGGAAGATGTGTAAGAGAAACAATTGTGGGAGGATAGAAAAAAGTGGAAAAATTTGATTGCCAAACCCAAGCTGGCCCTGCCAGAAGCAGGAAACGGCAATGGATAATGATGATGATGACTGAGTAGGTATTTCAGTTTTTTACGCGAAATTGGTGAACACGACACGTACTTATGAAAACCTTACATAGTTTGAATTTGAATAGTGCAAATGCATATTTTCAACTTGTTTGGGGTCTTTCTCGTGCTAATTTAACTATAATTTTGTACTTTCGTTGCATGTAGGCCCTACACAATGATGTTGACGCTTCTAATTTTCTAAACTGGATACCTACAGTAAATAAATGGTTATTTCACAGTGTTATTATATCAGAAATTCCACAAACAGTTTGGTTTGTTTGTACATGATTCAGTAAAAATATGAATTTACACAATTTTAGTCCCACAAAGCTTTTAAGAAACTTTGAAACTTGTTTAAGTGCCTAAATGTGTTTGACCTAAAAACAAGATTTGCCTGTTTGTAATATTGTATTTTTTTAATATCTATAAATTATCTTGAGTGTCTGCGTTCTAGACTCACTTGTAGGGGCGTTCCCCCGTGTGCGTTCTGGCGTGCACCCTGAGCGACTTCTTCTCCGTGAAGCTGGTGTTGCACTGGTCGCACCTCCACGGCTTGGAGCCCGAGTGCGTCCGGATGTGGCGCAACAGGTTGCCCTTGACCGTGAAGCTCATCGAGCACTCGGGACAGACGTACGGACGCTCGCCGCTGTGACATCGCTCGTGAACTAGACAAGACAGAAGGGTTGGGACTTGACGTCGATTCGGATCGACATCGATGTCGAAGCAAAAATGACTTGATTCAACATCGATTTGCCTTTTTTAAAATTAAATAAAATTATAAAATCAAAAGGAAAATTGATTTTGAAACCGTGTTAAAACCATATATTTTACTTTTTGCATCATTTTTCATTACATTTCCTATTTTTACATTAAAAAAGGGTGGAAAAAAATCAAGAATAAAAAAATCCACCATTTAAAAAAATTAATGTTTAATTTTTTTTCGATGTGATGTAGAAATTATTGGTTTGACATCGATTACGAATTTTTTGAATCTGAATCCCAACTCTACAAGACAGACATAAGAGCGGGCGCCCCGCCTGCCGAGCGTGGCCCAACTCAAACGCTCATGCTCAGATGTTGATGAATTTGAACGGATACCTTTTTATTGATATCAACATTTGGTTGCCAAGAATTAGCCTTAACAAATCATTGCGAGAGATGAGAGTTCCAAAACATAGATTTCAATACAGCAAATTCTTCTAGGCTAATACCATTTTATCTTATTTACCAAATTAACCTGCGCGTTCACATTGAGTTAAACGTTGATATCCAGTATGAAAATTTGTGTTATTATATAAATCTGCACACTTGGAATAAATTCCTGAAGTTGACCAAAATTGTGTTAATTATGGAGATTTCACAATTTTTTATTCAAAACAAACCATTGAATTAATTTAGAAATACGCGTACTGGATCTCGTAGATTGATCGTTTATTTACGTTTGTGAAATATGATACCGATGATGTTCACCGTTTACCAGGAAAAACTTGAACTCTGAGCGTCTACCGCGCCAATCTCAGCGACTCCTTAAAATGCTATCTCCACATTGCATTTATTTGTATTCCTGGACTGGCCTAACTCCTACCAATCGTACTGCCAAGATTAAAACCAATGGCCTACAGGGACAACACAGTTAGTGAGGCATGAGTGAAGTGAGGTTTGATCCATAATAACATAAAGAAATACATGAAAATAGTAAAACAATACAATTGGGCTTTCACTGCCACTTTCTAACGCTCGTAGCGCCACCGTAGCACCAGCCCTAGCGTAAGGCGCCTAGATGTAGATACTTGATCCACACAGCCGTACCCAGGCCTAGGCCTCCTAGGGCAAGCTAGGCTTTTGATTCTTCCTCCACACTGCATTTATCCACAAATTTATCTCTTTGGTCCTTTCATCCGTCAACAACCCTGATAAAACATGATGATAAATCAATATGGTCCTAATTTTACGTGATTTATAATGTTTGATGATAGTGACATTTAGTTGACATTAGATCCGCCATGACACCCGCTGCTATCTAAATATGAGCTAGTTATTCAGTCACAGTCTGCTATGTTAATGTGAGGGCTGGTACTTCGGTGAGGCCAGAGGAAAGCTTTGCGTGCAAAGCCCAATTGCACAATAAGTACCGTATTTAGACTCACCCAAGAGATTTCCTCTGTTGGAGAACGAGCTTGAGCACGTGGCGCACTTGTAAGCCTTCACGTGCGAGCGCATGTGACCTGAAACAAACACGAAGAAACAAAATAAGTCACATTTCACGAGCTGACTTTTCAACACGGCTCCAATTTATCTGTTAATGAATATGTGAAGCCATTAGTCAAAAGTACATTTATAACATACTCGTCAAAATTTCAATGGTCAAAGTAAAGTAGGGGTTTGGCCATTACCCAATTTCTAAATATAGTAAATCTAGGATAACAATTCCCCTGCACTCACTTCTCAGGGCGGTCTGCGAGGGTAACGTGCGCGCGCACACTCCACACTCTACGTTCTTCATCCACGGCTTCCTCCTCGGCTTCTCCAGGGACAACTGGGCGAGAGAGAACTCGCGGTCGGTGCTGATCAGCATGTGGACCGTATGCTGCTCGGACCCCCTCAGCGCCAGGGCGTCGAACGCAACCATCGCAGTGGTCGGTATCTTGAAGCGGGGAATACTCTCTTCCGTCTCCAGCGAGACGCACTCGGGGCCGGCTAGCCTAGAACACGTAGGGTATTATCTACAACTATTATCACCAATGCTAAGATAAGTTTTTAATAAGACTTTTTTTTTTTTAGATATTTTGATTTTGTGGAACTGTTTTTTATATAGTTTATGTTGCATTTTTTTAAATGTACCTAATTGTAATGTGAAACATTTTTTGTTGAATGAAACAGGAGAGAATCCCGAGAAGAGAATGGGAACGAGCATTGGGGAAAAGTACGCAGAGTTGGCCGCCCAAGAGATAGGTGGAGAGCGAGAGGCCAAATAAAATTGAGTATAGAAGAAAGAGGGAAGACATGGGAACGAACTAACGAAGAAAAACTCTGGGAAGACAGAAAGACATTGAGAGAACTAGTGGAAATGCCGGTCTTAACAGACAGCGAAGAAGAAGAAGATGAGGTGCTGAGCCTGGCTAGCAAGCTCTGATAAGCTGTAGCCCGAGAAAATGGTGACTCGTCACCCCCTGACCCGACGCATGTTGGAATAGGGGGGTCTGATATATTATTATAGGCCTAAGGATATTGTGTCATAAGGACAACAGGTACCTACAAAAGTACTATGGGATAGATGCTCTTTAAGTTGGCCCTGATTGGGGATCAAAACCAGAACGTCCGGCATTTGCTATCATTCAATAATTATATCCTCTAAGCGGTCTTGTGTTAAAAAACCCTATAATAATAATTCATACCATGGAATATGGAAGTCAACAATCACAAAAAAAAGCAATTTAGTAATGGTTTATTCTGTAGTACTGGTAGCGTAGTTGGCAGAGCTATGTCATGTTAAGCCGGAGGTTCTGGGTTCGAATCCCAGTTGGGGTAAACTTTTACGACAATCGCTATGAATCAATAATAATAATAATGCCATGTCATACTTACCTCTCGCTAGGAGGCTGATCTTGCGCAGAAACGACCGGCGATTGGGGCTGAAAGTCGGACACGACCGGTAACCGACCTGGGAATTCCACCACGACTGGTGATCGGTCCGGAAAGTCCACCACATCCGGTGACCGATCCGGAAATTTAGACACAATCGACGATCGGTCTCGGAAGTCTGACTCGAGTCTAGGTAGCGATTCTTCGCAGACGGTATCAAGGTTCCGTCTGTCATAGAACGACACATGTCAGGTGAAGTTTTCTAGATCATAATAATACGCCACCCATTGCATTGAGCAATGCTCTGTCAGCATCAGCCAACCAAGCCTAGAACTACACACTAGCTGGAGACCTCTGGTGGCAGATTATGTATGCCTACTAGCCTACTAGCCTACTTGCCTACTAGCCTACTAGCCTACTAGCCTACTTGCCTACTAGCCTACTAGCCTACTAGCCTACTAGCCTACTTGCCTACTAGCCTACTAGCCTACTAGCCTACTAGCCTACGAGCCCACCCACCCACCCAGCCCCATAACACTTTGTACCTCAGTTAGGCCTGACGAAGATAAGGGGACCCAGTAAGTAGATAAACAGTGACTTTGGTAAGTGAATATTTAATACAAATCAGAAGTTAAAAAATCCATCCCGATCGGTATTCGAACCCGAGTCTCCCTCATTCCAGGTAGGCGCCTTAACCAACTAGACCATCGAGACGGTGACTAATTAACTCCCGAGTTGTAGTTGTATTATAGATCTGAGTGGATTTTAAGCGAGTTTAAGAAACACCCAATAAACATTACAAGTCAAAGTATTATCGTAAAATTATTACATACATAGGATGACTTTCAAACTAAACGTAATATAAACATAAATGTGTGTGGTGTTGTATTATGTTGTATCGGGTGTGTAAAGTGGTAAGTATAAATTGCAAAGCTACGTACAGCGTATGTATGGAATCTATGTGCGAGTGTGTAGCCTACGTACCGCGGTCGTTTAGTTGTTGCGCGTCTCCCGGCGACCGAGCCGTCTGTTCTCGCGGAGGAACGAGTCCGTCTTGTCTCGGAATCTCGTACCGGTCGATTGTGTCCATCTCGACCAGGTGCGTTGCGTCGATGTAGTCCGGCAGCTGGGCATCGAGAAAGTTTCATTTTATTTATTGTCTTTTTTCATACAACGTTCATTCAATGTTCATTTGTTACAAACATCAAGTCAGGACTCAAGAGTGAACAATTTAGAATATTAAAATAACATTAACGTTATTGTAATGCATAGGAAAGCAAATTTGAATTGATAAAATTAAATTTAAGTCAAATTATATTGGCCCAGATCAGATTTTAACTACATAGGGCAGAGATAACACAACAGGTTCTATAACATGAGAAACCGGTGTATACCTATTTTTTGAGCAATGTAAATTAAATCAACTTTAAAGTTTGGCTAGTAGGTACTTAAAAATTATTGTAGAGCACTTTCCTAAAATCTTTTAGATTAGGCGCTATGGCACTTTATATCAATTTTGTTTTTCAACATTTGTCTTTACCAACTTCTTTTGAAAATTGACCACATTCAAGTTTTTCCCAAACTTTGTGGGCTTGGCTCTTTTTCTTAATTGTAAATTTTGAACATACAAAACTTGTAGGCCTACCAACAAGATGCAAAAAAAAAAAACTGGTGAACTGATCAGAGATTAACAAACCTTGTCTGCGTCGAGTTGGTATGACAGCTGCGTGTTTGTATTCTGAGCGGTTTCGTTGATGATGTCCTGGAGCCGCTCGGAGATCTGATTCCAGAAGTGGATCGCGCGGTTCTGTTCTTCGGTGCCCATCGCCTCAACCATAACCACAGCATCTTCGATCTGACGACAGACAACGAGAAAATATTGAGATTAGCTCGGAGGTTAGGGTCAATGTGCTAAGGTTTAGACCTACTTGTTGGGCTATTATTATTGTGGTAAATCAATCTGTTGTATGTGATTGTTTTATTTATTTAACGTCTATCCATGTTTTATGACGTTGATTTGATGTGTGCTGCTGTTGATTAATATAGGCTAATGAGCCCGTCCCCCGTTAATGGGTCAATTAAAAAAAGTGATGAAACAATGGATGTACCCTAATGGTTAGGCCCTAAATGTGGTAATCATGGATGTAAAGGTCAAGTGGACAATGGTATAGCCTACAGTGTGAAGGAGAATGCGCAAAATGGTTCCATTATAAATGTGCTTGGTTGACTGAAGCAGAATTTAAATTGGTGACCAAGATGAAAAATATAATGTGTTTTTTTAAGCAGTGTTTTGGGAAATCTAAACAAACTGTGGCATTGTCTATTGTGAAATCTGCTATAGGGCCTAGTAGCTACAGAGTTGGAGTTGATTGCCTGATTTAAAAGAAGTGGTTAATGGGATAAGGAATGTTCAAGTGAATGAATAAAGAATTATCAAGGATGACTAGGTGGCTAGGAATAAACAAACTAAAACTCAATGTTTCAAAATCAAAGGGTACGGTATGCTAATAAGAGGAGGAAGGTTATGTAATGTTAGGAGAGATGGACTACGTATATCACGCACGTTCAAAGCGCCATGGTTGAAATCGCCTTGGTTCCAGGCGATTGCAGACTGTGATATATGCGTTGAATTTGCCTCGAAGCGCTTCCGTTCAACTCGCTTTTAGAATCGACTTGGAAGGAACCAATTCGCCTTGAGCTTACGTGGACTCTGCACTCTGCAACCGACTTGGAAGAACGCGCTTTGTAGTGGCGTGATATACGGGCGGATCCCAAATCGAATTTGTTGAAGGCGATTTCAACCAAGGCGCTTTGGCGTGCGTGATATTACGTAGTCATGGAGAGATTTTAAATAGGCCCTAAACTAAAAGTAGTTAATGAGGAAATTGAAATTTTTGAAAGAGTTTAAATATTTGGGAATAATTTATTGATGACAAACTAGAATTTAAATTACATGTATATTATTGGTAGCCTATATAATTAAAAAATTGGAAAGAAAATTGGTTATTTAAAGTGACTCCTATGAGTGTACTCTCTAGTAGCACACACAAACATAAATTACTTAATTTAAGTTAAAAATGAAACAAAAAATATAATGTTACTTTCAAAATAGTAACACATAAAATAAATACCGTTTGTAACTATTTCCAATGAAATACATTCACATTTCACTAAATTATTATTTATTTGCGTCTTCAGTACTGCTAGTGCGTCAATTGACTAATGCACGCCTCAGTCATGGCTGCTGAAATGTAGTGTAGCCACCCAATGAAAACCAAATAATGGCCAGAAAAATCATATTTTATTTCTTATTGTATGGATCAGTTTTCTTATTTTTAGTTATACATTTGAATATTAGTTGAACTGGTCTATAGTTGTTTTGTTTTACGTCCATTTTATAAAGTTTAGCACGTAATATATGACCATGAAAAGCTATTGCCAACCTTAGAATACGCTTGGCAACATCGCAACGTTAGGCGACTGAAAGCTAGGCCAGGGAAGCGCTATCTCTATAGGTCGGTACGTTGGTATACCGGGCTACCAACACGAAGAGCAGTAGAGATAGCTCTTTCCTTTCCGCTAGCCAGCACAGAACATGGCACAGAATGAGATGTTTATGGTTTTCAAAGTGACACGGCTTTTGCGCGGCCTACCAAGTGGTATTTCTAGTAAAAAGGAAAATAAGAGAAAGAAAAGGAGTACAAAACCACAATATTTGTTTGTGAAATTAATGCTATTTTACGTAATATAACGGATAGGTCTAGGCCACCTTGTAGGAAGTGGGCGTCTACGTAGAGCTGGAGACATTATCAGGGAGAAAAGTAGTTGTGGTTACAAAAACTCCACTGTATGTAGGCCCTACTCGCAAAGCATCGGACACACGGGAATGTTCGCTGGCAAATAATTTTTGGGAAAACCAACCCACCACACCAGAACAGTAGGTAATTGAATACATAGAATAATCTGCTCGTCGTCTCGAGTGTCGAGTGCCGCGCGTAAAGGCCTAGGCCCATTCAAGATTAGAAACGACTAGGTGTGTGAGTGAGGCGCAGAAAGATGCGTGGCCTACTTGACGAGCGGTTAGCGTACAGTGATCATGTTCTAGAGGTCGCCGGTTCAAGACCAGGCGCTTTTACTTTTTTTTACGTTTTTATGCGTACCATTTTGGTTTCATACCATTTTTTGGAATATAATGGTCATGATATTTTTTTGTATACGGATATTTTCATGTCTTGTCTTATGGCACTTTATCGCTCTCTGATCTGAGAGAAACAGTCTTGATAACTTTCACGCGATCACATTAGGTTTTAATATAAAAGAAGAGATACCAGATATGCACTATTTATAAAATTTAAGAAACAAATATATCTGGTCACTTCGAAAAACAGTGGAGGAACAAAATAGGCCCAGGCATTTGTTGCTAAATGCTGACCGTTGTAATGCTCTCAATGAACGTCTGGAGCAGGCCGGCCCGTGCCTATGACGCGAGCGGCGGGGGTGTGGCCAGTTGGAGCAGACAACTCCGCAGCGTTGCCAAGTTTTTGAGCGTACATTGGACTTTAGGTCTAAAAATCTCGATAAGTGGCACGGATAAACCCATCGTTGGTCTTGTGGTTAGCGTATCTGCTTCCAATGCAGAAGGTCCAGGGTTCGATTCCCGCTAAAGTCAGAAGTTTTTTAACTTCTGATTTGGACTTAAGTCCATCAGTTCGTGTCTTAGGAGTTTGTAAAGTGCTTTGAGTCCGTAATAAGCAACGAAGCACATAATAAATTTCAGAGTTGTTTCTGAATCGGCCTTGTTGATTCTGGCGTTGATTCGCAGGTGTCGCAACTGTCCATACCACTGATTGCTATATTTCCTATTAAAAATATCGATCTGTGGTTGGTTATCGCTCACTCGTCGATTGCGTCGGGGCCTGCAGGGTTGGCTTGGTCGCTTTGATTTAAAGTCCCCCACTGAAAATCAGTTATATAACTGAGTGGGTAGACTCTAAATAAAATTTATTATTTATTTATTTATTTAAAGACATGTACGTGTTCTTTGAGAACTAAGCTTCATTTTGATACTAAATTGGTAAACATGACATTTATATTGACGCCGTTCTAGTTCTTTCTTGGTCAAAAAGTGTATGGTTTTCACGTGTTCCAATGTTAAAAGATAGGGAGTTTGAAAATTTTCATTTCGATATTCGAAAATTAGATCGGTTAAGCACATATTGCTTTGCATATTATGAAAGAGCACTGTCTCATTGTAAAGTGAGCCAAATATGAAGAAAATCACATACATGATGAATTATGGAGGAGTGACTTTAAGAAGAATTGGAGGCAAACTTTTTTTTTTTTTTTCTTTCTTGTGCAAAGTTGGCCTCTTCAGCCATTCTTCTGTCTTGCTATCCAATATAAGACTGCCTCCTTTTCTATCCTGCTCAGGTCATCGGGCAGGGAGTCAATGTCATTCCTGAGGGCGGCGCATCTGAAGAGATGCGCTCTGTCTTGATCTTCTAAATTACAAAGTTTGCAGGTGGCAACTTACTAGTTGGACAAGAAATATGGTATCAGTATTATAAAGCCGCCTCTCTGTTATTTATTTATTTATTTATTATTTATTTAACGTCTATCCTGTTCAGTTATAAAAACTGATTTACAAAGGAGGACAACTAAATAAATCTAATTACATAGATGCAGAAACAACAATAAATTACATTTTCGTAAATATTTGAAATAGTAGCATTACAACAACAATGCATTCAAACACAAGAATTTTGGTAACAAATTGAATGATATTATATGCATTTAATGAATGAATCAAATATAAAAAAGGGTGGAGAATGAAAAGAAAAGAAAAGAAAAGAAAAGAAAGAAAAGAAAAAAAGGAAAAAAGGAAAAAAAAAAAAACATTAAAAAAGAAAAACGAAAAGAAAAAAACTGATTTATTAGACGATCCCACTCAAACGAATATGAGGTTTGCCAAAAATCAGGAACAGCAAATCAGGGAGTATACCTAATCAAACTTTCGCGGAAGAAACCACCGAACGCGAAATCTTTATTCTTGGGTTCAATCTTCATTTTTGTGTTCAAATCTTGACTCATATAAATAATTATATCAGATATATAATTATTTAAAAAATTTCACAGATAATCCTTGAAATAGATCGGTGGCGACTGTCAAGAAGTTTTCACTGCCTCTCCCTTTATTCTGTAGGTATTGGTATTCTATTCTTTGCTGGTATTGCTCTCTTCTCCTGCTAATGACTAGTAGTCGGTGGCAGGTTTTCTTCCTTCATACTTCCTTCCATAATTTAGCTTCCTTCATCCATCTGTTTCTCCTTCCTTCGTCTCGTTATCCTTCTTGAGTAGTAGGTTACCCTTCCTTCAATTTTAACTTAACTTCTTGTAGGTTGTAGGCTTGTAGCTCATTTTGTTCCTCCTCTGTAATATCTCCCATTTCAGGGTTTCCCATTACTAGCCTGTACTTTGCTCATGAATCCCTTTATATTTTTTGTTCCTACAACCTCACTTGGCAGCTCATTCAACTCGACCGTAGTCCTGCCCATGAATGTATACTTCCCCACGTCAGTTTTCCAGTTTCCCCTTTCCGATTTCCAATCATGATCTCCCCTTGCCTAGGCCTATCTATTTCCCTTACGACTCAACCACTCCCTCTCGGGCTCCCACCACTGACATTACAGGCCTTAAAGTGCTGGAGAAAAACTTTGAAGCCCGAGTAGTTGAGCGAGCGTCTCCACTTGACTCTTATGGCTTGAATGTCTGTTTTTTTTTTTTTTTTTTCTGTTACTGCTTCGATACAGGTCGAATTGTTTCTCTGATCGACCTGAAATTTTGCACACATGTACATACCACCTATGCGGGTTGCTGTATAGTTTTGTGGCAAAATCGTTCAAAAAGTTACATTAAAGTTAATCAAAAGTTTTTTTTAAAAACTAAACGGCGACAAAATCTGAGGTGGCCAAATCATTTTATTTATTTATTTATTTATTTAACGTCTATCCTATTCAGTTATAAAAACTGATTTACAAAGGAGGACAACTAAATAAATCTAATTACATAGATGCAGAAACAACAATAAACTACATTTTCGTAGATATTTGAAATAGTAGCATTACAACAACAATGCATTTAAACACAACAATTTTGGTAACAAATAAAAAAAATATATATTATATGCATTTAATGAATGAATCAAATATAAAAAAAAAGGGTGTAGAATGAAAAGAAAAGAAAAGAAAGAGAAAAGAAAGAAAGAAAGAAAGAAAAAAAGAAAAGAAAAGAAAAAAAAAAAAAAAATGATTTATTAGACGATCCCACTCAAACGAATATGAGGTTTGCCAAAAATCAGGAACAGCAAATCAGGGAGTAATCAATCTTTCGCGGAAGAAACCACCGAACGCGAATCTTCATTCTTGTGTTCAACCATCATTCTTGTGTTCAAATCTTGATAACAATTTAGTGCAAAAGATCTTGACTCTAATATATAATTATATCAGATATATAATTATTTAAAATTGTTCATGTCAAAAACTGATCACAGCAATGATACAGGACACCTAACTCAAGTTGCAAGTTCCACCAGTGGGCGGCAGGCGGCAACCAGACAATCTAGGCAGAAAAATATCAATTGAAAATACATTGAATACATCAAAATCAAAGCAATAATGAACAAACAAAGAGAACAGCAAAATCATAAATAAGAACATATGAAGATAAATTAACATTACATAAACACAGATACAATGCCCCACAAATAAATAGTAAAAATCAATTCTTCTTTGTTCTTCGATTCATTATCATTGCTTCAATTTTACTTTTAAATTGTACTATTCCTAGCTCAGTAAACTGGCTTCTAATATCATAAGAAATTGAATTCCAAAAGGATACTCCTCTGTACAAGAATGACTTTCTTAATGATTCAGAAATTAATTTAGGAACTTTCAAAGAGTTTATTAGAATAGAATTTCTATCACGATCAACAAATTGAAAAATATTGGGTAAAATACCTGAATACATACCTTTCAATATTTTGTATGTATTTACCAGTACGCTATATTTCATTCTTTCCTCAATCGTGAAGCAATCAGATTGTAAATCTTGGCTCATAGGAATTGAATCAAACAGATGGTCAATTCTCTTCTGAAGTACAACATATTCGGTAGAAGGTCTTACTGCCCAAACCACTAAACAATAATAGAGTGAATATAAGAATCTACAAGTAATGTCCACCCGGTCACGAATATGTTAATTTTATTTTGATCCGATAAGTAGTGTAGATGGAAATTACATTATAACAATGTACCGTTACCATGGCAACGGAAAGTCGCGCAGCTTTTTTGGCTCATGATAGCGGTCGAACGAAGGTTTGGATCGAGTTGAAATTTGGACCATCCGCAAGCTTCGATTTGGATTGGATGCCATTTGTTTTGTGGCAAAATCGTTAAAAAGTTATAAAGTTACATTAAAGTTAATCGAAAGTTTTTTTCAAACTAAACGGCGACAAAATCTGAGGTGGCCAAATTATTTAGAATGTCCGTCCGGTTACGAATATGTTAATTTTATTTTGATCCGATAAGTAGTGTAGAAGGAAATTACATTATAACAAAAGTATCTTTACCATAGCGACGAAAATTGGCACTATGCACTGCCACCTAGAAGGAATCAAAATACTATCGAGGAAGCAGTGTATTATTTGTAACCAAAGAGATAAAATAGTTTGCCCAAGGAAATGATGTCAAGGTCTGCTGGATCTCCGCCTAGCGGAGGATCGTCTTACTCTCTAGGAACCTAGTGGCCACACGAGCGAGTTAGACGAGCCTCCGCCAGGTGGCGGAGATGTAGTAGACCTTGAATGATGTCGAGGTCTTCAAGGAGGCAGTGAAAAGATACACAGGATAAAAGGCGGAGATGTTTTTTTTTCACTAGTATT